>CM032455.1:172020061-172046482 GCA_019049505.1 Pachyrhynchus sulphureomaculatus | reverse complement strand
CTCAAAGGTTGGAATCTACTCCAAAAAGATACAAGGATATGCGTTTATTGTAGACGCCATATTGATTTCAGTGACTACTTCTCTAAAGAAGGCCATGTAGTTTTTTGTAATGATGTATGTGCAGTAATGGAGGCTCTTGGACATCATCAGTCAGATGAGTTGCGATTGTTTATAGACTCATCGAAAGTCAGTTCGAAGGCTGTACTACTCCATAATGGGAATGAATTACCATCAATACCTGTCGCGCATGCCAGTGATCTGAAGGAGACATATGAAAATATGAAATTGCTGTTAGAAAAAATTCAGTATACTAAATATAACTCGAATATCTGTGGCGATTTGAAGGTTATAGCTTTATTGTTAGGTTTGCAACTTGAATACTCACAAACAGAAAGGTGAGATACCCGGTACAGAGGGACTAATAATACTAGCAAAGGTAGAAATATACACATTACATAAGATCATTGATGACCGATATAACTGAAATTGGACCTACACATCAAAGACACAACGTCATGAAAATTAGGTATTCAATAGTAAAGACAATGATAACCGTACAATTAAAACAAAAAGTCGAAAAAAAAAAAACCCGGAAAAAATGAATGAATGGGCAGAAAAAGAAGAAAGAAACAAAAAAGTAATGTATTAAGATCTATCTAATGATGATCAGCCGTCGGAAAACCCACACTTTAGATACCTGAATCCATTTCTCACCGCCACCGTTGCAGGGTAGACTAACCATGTGGAAACGGTAAACTCCCACAGTGAGGTACGGCTGCGCATGAATTTACTGACGGAGACCACCATCATACAGACTCAAATACAGAATCCTTTGTATAGAGGTTCTTGAAACTAAAAATCAACCATAGAAAATCGGAAAGAAAGATGAGGTACCCGGTAGAGAGGGACTAATAATACTAGCAAAGGTAGAAATATACACATTACATAAGATCATTGATGACCGATATAACTGAAATTGGACCTACATATCAAAGACACAACCTCATGAAAATTAGGTATTCAGTAGTAAAGACAATGATAGCCGTACAATTAAAACAAAAAGTCGAAAGAAAAAACGCGGAAAAAATGAATGAATGGGCAGAAAAAGAAGAAAGAGACAAAAGAGTAATGTATTACGATCGATCTATCTAATGATGATCAGCCGTCGGAAAACCCACACTTTAGATACCTGAATCCATTACTCACCGCCACCGTTGCAGGGTAGACTAACCATGTGGAAACGGTAAACTCCCTCAGTGAGGTACGGCTGCGCATGAATTTACTAAAGGAGACCACCATCATACAGACCCAAATACAGAATCCTTTGTATAGAGGTTCTTGAAACTAAAAATGAACCATAGAAAATCGGAAAGAAAGGTGAGGTACCCGGTAGAGAGGGACTAATAATACTACCAAAGGTAGAAATATACACATTACATAAGATCATTGATGACCGATATAACTGAAATTGGACCTACACATCAAAGACACAACCTCATGAAAATTAGGTATTCAATAGTAAAGACAATGATAGCCGTACAATTAAAACAAAAAGTCGAAAGAAAAAACGCGGAAAAAATGAATGAATGGGCAGAAAAAAAAGAAAGAGACAAAAGAGTAATGTATTACGATCGATCAGCCGTCGGAAAACCCACACTTTAGATACCTGAATCCATTACTCACCGCCACCGTTGCAGGGTAGACTAACCATGTGGAAACGGTAAACTCCCTCAGTGAGGTACGGCTGCGCATGAATTTACTAACGGAGATCACCATCATACAGACCCAAATACAGAATCCTTTGTACAGAGGTTCTTGAAACTAAAAATGAACCATAGAAAATCGGAAAGAACGATGAGGTACCCGGTAGAGAGGGACTAATAATACTAGCAAAGGTAGAAATATACACACATTACATAAGATCATTGATGACCGATATAACTGAAATTGGACCTACACATCAAAGACACAACCTCATGAAAATTAGGTATTCAATAGTAAAGACAATGATAGCTGTACAATTAAAACAAAAAGTTGAAAGAAAAAACCCGGAAAAAAATGAATGAATGGGCAGAAAAAGAAGAAAGAGACAAAAGAGTAATGTATTATGATCTATCTAATGATGATCAGCCGTCGGAAAACCCACGCTTTAGATACCTGAATCCATTACTCACCGCCACCGTTGCAGGGTAGACTAACCATGTGGAAACGGTAAACTCCCTCAGTGAGGTACGGCTGCGCATGAATTTACTAAAGGAGACCACCATCATACAGACCCAAATACAGAATCCTTTGTATAGAGGTTCTTGAAACTAAAAATGAACCATAGAAAATCGGAAAGAAAGATGAGGTACCCGGTAGAGAGGAACTAATAATACTAGCAATGGTAGAAATATACACATTACATAAGATCATTGATGACCGATATAACTGAAATTGGACCTACACATCAAAGACACAACCTCATGAAAATTAGGTATTCAGTAGTAAAGACAATGATAGCCGTACAATTAAAACAAAAAGTTGAAAGAAAAAACGCGGAAAAAATGAATGAATGGGCAGAAAAAGAAGAAAGAGACAAAAGAGTAATGTATTACGATGTATCTAATGATGATCAGCCGTCGGAAAACCCACACTTTAGATACCTGAATCCATTACTCACCGCCACCGTTACAGGGTAGACTAACCATGTGGAAACGGTAAACTCCCTCAGTGAGGTACGGCTGCGCATGAAATTACTGACGAAGACCACCATCATACAGACCCAAATACAGAATATTTTGTATAGAGGTTCTTGAAACTAAAAATGAACCATAGAAAATCGGAAAGAAAGGTGAGGTACCCGGTAGAGAGGGACTAATAATACCAGCAAAGGTAGAAATATACACATTACATAAGATCATTGATGACCGATATAACTGAAATTGGACCTACACATCAAAGACACAACCTCATGAAAATTAGGTATTCAATAGTAAAGACAATGATAGCCTTACATTAAAACAAAAAGTCGAAAGAAAAAACCCGGAAAAAATGAATGAATGGGCAGAAAAAGAAGAAAGAGACAAAAGAGTAATGTATTACGATGTATCTAATGATGATCAGCCGTCGGAAAACCCACGCTTTAGATACCTGAATCCATTACTCACCGCCACCGTTGCAGGGTAGACTAACCATATGGAAACGGTAAACTCCCTCAGTGAGGCACGGCTGCGCATGAATTTACTAACGGAGATCACCATCATACAGACCCAAATACAGAATCCTTTGTATAGAGGTTCTTGAAACTCAAAATGAACCATAGAAAATCGGAAAGAAAGGTGAGGTACCCGGTAGAGAGGGACTAATAATACTAGCAAAGGTAGTACACATTACATAAGATCATTGATGACCCATATAACTGAAATTGGACCTACATATCAAAGACACAACCTCATGAAAAATTAGGTATTCAGTAGTAAAGACAATGATAGCCGTACAATTAAAACAAAAAGTCGAAAGAAAAAACGCGGAAAAAAATGAATGAATGGGCAGAAAAAGAAGAAAGAGACAATAGAGTAATGTATTACGATCTATCTAATGATGATCAGCCGTCGGAAAACCCACGCTTTAGATACCTGAATCCATTACTCACCGCCACCGTTGCAGGGTAGACTAACCATGTGGAAACGGTAAACTCCCTCAGTGAGGTACGGCTGCGCATGAATTTACTAACGGAGACCACCATCATACAGACCCAAATACAGAATCCTTTGTATAGAGGTTCTTGAAATTAAAAATGAACCCTAGAAAATCGGAAAGAAAGGTGAGGTACCCGGTAGAGAGGGACTAATAATACTAGCAAAGGTAGTACACATTACATAAGATCATTGATGACCGATATAACTGAAATTGGACCTACACATCAAAGACACAACCTCATGAAAATTAGGTATTCAGTAGTAAAGACAATGATAGCCGTACAATTAAAACAAAAAGTCGAAAGAAAAAACGGGGAAAAAATGAATGAATGGGCAAAAAAAGAAGAAAGAGACAAAAGAGTAATGTATTACGATCTATCTAATGATGATCAGCCGTCGGAAAACCCACACTTTAGATACCTGAATCCATTACTCACCGCCACCGTTGCAGGGTAGACTAACCATGTGGAAACGGTAAACTCCCTCAGTGAGGTACGGCTGCGCATGAATTTACTAACGGAGACCACCATCATACAGACCCAAATACAGAATCCTTTGTATTGAGGTTCTTGAAATTAAAAATGAACCCTAGAAAATCGGAAAGAAAGATGAGGTACCCGGTAGAGAGGGACTAATAATACTACCAAAGGTAGAAATATACACATTACATAAGATCATTGATGACCGATATAACTGAAATTGGACCTACACATCAAAGACACAACCTCATGAAAATTAGGTATTCAATAGTAAAGACAATGATAGCCGTACAATCAAAACAAAAAGTCGAAAGAAAAAACGCGGAAAAAAATGAATGAATGGGCAGAAAAAAAAGGAGACAAAAGAGTAATGTATTACGATCTATCTAATGATGATCAGCCGTCGGAAAACCCACGCTTTAGATACCTGAATCCATTACTCACCGCCACCGTTGCAGGGTAGACTAACCATGTGGAAACGGTAAACTCCCTCAGTGAGGTACGGCTGCGCATGAATTTACTGACGGAGACCACCATCATACAGACCCAAATACAGAATCCTTTATATAGAGGTTCTTGAAACTAAAAATGAACCATAGAAAATCGGAAAGAAAGATGAGGTACCCGGTAGAGAAGAACTAATAATACTAGCAAAGGTAGAAATATACACATTACATAAGATCATTGATGACCGATATAACTAAAATTGGACCTACACATCAAAGACACAACTTCATGAAAATTAGGTATTCAATAGTAAAGACAATGATAGCCGTACAATTAAAACAAAAAGTCGAAAGAAAAAACGAGGAAAAAAAAGAATGAATGGGCAGAAAAAGAAGAAAGAGACAAAAGAGTAATGTATTACGATCTATCTAATGATGATCAGCCGTCGGAAAACCCACACTTTAGATACCTGAATCCATTACTCACCGCCACCGTTGCAGGGTAGACTAACCATGTGGAAACGGTAAACTCCCTCAGTGAGGTACGGCTGCGCATGAATTTACTGACGGAGACCAGCATCATACAGACCCAAATACAGAATCCTTTGTATAGAGGTTCTTGAAACTAAAAATGAACCATAGAAAATCGGAAAGAAAGATGAGGTACCCGGTAGAGAAGAACTAATAATACTAGCAAAGGTAGAAATATACACATTACATAAGATCATTGATGACCGATATAACTAAAATTGGACCTACACATCAAAGACACAACTTCATGAAAATTAGGTATTCAATAGTAAAGACAATGATAGCCGTACAATTAAAACAAAAAGTCGAAAGAAAAAACGAGGAAAAAAAAGAATGAATGGGCAGAAAAAGAAGAAAGAGACAAAAGAGTAATGTATTACGATCTATCTAATGATGATCAGCCGTCGGAAAACCCACACTTTAGATACCTGAATCCATTACTCACCGCCACCGTTGCAGGGTAGACTAACCATGTGGAAACGGTAAACTCCCTCAGTGAGGTACGGCTGCGCATGAATTTACTGACGGAGACCAGCATCATACAGACCCAAATACAGAATCCTTTGTATAGAGGTTCTTGAAACTAAAAATGAACCATAGAAAATCGGAAAGAAAGGTGAGGTACCCGGTAGAGAGGGACTAATAATACTACCAAAGGTAGAAATATACACATTACATAAGATCATTGATGACCGATATAACTGAAATTGGACCTACACATCAAAGACACAACGTCATGAAAATTAGGTATTCAGTAGTAAAGACAATGATAGCCGTACAATTAAAACAAAAAGTCGAAAGAAAAAACGCGGAAAAAATGAATGAATGGGCAGAAAAAGAAGAAAGAGACAAAAGAGTGTATTACGATCTATCTAATGATGATCAGCCATCGGAAAACCCACACTCTAGATACCTGAATCCATTACTCACCGCCACCGTTGCAGGGTAGACTAACCATGTGGAAACGGTAAACTCCCTCAGTGAGGTACGGCTGCGCATGAATTTACTAAAGGAGACCACCATCATACAGACCCAAATACAGAATCCTTTATATAGAGGTTCTTGAAACTAAAAATGAACCATAGAAAATCGAAAAGAAAGGTGAGGTACCCGGTAGAGAGGGACTAATAATACTACCAAAGGTAGAAATATACACATTACATAACATCATTGATGACCGATATAACTGAAATTGGACCTACACATCAAAGACACAACCTCATGAAAATTAGGTATTCAATAGTAAAGACAGTGATAGCCGTACAATTAAAACAAAAAGTCGAAAGAAAAAACGCGGAAAAATGAATGAATGGGCAGAAAAAGAAGAAAGAGACAAAAGAGTAATGTATTACGATCTATCTAATGATGATCAGCCGTCGGAAAACCCACGCTTTAGATACCTGAATCCATTATTCACCGCCACCGTTGCAGGGTAGACTAACCATGTGGAAACGGTAAACTCCCTCAGTGAGGTACGGCTGCGCATGAATTTACTGACGGAGACCAGCATCATACAGACCCAAATACAGAATCCTTTGTATAGAGGTTCTTGAAACTAAAAATGAACCATAGAAAATCGGAAAGAAAGGTGAGGTACCCGGTAGAGAGGGACTAATAATACCAGCGAAGGTAGAAATATATACACATTACATAAGATCATTGATGACCGATATAACTGAAATTGGACCTACACATCAAAGACACAACCTCATGAAAATTAGGTATTCAGTAGTAAAGACAATGATAGCCGTACAATTAAAACAAAAAGTCGAAAGAAAAAACGAGGAAAAAATGAATGAATGGGCAGAAAAAGAAGAAGGAGACAAAAGAGTAATGTATTACGATCGATCAGCCGTCGGAAAACCCACGCTTTAGATACCTGAATCCATTACTCACCGCCACCGTTGCAGGGTAGACTAACCATGTGGAAACGGTAAACTCCCTCAGTGAGGTACGGCTGCGCATGAATTTACTAACGGAGATCACCATCATACAGACCCAAATACAGAATCCTTTGTATAGAGGTTCTTGAAACTCAAAATGAACCTACACATGGAAAGAAAGGTGAGGTACGCGGTAGAGAGGGTCTAATAATACTACCAAAGGTAGAAATATACACATTACATAAGATCATTGATGACCCATATAAATGAAATTGGACCTACACATCAAAGACACAACCTCATGAAAATTAGGTATTCAATAGTAAAGACAATGATAGCCTTACATTAAAACAAAAAGTCGAAAGAAAAAACCCGGAAAAAATGAATGAATGGGCAGAAAAAGAAGAAAGAGACAAAAGAGTAATGTAAAATCCTGCTGTTTCTTGTGTGAATGGGATAGCAGGGATAAGGGGTCTCCCTACATAAGGAAACAATGGCCTAAACGTGAATCTCTTATTCCTGGGCATAAAAATGTATCAAATACCTCATTAGTGGATCCCGAAAAGGTGTATTTACCTCCCCTGCATATAAAACTGGGGCTTAAAAATTTTGTAGAAAAATGGATTCTGCTGCATTATATATTTGAAATCTAAATTTCCTAAAATAAGTGATGCAAAACTGAAGGAAGGAATTTTTATAGGACCCCAAATAAGCTCATTAATATCGGATGATGAACATTTTGAGGAACCGTTACATCCACCGGAAAAAGTAGGGTGGGAATCATTCAAAAATATCTGTTGTGGATTTCTTGGCAATAATAAAGAAGAAAACTATAGTGACATAGTGAGTGATCTTCCGACTTCATACAAAGAAATAGGCTGCAACATGTTTTTAAAAATTCACTTCTTGGACTCCCACCTAGATTTTTTCCCTGAAAATCTTGGGGCTGTCTCTGATGAGCATGGTGAGCGTTTTCATCAGCAGATTTCTACTATGGAAAAGAGGTACCAAGGCAAATGAAGTCCCAGTATGTTGGCCGACTACTGCTGGACCATGAATAGAGACATCCCGAAGGCAAAATATGGCCGAAAATCATCATATAAAATTTTATAGGTTAGACAAAATTAGCCGTGTATTTATTATTCAGTGTTTTGTAAGTACTAATTATTTTAAAACTTTAAACACGTGTCACAAAAAAATCCTGCCTGGTGGATAAAATCTGAGAACATATTTAGACTCAGCATGGAAAAGATAAATATATTCCGTTAATTTAGCCATTGTGAAAGAAAAAAAAATTGTAGACCAGTGTTAATAACGATACAATTTAAACTTAAAATAAAAAAATATTTAAGGTTGGGAAATGAAAGATAACAGTCTAAGCTTTAAGTATAAAGTATTACTCAAATAAATTAAATGAATTCGTACTCTCTGGCCGTCATATTGAATCCGCCATTTTGAATTTTTCAAATCCGTCATCGGATTCTTAATCAGCACCCCGAGGAATCCCTTAATAGCCAATTTCAAAATATTTAGTGGTATACAGAACCGTTAATTTAATCATAAATGAGGTTGGAAGCATGATTTCCACTACAACTAAAGGGTTGAACCAGCCATTTTATTTAAATTACGGTAAAACTAAAACAAAAAAATCTATATCTATTTTTTTGTAATATTTCCCGTTCTTTCACATGGTGCTTAGTTCTTCGATATCTTCTGTATTTTTCGAAGTATTTGCAAAAAACCGAACTTTCCATTTTATTTTCGATTTTGTAGGCTTAGCGCACACTTTAGAGTCAGGGGTGCTCAAACGGTCGATCGCGAGTGCTTTTTGAGTCGATCTCGAGAAAAAAATTCCGATATAGAACTATTCACAGATTTTGTTTTTAGGTAACTAAAACAAAATGTAATGAATAAACTACTAAAATTTATTCGATCCACAATTAGGCCAGAATAACCCCCTCATCACTTTCTTTTATCGCAATAACCCCCTGCTAGCGGCAAAAGGCGGCTTTATCAAAGTCTTGTCAAAGAAAAGCCGCGTTTTTGATTCCCGCCGATTTTTCTAGAAACTTCCGCCGGCGTGTTTGACGGGAACATTCGAGACTTCGTTCGCGCCGATATAAATGTTGCGCCTGCAGAAACAGGAGCCAGTCTGAGTTGTAATTTGAAGGCGATACCTCGATACAAAGTTTATTAATAAATAGTCCAAAATGAGTGCGGCGAAGAAAAGTAAAACTTATCATTTTAATAACGATTGGGAGGAAGAATTTTTCTTTCGTATGGTAAAGGATAAGTGCATTTGTCTCATTTGCCGTGCGTCAGTTGCAATACCTAAGCGTGGGAACTTAGAGAGGCATCATAAAACGGTTCATAAAAACTATGAAAAGGATTTTCCGTCACAGAGTGAATTAAGAAAACGAAAAGTACGTGATTTGATAACTTGTTTGAAAAAAGAACAAACCATGTTCACAAGACCAACCAAACAATCAAAAGCTGCAACGATCGCGTCATTTAAAATATCTCATATATTGGCGAAACACAAGAAACCATTTGATGATGGATTGGTTGTGAAGGAAGCATTTATTGAAGCGGGTGAGACTTTATTTGGAGATTTTAAAAATCAAACAGAGATTATGTCTGCTATTAGAGAACTTCAGTTATCTCGTCCGACTGTCACAAGGCGTGTTGAAGTCATGAGTCAGGACATGGCAGATAAACTAAAACATGATATCATGGAATGTACATACTTTTCTTTACAGTTCGACGAATCCACCGATATGACAGACACTGCCCAGCTGTGTATTTTTATTCGAATGATATTCAATGACATGTCGGCTAAGGAAGCGTTTTTGACAATGATTCCTCTGAAAGGAAAGACCCGTGGCGAAGATATATATGACGTTTTCTTCAATTTTGTAACAAACTACAAGCTACCAATATATAAACTAGTGTGCATTACAACCGATGGAGCACCAGCAAAGACTGGAAACAAAAAAACGGTTTTGTGGCATTGTGTCGAGCTATTGATGATTTCCCTTCATTTTTCTCCTTTCATTGCATTATACACACACAAGTTTTGTGTTCAAAAGTTCTAAACATGGAGGAGATTATGGGCATTGCAATAAAAATTGTGAATTCTATCCGTGCACGTAGCTTGCAACGACGGCCCTTTAAATTGCAGTTGGAAGATAGTGAGTCAGCTGAACACACTGATTTAGTTGTTTACACGGACGTCAGGTGGTTGAGTCGCGGAAAATTTCTAGAAAGGTTTCAAGAATTATTGCCCTAAATAACAGCTTTTCTGGACGAAAGAGGTGATGACACTCAGATGCTGAAAAACGGAAAATGGCTGACTGATTTGGCATTTTTGACAGACATCACAATGCATTTAAACACCATTAATTTGGAGCTTCAAGGTAAAGGAAAAACTATTATTGAGATGATTAGCGCAATAAACGCATTCAAAAGTAAATTACAACTTATGATAGATCAACTGAAAAGAAAGGATCTGAAAAATGTTCCGTCTTTGAAAGCAAGGATTCCTCAGTTGAATTATGATATTTATGAGGCAGAATTATCAAATATTTTGGGCCAATTCGAAATACGTTTTTATGATTTCAGTAAATTGGCAAATATCGCATCATTTATGAGTTATCCTTTTTCGTGTAAAAACATTGAGGAATTAGCTACTGAAATAGCAAGTCAGTTTAACATGGACTCATGTTCTGTTGAAAATGAGTTAGTGCAGATTATATCAGATATACATCTCAAAGCCACCGCATCTGATACAAAATTCTGGTGTTTTATATCTGAAGATAAATATCCGAATCTAAGGCAAATCGCCCTTCAACTGACGGCAATGTTTGGGTCAACTTACTTGTGCGAGTCTGCATTTTCTGAAATGAAGATAATTAAGTCAAAATATCGCAATCGACTAACTGACCAACATATGTCATCATGCTTGCGATTAGCACTCGGTAATTACGTACCATCTTATGAAAAGTATGCTGAGGACATGCAGTGCCACGCTTCAACATCCAAAGTCACTGTTTAGTTAAGTTTAGACACTAGAACTCGTTTGTTTTGTAAGAACCAATAAACTCGCAATTTTGAATAATTATGAGTTTTTTCATTGACATTTTAGAGCAGACCTACACTTACCTTGACTAAAAAATGCATATTGTGCGGAAAACTAATATCTATGCCAGGATACACCCTACCTAGACGACAATCCTGCATCACACTTACTTGCAGCCTCTCAGAGTCGATCGATCGTAGTCTAATAATATTGAGGTAGATCGCCAGCAGTTCAAGTTTGAGCACCCCTGCTTTAGAGCAGTAAACTTATTTATCGTATTCTTCGTCCAAAAACTATCTATATGCCAAAATGCAATCTGTTAACGTTTACGTTAACAGATTGCATTTGGCATATATATGGGTGAAGTTCACTATAAAAATATTCATTTTCACACACGAAATCGTATTTTTACATTACTTACCTCTTCCAACATTTTTATTCTATTTCTCAAATACTCCAAAGAGTGATTGAAATAATCGATCGCTTCATCTAATTGGGAATTCGTAGAATAGGCCATTCCCAATTTGTACAGGGTTTCGGCTAGGGTTCTGCTATCTTTGCCATAGAGCTCGTTTTGAATTTCTAATGCTTGCTTGATATCGGTGATGGCAGCTTCGAAACTCTCATTTTCCAGCGACACTTCTCCTAAACAAACCAGTGTTTCTGCTAAACTTTTCTTGTCACCTAAAAATAAAATAACCAAACAGTACCATAGAGTGTGTACTACTCAGGCAGAGCAATAAGTAATTTTGGAAAATATAGGCCAAAGTTATCGTTCTTGTTGTTGAAGATCTTAACGCATACACCACAAGAATGAGAAACATTATATAATTATTTACACCTTTAGACAATCCATTTTACAAAAATTCCATAACATTCACACTCAAGTAATATTGTATTCAAAATACCAACAGAATAACTTCTTGTAGAACGATAACTGAACAATGATACTCAAAAAGAGTTTTAACCATGTAATATGTTCTTATTTACCTAATCTTTGGAATATCTTCTTGGCTAACTCCAACACTTCCCAGGCTACTTGCAAATCAGTCGGTTCCTCGTCGCCATTTTGGTCTTCAGCTGGCTCGTCATCCGTCACTTTACTTGACGACGGCCCCGGTTCGCCATTTACGACCGTAGAAGATCCTGGTTTGCTTGACTCTGCTTGGATGTTCGTTTCACTGTTGACGTCTTCGTTTTCGATTGTGTCGCCGCTTCCTTTGTGTTCTTCTTTTGTTTCTTCTTCTTTTTTGGTCTGTCTTGCTGCTGTCACCGTTTAGTGAAGATGCCGAGCCTTCTTCGGTTTTGGTTTGTTCTGATTCTTGAGATTCTATACCTGATATGCAATATAATTAATAAAGTATCACAAAATGAAAGCAATTTTCATTAAAGTGCATTTAATATTTCCCAAAAAAAAATGGACAGAGTATGTCATTCATAATATCATTTCCCCTTAAATCAATGATCCATTGGAAACTGTCATGAGTGTGGTAAGGACAGATAGAACACACTGGACAACATTTCAACGTTTAGGTGCCGCCAAAAACTGGAATGATCGCACGTAGTCTGCTAGTAAAACTAGCAGATTATAAATAACTTATTAAAGTACAAATTTAGAAAATATTCAGTTTCCTATAAATATAATGCTATTTACTTTCTTCTCTATTAACTAAAACTATGTACGATAATTTTATTTCATTAGATTAAGCTTTTAATAATATAGCGAAAGCCTGTAAACCATTTTTAAATTTTAGAAATCTGACAACATTTACGATGGACTAAATCTTAAGTCATCGTTTCCAGTACCTCGTCTCTAGTCCACTGTTGATCTTGGATCACGTTAAGATATAAACAAGCGGAGTCTTGAATATTTCCAACTGATTTATACGTATTATTTATTTATAAGACACCCTGTAGAATTTAGTTGAAATCTGACACAAGCAAAGAATTTATAGAAACATCCAGAATATTTTATTACCAAATGAGGTCGTTAACATTTTGACACCTACTAATTAAACAAATGCTTAACCATACCTTCATCTACATCTTCTTCTTCTTCCGAATCTTCGGCGGAGTTTTTCGGCACAGCGTCCCCAAGGGCTTCATTCTGTTCCCTCGATAATCCTAACAAAGCTTTGCCGTAAAAAAGATAGACCTCGCCCAGCGAGTCGTGCATGTCATCTTTGTGTTCTTGAACTAATAGTTCTGAAGCTTTACTCAAAGCTACCGAAGCACTTTCGAAGTCTTGAAGAATAAAAGCTCGTACGCCTTGAAAGAAAAGTTATTTAAAGAAAAAATTACACACGCACATCACTTTTATGAGATAAAAGTGCTTCTATCTTGGGCTAACATGACTTTTTTTGTTCAAAAAAATGATCCAAAATTTTGCTTATATAAAAAAGAATACAGCAGACACTGACTTTATTCTTTATTATATTGAAGGGAAACTTTAAACCTCTTTTGTAAAACAAAGAAACCATGTCAGCCAAATTTTTGTAAATAGATACATGGAGTGAAGTCTCGAGACTTTTAAAGAAAAAAATATTTTTGCCAAAAATTGATTTTATTTTTTTCTTCGGTAAATGCGCCCTCTTTTTTCTTGATTTCCATTCAAAGGGTCCGATTAACCAACGTAATAGGTCTCTGGTAATTGTTCGCCTCTTATTAAGAGAGTCGAAAGTAAAGGGTGTTTTTTATAGAGGTATAAAACTTTAAGTTGGCAACACTTTTTTAACTGGCGGCCATTTTGTCAGCTGTCAAGTGATTTATGTTTAGTTTGGTTTGGCATTTCAACATGAATAGACTGACGCCTGAACAACGCTTCCAAACTGTGCAAATTTATTTTGAAAATCATGGTTCTGTTCAAAATACGTATCGCGCACTACGTCCATTTTACGGTCAACATAATCGTCCATCAGAGCAATTAATTCGATTAATTATGGAACGTTTTTGCACCACGTTTACTCTAAATGATAATACGCATCCACAGAGACGTTGTACAGTGCGTATAGAAGAAGTCATTGCTGCTGTAGAGCGTAGCGTAGAAGAAGACCCGAATCAGTCTCCGCCATCGTGCACAGGAATTGGATATGTGTCCATCCACTTTATGGAAGAGTTTGCGGAAAGATCTTGGTTTGCGTGCTTACAAAATCCAACTCGTGCAACAATTGAAGCCACACGATCACCTAGCAAGGCGTAGATTCGGTGAATGGGCCCAAAACAAGATTGCCGTTGATCCCGATTTTCATAAGCGAATTTTGTTTAGCGATGAAGCTCACTTTTGTTTGAATGGATACGTCAATAAACAAAACTGCCGTATTTGGAGTGATGATAATTCTCAAGTGTATGTTGAGACACCGTTACATCCAGAAAAAACTGACTGTTTGGTGTACTTTATGGGCTGGTGGAATCATTGGTCCGTACTTCTTTAAAAACGATGCTGGTCAGAACGTTACAGTCAATGGTGACCGTTATAGAGCCATGATTACTGACTTTTTCGTTTATCAATTGAACAACCATGATGTGCAGGAGCTGTGGTTTCAACAAGACGGCGCAACATGTTACACAGCTCGTGCCACAATTGATTTATTGAAGGAAACGTTTGGTAACCGCATAGTTTCACGTTTCGGACCCGTGAATTAGCCTCCAAGATCGTGCGATTTAACGCCGCTAGACTATTTTCTGTGGGGATATGTGAAGTCGCTAGTCTACGCCGATAAGCCCGAAACGATTGACCACTTGGAGGACAACATTCGCCGCGTTATTGCCGATATACGGCCACAAATGTTGGAAAAAGTTATCGAAAACTGGACCTCCAGATTAGACTACGTCCGAGCCAGCCGTGGCGGTCATATGCCAGAAGTCATATTTAAATTATAATGCCAGAAGATTATCTTTCGAATAAAGTAAATTTCATGTCAATTTAAAAAATTCATCTTTGTTTTATTCCATTTCAAAGTTCTATACCTCTATGAAAAACACCCTTTATTAGTCCATGCGCATCCCAAAAAATACTTGCCAAAATCTTTCCAGGTGATGTTTGTGTTTTTAGACGCTTCGGTCCGCTTTCATGTGGTTCCAGCCATTCTGGGGACTGCCTGTTGGACTCAGATGTGGCGTGGTAGATCCATATTTTGTCCATCGTTACGAATCGATGCAAAAACTGCTTCGTATTATGCCGAAACAGTGCCAAACAGCGTTCTGAATCTTCGACCCGTTACCGTTTTTGGTCAATCGTGAGAGTGCGCAGCACCCAACGGGCATATAGCTTTTTAAAATGTAAATATTCATGCAAAATATGCCTCACGCGTTCTGGTGATATCTTCACCACACTAAACATAAAACACAGTAGAAAATTTTTATGACGCATGTGTCCTCTATCATATCAACAACATGGCTGCCAGCGCGGTTGAGAATTGTGTTTACATCTGGATTTCAAGGAAAATCTTTTTATAACGTGCTCTGAAATTCATTATTAATAATTTTCCGATAAGTAAATGACTCGTTTGACCTTATTAATGGAAACTAATTATAAATAACCGGTCAAGTGCAAGTTGAACTTACGCAATAAGTGTTCCGTAAGTGGATTGCTTTTAAAATAAAAAATATTGTTACGGAGGTATAAAATGATCAGTAACTTCACAAAACACACCCCAAATCAGTTTTCAACAAAGTTTGTTTCCAATCTTTGCTGAAAACTGATGACCTTGAAATTTTTGTTTTTTATATATATACCAAATAAATTATTAAAGGTAATGCACTCGTGATAATTTTCGTTCAATCTACACCTCGTGGAGAATATTCCAGAATTTTTTCAAAATTTTCTGATCAGTACTTTTCGAGATAAGGGGGGGCGGCGATTTTTCGCGATTTTTTTAAAAATAATACAAAGAAAAGTATGCGGAACTATTACATTATATATTTTTTACTCGTGTTTTCACAAGCTTTCATTTGACACTACACTCGATGACCTAGTAAAATTTTTTTTCATTTCCGATTTCACCCCCCAAAACTAACCCCTTAAGTCAAAATTTAACTTTCAAAACTACACGGCTCTGATGACGCCATCAATTCCTATATTAGAACCAAATTTCAACTTTCTATGACAAATAGTTTCAGAGAAAAACGGATGTGACAGACGGACAGACACCGAAGTGATCTTATAAGTGTTCCGTACGGAAAACTAAAAATATGTCAACAGGAAGTTTTTGTTGTGCAGTTAGTGCTTGTAAAAATATGTGGTATCTCCAAAGGAGTTAGTTTTTTTAGACCTCCCAAAAATCCTAAAAGGTAATTTATTCATATTTCTATTATGCAATATATTACACAGGGCAACAAAAAAATATTTTTGTTTTGGTGCCTGGGATTTTAGAGCTGATTTTAACTATATTTGGGACGCTAAATCTATACATGCAATCCGTTTTTCTCTATCAGCTCTACTTTTTTAGATACATCAACTTATCTACCAATGTGGTTTTTATTCAGTATATTCATTTATGAGAGTTCTAAAATTATTATATATTCATTAATGTAGGTACAATGGTTTTATTGTCAGTCTGTAATTGAGTAAATTCCAGGTAAATCTATAAATAGTGGAACCATTGCCTATCAGGTACCTGAACTGACCCTTTTAATCACCTAACTCGGGTAAGTCTCGTCAGTTTGTGCGTTCTTACTAATAAGAGTAGATCGAATTCGGCGTGTTATTTTATGTTAAGAAAAGAGTGTTTTTGTGTTATTGAACAGAATTAAAATGAGTTCAGGTTCCAGTTCAAGAAGAAGTTGTGTAAATCAACCTGATGTGTTTTGCTATATATGCGGAGAATACATGTTTCAACAAAACAGACAAACTATTACTGACTTTGTAAAGCGAGCGTATCTTGGATACTTTGGAGTTAAGCTTGGTGATCAGGACAAAACGTGGGCCCCGCATCTCGTATGTAAAACTTGTACAGAGCATTTACGGCAGTGGACTACCGGGAAAAGAAAATGTCTAAAATTCGGCGTACCAATGGTTTGGAGAGAACCAAAAAACCACTTCAATAATTGTTATTTCTGTTTAGTAAATACTAATGGAATCAATCGAAATAACCGCAGTAAGTGGACTTATCCCAATTTAGAGTCGGCAATACGCCCTATCCCGCACTCAGATGAAATACCGATTCCAACATTTCATCAGCTACCACATATCTCTGATGACGAATATTTTCCCTCTGATCGCTCTTCTGATGCTAATAAAAGTTCTGATGCTAATGAAACTAACAGTGACTATGAGGGGACGTCATCAGTTCCTCAACGCTTCAATCAAAATGAATTAAATGATCTCACCAGGGATCTCAATTTATCGAAAAAAGCTTCTGAAGTACTGGCTTCTAGGTTGAACGACAAAAATTTACTGGAACAAGGAACCAAAATTACCTTTTACCGTACAAGAGAAAAAGATCTGCTACTATTCTTTTCTCAAGAAGACAATCTTGTATTTTGTCACGAAATTAGGGGACTCATGAAAGAAATGGGACTTTCTGAATATATTCCAGATGATTGGCGCCTATTTATTGACAGTTCAAAGCGAAGTTTAAAATGTGTCCTTCTACATAATGGGAATAAATATGGTTCAATACCACTAGCTCACTCAACGAAACTGAAAGAAGAATATAATACCATAGCTTTGGTCTTGCAGAAGATAAAGTATTACGAACATCAATGGATGATTTGTGTAGACTTAAAAATGGTAAACTATCTTCTTGGGCAGCAAAGTGGTTACACGAAATATCCGTGTTTCTTGTGCCTCTGGGACAGTAGGGACAAAACACACCACTGGGTTAGAAAAGATTGGCCTCAGAGAGAAAACATGGACGTTGGGGAAAAGAATGTCATTAACGACGCTTTGGTTGAAAGAGAAAAAATCATACTTCCTCCGTTACATATAAAGTTGGGCTTAATGAAGCAATTTGTAAAGGCTCTTGATAAGAATGGGTCTTGTTTTGCATATATAGGGGTAAAAATGCATCAGTTGAGAACAGAAAAACTCAAAGCAGGGATATTTGACGGCCCACAAATAAGACAATTAATTAAGGATCCTGCCTTCATAAATTCAATGAATCAAGTTGAACGAGAAGCTTGGACATCATTTGTTGCAGTTGTAGAAAATTTTCTAGGCAAACATAAAGCTCAAAACTATGTTGAAATGGTTAACAAGATGCTTAATAGTTTCAAATTCTTAGGGTGCAATATGAGTATTAAAATACACTATTTACACAGCCACTTAGACCGTTTTCCAGAAAATTTAGGAGACATGAGTGAGGAACAAGGTGAAAGATTTCACCAAGATATTAAAGTTATGGAGGACCGCTACCAAGGAAGATGGGACATGCACATGATGGCAGATTACTGCTGGAGTTTAAAAAGGGACTGTTTAAAAAAACATTCTAGAATGTCGCGGAAAAGAAGCTTTCCAAGTGTTGAGTGACTATTTCATTTCTTCAATGTTTTTTTTTTTGTTTGTAAGTACGACATAATATTGTATTTTGTATAACTAAAATAAAAATTTCGTATCTACTTTTGTTTACTACACTTACGGATTTAAGTTACAATAATGTAAATTATATTTCTCTAAAATTGTATATCTTAAAAATTTGAGCTCGTGGGTACAAATGAATACGTTATTTGAATTCAGGACATCAAATTGATATAGAATCAGCTCAAAAAACCTCGACACCAAAACAGCTGTTCCCCTGTGTTATAAAAAGATTTTCTATCATATTTTTTGCTAGTTAAGTTATATTGTCTACTAAAATTCGTTAACTAAACTTTCAAAACTCAATCTGGGCATGCTAAAGTAGTAATTCTCCAAAACAAATGAGTTTAAATAAATCAGTGCGTGGATTTAGGTTTTTTATATAAGTAGTATATAGACACAAAAAGTCATTAGTTGTATGAAAATTATTATATTAGATTTAATTAATGATAAATTGAGCAAAAAGTGTGTTCACTTCATTTTTACGTTCAGAAGAACGATGATCTCATCTTAAAATGATAATTATAATTATTTTCAATCTCTCCAGATTACTTTGATTCGCTGAAATATATAAAATGAACAGTTTTCCTCCCTGGACAATATCTCTAATAGTTGAGAAATATAAATTCAACAATAAGATATTTAAATGAATAACGTGCAAAAAGTGTTGAAGCCCCCTTGTATTTTTTGCCTTTTTCCCTGTTTTTTGTAAATCTGTTTTAATAAGAACTTGATAAAAAAAATGTTTCCAAAAAAAAAAACTTTTTTGGCTTTATTCTTCCTTTCAATCAGAAAAGGATTTTTCTTAAAAGAAGGAATTTTAAAAAACTCGCGGGTATCATACCAGCATTATGGCGGACCTGTGATCATTACGAATTCAATCCCTTTGAGATCAAAGGTCCCGAGTCGGACTGTCGCTACTGCGTTTTATGTTTACTGTGTCTTCACTATGTCAGCTATCTCTCACTTTCACTTTGCGGTCAGTCAGAACAATATGGTGGATTTTTTGCGTGTTTTGGAGTGATTTCCTCATCTAGAAGTCCGGAACATGACGCATTGGCGCATTCTGGCCGTATTTTTTCTCATTAAAAAGCAATATTTAATCATCACACAAAATTCTTTTTGTTCCATTATTTTGCAAAAATCAAAAGTAGCCTCACTCAAATAGTTGTAAAATTTTACACGAATCTTCTGAGAGTTGACACTGATTTTGTGTTTGTGCTGATATCTCTCGAAAAGTCGCAGGGCTTTTCACCCCATGTAATATGTAGAATCTTTCAAAATCAATCAAAATTCCCAATTTTGCTTTCTTTCATTATATGTTACCAGGCTGCATTTTGGCATACAGGTAGTTTTTTTTGGACGTAAAATAAGATAAAAAAAAGTTTACTACTCTAACGTTTACGCTAAGCATACAAAATCAAAAATACAATGAAAAATTCGGTTTTTTTTCGCAAATATCCCTAAAAATAAAAAAAAAATCCGGTCAAGTGCAAGTTGAACTTGCGCAATTAGTGTTCCGTACGTTGATTGCTTTTTAAAATAAAAAATTTTTGTTACAGATGTATAAAATGATCAGTGACTTCACAAAAACACTCCCCAAATGAGTTTTCAACAAAGTTTGTTTCCAATCTTTACTCAAATCTGATGACCTTGAAATTTTTGTTTTTTTTTTAAATACCAGAAAAATTATTAAAGGTAATGCACTCGTGATAATTTTCGTTCAATCTACACCCCGCGGAGAATATTCCGGAATTTTTTCAAAATTTTTTGATAAGTAATTTTCGAGATAAGGCCCGGGACAGCGATTTTTCGCGATTTTTTAAAAATAATACAAAGAAAAGTGCGCGCAAGTATTATATTATATATACATTTTTTACTCGTGTTTTCACAAGCTTTCATTTGACACCACACTCGATGACCTAGTAAAAAAAATTTTTTTTCACTTCCGATTTCACGCCCCAAAACTAACCCCTTAAGTCAAAATTTAACTCTCAAAACTACATGGCTCTGATGAGGCCATCAATTCCTATATTATTACCAAATTTCAACTTTCTATGTCAAATAGTTTCGGAGAAAATCGGGTGTGACAGACAGACAGACAGACAGGCGACGGACAGACAGACAGACAGACAGACAGACACCGAAGTGATCTTATAAGTGTTCCGTACGGAACACTAAAAAGATATCGAAAAACTAATTAGCACTACATGAAAGTACGGGAAATTTTACAAAAAAATGGTGTATAGATTTTTTTTAGTTTTACTGTAATTTAAAAAAATTATTTAAAATAAAATGGCCCCTTTAGTTGTAGTGGGAATCATGTTTCCAATCTCATTTATGATTAAGTTAACGTTTACCGTTAAATATTTTGAAATTGGCTATTAAGGGGTTTCTCGAGGTGCTGATTAAGAATCCGATGACAAATTTGAAATATTCAAAATGACGATTTCAATAGGACGGCTAGAGAGAACGTAATTCTTTTAATTTCTTCGAGTAATTTAGAGTTTTTGTGTTTTCAATAACTGTTTTCTTTGTACTTGGACGTCTAAATGAAATATAAATAGTTTATACTTAAAGCTTAGACTTTTGTCTTTCATTTCCCGCCTTTATATTTATCCTAGCCGTGCCTGTGGCTCCGCTTGCGTGGACTTAATTCACTATTATCGTCACTGGTTATTCTTTATGTTACCTAACGTAATAAAATATATATATTATAACCTGGATAGAGAACATATGTATGTATGCACGTAAATCGGATAAGTGGTTCTCGAGTGATCAGCGCACTAACGGACAGACAGACAGGTAGACAGAGAGACGTTACATTTTAAATCTATTATAGGTAGAAGATTATAGATAAGTTGGCCAGAGAACAAATGTATGTACTACTCAGTATATATCACCACTACACCAAACACTTTATTTTTGCTAACCATGTTAGCTTCATCAGGAGCGATGATTGACTCTGACTAGTCAATCATCGCTCCTGATGAAGCTAACATGGTTAGCGAAACGCGCGTCGAGAGTCAATCATCGCTCCTGATGAAGCTAATATAGTTAGCGAAACGCGCGTCGAGTGCAAAAATAAAGTGTTTGGTGTAGTGGTGATATATACTGAGTAGTATCATTGTGCCAAAGATTCCACATTCCCAACTTAGTAACAAATGTATGAATTAAAAAACAACACATAAATCGGATAAGTGGTTCTCGAGTGATAAGCGCACTAACGGACAACAGACAGACAGAGAGACGTTGCATTTTATATATATTATATTCTTTGCTACATGATATTGTTCCATATTTAATGGTTTAGGCAGTGTATTGCAAGAGAACGCGCTAGCGACAACCTTTTTTCCAACTTGATTCACTATTATCGTCACTGCTTATTCCTTATGTTACCTAACGTAATAAAATATAGCTTATAACCTGGCCAGAGAACATATATACGTAATAAAATATAGCCTATAACCTGGCCAGAGAACATATATATGTTTTAAAAAAAAAAGCAAGTAAATCGGATAAGTAGTTCTCCAGGGATAAGTGCACTGACGGACAGACAGACAGATAGATATAGTTTAAGTTGTGTGATTAAGAATATGCAAAAAATACGTTTATCATGAACACTTTTTTAAGAGCAAAATTACAACAGACGGTTTTTTTAAGTTTTGAATGATTTTCTAATATCAAGTGTACTTTTAACTGTAACTAAAAAAAAATTGTCCGACTTCTTTTGACCATTCCGTACTGCTTCGAACGGCGGTGCACTACAGCAGGCAAATTTTCATATTCTAAAACTAAATTTTTAGTGTTCCGTACGGAACACTTATAAGATCACTTCGGTGTCTGTCTGTTTGTCACACCCGATTTTCTCCGAAACTATTTGACATAGAATGTTGAAATTTGGTACTGATATAGGAATTGATGGCCTCATCAGAGCCGTGTAGTTTTGAAAGTTAAATTTTGACTTAAGGGGTTACTTTTAAGAGGTGAAATCGGAAGTGAAACACGAGTAAAATAAATATACATATATATATATATATATATATATATATATATATATATATATATATACATATATATATATATATATATATATATATATATATATATATATATATATATATATATATATATATATATGTTATATATATATATATATATATGTTATATATATATATACATATATATATATATATATATATATATATATATATATATATATATATATATATATTGAAATACTTGCGTACACTTTTCTTTGTATTATTTTTAAAAAATCGCGAAAAATCGCTGTCCCTGTACCTTATCTCGAAAAGTACTGATCAAAAAATTTTAAAAAAATTCTGGAATATTCTCCACGGGGTATAGATTGAACAAAAACTATCACGAGTGTATTACCTTTAATAATTTATCGGGTATATAAAAAAAAAACAAAAAAAACTTCAAGCTCATCAGTTTTCAGTAAAAATTGGAAACAAACTTTGTTGAAAACTCATTTGGGGTGAGTTTTGTGAAGTCACTGATCATTTTATACCACCGTAACAAAAATTTTTATTATAAAAGCAATTAACGTACGGAACACTAATTGTGCAAGTTCAACTTGCACTTGATCGGTTATTAAATAACAGAATGGGGGTATTTTTAATTATTCTTATACTGAAACTTAAGGTATAATAATGATATAGCACAAGGATTTTTTTTTGCAATACTATATTTAATTTTTTAGTAATTTAGTGTATGCCCGTTAAAATCATGCAAACAAAAATTTCGTCTTAAGTTTTACAAATTATAAAGCAACAAAAATAAAAACTATTAGTATCATCAGAAAGCTGAGAGTCTCTTCTTCAAAAAGCTATCTTTTATTTATTTTTTTTACACTCTGAAAACGAGTAATATCGAATAACCTTCGAGCGGTGCGCGTAGACTTCCAAATTAATCTGTTTGGCGTGCTACACTTTTTGAATCATCTATCCGAATAAAAAAAATAACCGGTCAAGTGCAAGTTGAACTTGCGCAATTAGTGTTCCGCACTTTGATTGCTTTTAAAATAAAAAACCGGTCAAGTGCAAGTTGAACTTGCACAATTAGTGTTCCGTACGTTGATTATTTTTAAAATAAAAATTTTTGTTAGGGCTTTACTGAAAACTGGTGACCTTGAAATTTTGTTTTTTTTTTTTATATACCAAATAAATTATTAAAGGTAATGCACTCGTGATAATTTCGTTCAATCTATACCCCGTGGAGAATATTCCAAAATTTTTTCAAAATTTTTTGATCAGTATTTTTCGAGATAAGGTAGGGGACAGCGATTTTTCGCGAATTTTTAAAAATACATATATACATATATATATATATATATATATATATATATATATATATATATATATATATATATATGTATGTATGTATGTATATATATATATATATATATATATATATATATAATATATATATATATATATATATATATATATATATATATATATATATATATATATATTACCACACTCGATGACCTAGTAAAAAAATATTTTTTTTCACTAGGTCACCCCTCAAAACGAACCTCTTTAAGTCCAAATTTATGTTACGGTGGTATAAAATGATCAGTGACTTCACAAAACACACCCCAAATGAGTTTTCAACAAAGTTTGTTTCCAATCTTTACTGAAATCTGATGACCTTGAAATTTTTGTTTTTTTTATATACCATATAAATTATTAAAGGTAATGCACTCGTGATAATTTTCATTCAATCTACACCCCGTGGAAAATATTCCAGAATTTTTTTTCGAATTTTTTCGAAATTTTTTGATAAGTACTTTTCGAGATAAGGCCCGGGACAGCGATTTTTTTTTTCGCGAATTTTTAAAAATAATACAAAGAAAAGTGCGCGCAAGTATAATATTATATATATATTTTTTACTCGTGTTTTCACAAGCTTTCATTTGACACCACACTCATTGACCTAGTAAAAAATTTTTTTTTTTCACTTCCGACTTCACCCCCCAAAACTAACCCCCTAAGTCAAAATTTAATTCTCAAAACTACATGGCTCTGATGAGGCCATCAATTCCTATATTATTACCAAATTTCACCTTTCTATGTCAAATAGTTTCCGAGAAAATCGGGTGTGACAGACAGACAGACACCGAAGTGATCTTATAAGTGTTCCGTACGGAACACTAAAAATGTTGTAACGGAAGTATAAAATGATCAGTGACTTCACAAAACACCCCAAATGAGTTTTCAAGAAAGTTTATTTCCAATCTTTACTGAAAATTGATGACCTTGAAATTTCTGTTTTTTTATATACCTGATAAATTATTACAGGTAATGAACTCATGATAATTTTAGTATAATCTACACCCCGTGGAGAATATTCCAGAATTTTTTCAAAATTTTTCGATAAGTACTTTTCGAGATAAGGCGGGTGGACAGCGATTTTTCGCGATTTTTTAAAAATAATACAAAGAAAAACTGCGCAAGTATTACATTATATATATATATATATATATATATATATATATATATATATATATATATATATATATATATATATATATATATATTATTACTCGTGTTTTCACAAGCTTTCATTTGACACCACACTCGATTACCTAGTTAAAAAAATTTTTTTTCACTTCCGATTTCACCCCCCAAAACTAACCCCTTAAGTCAAAAGTTAACTTTCAAAACTACATGGCTCTGATGAGGCCATCAATTCCTATATTATTACCAAATTTCAACTTCCTATGACAAATAGTTTCGGAGAAAATCGGGTGTGACAGACAGACAGACACCGAAGTGATCTTATAAGTGTTCCGTACGGAACACCAAAAATCTGAAAAAAAAAACTATATACTATTTTTTTGTAACATTTCCCGCTTTTCTACGCGGTGCTACTAGTTTTTCGATATCTCTTTTTATTTTTCGAGATATTTCCGAAAAACCGAATTTTTGATTTTATATTGGATTTTGTAGGCTTAGCGTACATCAAACTTTAGTAAACTCTTTTATCATATTCTACGTCCAAAAAACTACCTGTGCGCCAAAATGCAGCCTCGCGACTGAGCTACATTTATTTTTGTTATTTCTCTTTCACAACTAATAATGTGTTTTTAGGACGTAATTTTTTTTCCGCAAATACTATATTATGTAAATACAGTTTTTTATTACCTTGCCCAAAAAGTTCCTTTGGATCGGTGCATTCTGGATCAACCGCTACATCTGCCATCTGAAACAACCACAAAACTAAAGTTAATATTTAGGCTACTCGTAATGTGTACGGTCTTTTAAACATCTCGATTACTTGAAGGCAAGCTTATTCTAGGCTCTTAAGAATATGACACGATTATCTTTATACAGACATCTCCCTAAGGAGCTTTTTAAACACTTACAGCTTATTGAAAATATTGTTTAAATGTATCAAGTTTCTATGAAACGACTGGACAGACTGATTAAGTTAAAACGATTTAAACTGGTACAAAAATGTATAATAAAAAGTAAGTATTCACCGATAGATTCTGCAAAAAATAATTGTCTCAGTGGCGTACCAAGTTTGTTAATCTAAATAAAATAAAATTTTTGAAGAATCTCGTCAGAATCCTATGGAAAAGTTGCGTCGATCAAAAACTGGCTAAAATTTTACATTACAGGGTGTTCCCACGTTAGATATAAATAACCTACCAGGTGTACAAGTATGAAATGCGGATTTTTTTTTTCTAAAAAAACATGTTAAATTCGGAAGAATGATAAAAAATGTGCTTTATTCAAAGTATGCTCCATCGCTTGTTATACATTTTCCCCATC
>CM032455.1:171805640-172019961 GCA_019049505.1 Pachyrhynchus sulphureomaculatus | reverse complement strand
ATGATTTTGGAGACTAGACTGAAACGTATAGCAGTCATTGTGCACATCGATACATACGAACGTGTTTTTTACTTGGCCACTCTGATTTGAATATGAGAAAATTATTAGTTAAATGGATCCCGAAATGCCTGAAAGCCGACCAAGAAGGACTGAGAGTCACAACATGCAAGTTAATTTGTAGACGTTTTGAAAAGGATTCTTCCAACGTTTTGATCGAATGGTAACTATGGACGAAACGTAGGTCCATCATTATGAACCAGATACAAAGGAACAGTCGAAGAAAATGGAAATATGCTGGTTCACTTCACCATAATAAGTTTCACTTACTGAAATCGGCAAGAAAAGTTGTTGGCTCCGTTTATTTAGAAAAGGATTGGATACTCTTCCTACAGATAACTTGGAACACGGCAAAACAATGACCGCAGAATATTATTATTGTTTATTAATTAAACTGCACCAAAAAAATTTTGGAAAAATGTCGAGGAAAAATGTCTAAAGGCTTTGCAAGACAATGCGCCTACTGACAGATTGCAAAAAAATCAATGAATTAGGCTTTAAACTAATTGATCATCACCCATTTTCCCCTGATTAGCTCCCTCAGATTATTACATCTATCGATGCTGCATTTTTTATATCGTTCGTCTCTCCGCTTGAATAGAGATTAACCTGGAACAATCACTACACGCTTAAGTCTAACATGCAGTCCGCAGAGTTGTAGGAACCGCATGAAAGCCGACCGAAGTCTCGAAAAACAAACATCCGCTGGAAAGGTGTTGGCAAGTATTTTTTGAGATGCGCACGGAATAATACTGATCGACTATGTTAAGAAGAGGCGAGCAATCATCGGAGACTATTACGATGGTTTGAATGGTGAAATCAAGAAAAAAAGACCGCATTTAGAGAAGAAGATAGTGTTGTTTCATCAAGATAATGCACCAGCTCAAAACTCCATAAGATCGGTAGTGACATTGGATCAACTGGTGGTATGAATTGCTTCCCCATTAGCCGTATTCACCAGATTTGGTTCCCACCGATTATTACATCTTTCTAAATTTGAAAAGATAGCTTCAGGAAATGAGATTTGGTCCAAATAAACAAATCGAATGGGAAACCGGCTTATTTTAGGGAGTAGGACAAATCGTAGTATGTATATGAAAGGTATCAGAATGTTGGTAGATTAGTGAAGGGAACTATTTTGTAGAATAAAATCGATTTTTGGCAGAAACATTGTTTTTTTTTTTTTTCAAAAATCAGAATTTTTTACTCCATGTAGTAATTGCCCTTCTATTTTTACCAAACTTTTTGACTTACTGGCACCAATTTGGTTTTAAATTTTTTCGATAAGAAAGTAGCGTACATACACAGACAGACAGAAGTTGATTATCATATATTTATTGATGAAATAATAAACTGTGCTGTACCATTTTAAAAATATATATTTTATTTTCAGTTATGGTTCATTGCAACCAGAGGGGAAGTGAAATAATTTCTGGTGACCATGGACATACTTTTAAATATGAACAAGGTAGGAAAATATTAGTAATTGTAAACAATTGATTCAACAATTTTATGAGTGTTAGATACTGGTAATCACATTCAAAGAACACAATAAATAAGCTAGAGATGTTAGTCGAAGTTGGGTCAAAATAAGTAAAAACAGGCCACCTGAAAAAATTTTTTGTCGGATTTCAAAGATTTTCGATAAACCTTTTTACTCTTTAAATTTTTTTTTGCAATACTTCATTTATTTTGCGAATAATCGCTAGTTGACTATTTATGTATTGGACTTTTCATTTATTCATATTTCGGAAACGAATAGAGATAATGGAGTTATTTTTTTTTTTAAATGAAGCTAAATATTTATACTTTTCAGTTGAATTCATGCTGTTGTTGTAAAAATTTAATTTGGTAAAGTTATAAATAATTTTTTTAAACAGTTACGAATTAAACAATGTTATCGATTTAAAATTCCACTAAGTAAATTTTAAAAAAAGTTAGTAACCTCTAATATTAAAGAAGTTATTAATACGAGGCTGGTTTGAAAAGTCCGTGCAAAAATAAAAACTACTTATGTGTTTGGGGTAAACCTTTTTTATTTTTCGACATAGTCTCCTTTTAGGCTTATACACTTCGTCCAACGATGTTCTAGTTTGTTGATCCCTTCCGAATAATAGGATTTGTCCAAGTCTGCAAAATATCCATTAGTGTCTGCAATCACCTCCTCGTTTTGAATAAAATCTTTGTCCCGTTAGCCATTTCTTCAAATTGGGGAACATATAGTAGTCCGAGGGAGCCAAGTCTGGAGAATAGGGGGGATGTGAAACGAGTTGGAATCCTATTTCCATTAATTTTGCGACCACAACTGCTGAGGTGTGTGCTGGTGCGTTGTCGTGATGGAAAAGGATTTTCTTGTGGGCCAATCGCGGGCGTTTTTCTTGCAGCTCGGTTTTCAAACGGTCCAATAACGATGAATAATATTCACCTGTAATAGTTTTACCCTGTTCCAGATAGTTGATGAGGATTATCCCTTGCGAATCCCAAAAGACAGTCGCCATAACCTTTCCGACCGAAGGAACGGTCTTCGCCTTTTTTGGTGCAGATTCCCCCTTGGTAACCCATTGTTTAGATTGTTGTTTGGTCTTAGGAGTATAGTAATGTATCCATGTTTCATCCACAGTGACGAAACGACGCTTAAAGTCCTCCGGATTCTTCTATAACAGCTGCAAACCATCCTTGCAACACTTCACAAGATTCCGTTTTTGGTCAAGCGTGAGCAATCGCGGCACCCATCTTGCGGATAGCTTTCTCATGTCCAAATGTTTTATGCAAAATATTATGTACCCGTTCAGTCGAGATGCCCACAGCACTAGCAATCTCACGCACCTTAACTCTTCTGTCATCCATCACCATATCATGGATTTGATCAATGATTTGTGAGTCGTAACCTCCACAGGCCGTCCAGAACGTTCAGCATCACTTGTGCCCGTATGGCCAGTCCGAAAATTTTGAAACCACTTATAAACTGTTCTAATCGAAGGTGCAGAGTCACCATAATGTTTATCAAGCTTCTCTTTAGTCTCCTGAGGCGTTTTGCCTTTCATAAAGTAATGTTTTAATCACCCACACGAAATTCTTTTTCGTCCATTTCTTGAAAATCACTCGACTTCCTTGATTCACACGAATGCCAAACACAAAGAAATAGACCAATATGGCTGAAACTTGGTGGTGTGCGTTCATTCAAGAGATGCTACTAACTAAACATGACCTCGATACGCGCCGGTGGTGACATCTCTCGGACTTTGCACGGACTTTTCAAACCAGCCTCGTATTTTTCTTGTGACGGGCGGCTCTAACGCGCTCGTCGACTCTAACGCGGGAGCCGCTAACGCTGACGCTCTCGAAAAACTCATTAATTTTTAACGAAGGAATCATAATAGTAATATCAAGACCTTTTGTATTTATTTTTTAATGAACAATTAAGTAAACAACCACACATATGTAAGAGTGGCAAATAAATTAAGCAATAAAATATCTATGACAACCGGAATCAGACAAGGAGATAGCCTAAGCCCAATCTTATTTAATATCATAATAGATGAAATTATAAACGAAGTAAAGAAAACTGGGAGAGGATATCGATTAGGGGACAAAGAAATAAAAATAATATGCTACGCCGATGATGCAGTAATCATATCAGAAGGCGAAGATAACTTACAGAGACTCCTACGTAAGTTCCAACAAACAGCAAAATTTAATATGCAAATATCTGTAAAGAAAACAAAATCCCTTACAATATCTAAAGAACCGAAAAGATGCAAACTCGCGATTTATGGTCAGAGTGTAGAACAAGAGATGTCCTTCAAATATCTAGGGGCAAACATAACAAGTACCAGGAACCTTAAGGAGGAAGTAAAAACACAAATATCAAAGGCATCATTAATATCAGGATACTTAAGAGATATAATTTGGAGAAACAAATATATGAGTACCAGGAGCAAAGTAAGAATCGTCAAAACATGCGTAAGACCGATCATGACGTACGCGATAGAAACCAGAACGGAGAACACAATAACAAAACGACTACTAAGAAGAACAGAAATACGAACACTTAGATCGATAACAGGACATACCTTATTTGATCGGAAGAGATGTGAAGAAATAAGGGAAATGTGCGAAATACAGGATGTGGTGAGATGGTCAAGGAATAGGAGAAGAGAATGGAGAGGCCATGTGGACAGAATGCCAAATGACCGGTTGGCTAAGGTTGCAAAAGAGAAGCGACCAAACACACCTCGACCGCTTGGAAGACCACCAATAAGATGGTATGAGAGCTGGTCTTCATCATCGCAATTGTTTTCTGAGAAACTTTTGAAGTGAACACAGGACATGGTCCTAACGTAGGAAGAAGAAGAAGAAGAAGAATTAAGTAAAAATTATACAATATATATTAAATTATTTCAAACATTAACTGTTACTGTTTCTTCAGAACTAGAAAATATTTTGTACATCAGTTGGTTATTTTTTTTCGGTATAAACGCATCGAATTGGCAAGTCTTAGATATAGCTTCACAGGTTCGATCTAATCAGAGAACGTGTAACATTCAGCTGAATTGTATCAGAAATTGATTCAACATTTGAAGGCTACATTCGGTGACTCTGCCATTCGAAAAATTTATGTTGGTTCTCAATATAAAAACAAGTTCAATTTTTCTTCTCTACTCTCATATGAATCTGAATGTGATATCATATGAATCTGAATGTGCTTGCAATGGGATTCGTGGATGCGTCAAAAGTGCGACGAGAACTGCAAGTCTTCAGAGAAGTAGTGAAAATCAAATAACATGTCCCAAAGGCTTGTTTGATTGGGCAGTTAATTATTTTAAGAATGTAAGCTTTGATTTTTGTATAAGTGAAGAATGTCAGGCTCACGAAAACGTGTATCAAGTGAAGCATCGAACTCTGGTAAAGCTATATCTAAAACTCGCCAATTCCGTGCATTTATACCGAAAGAAAATAACCAATCGATGTGCAAAATATTTTATAGTTTTGAAGCAGTAACAGTTAATGTTTGAAATAATTTAATATGTATCGTATAATTTTCCGAAATATGAATAAATGAAAATTTCTGTACATAAATATTCAAGTCGCGATTATTCGAAAAATAATTGAAGTATTGGTAAAGAGGTACTTGTACCTTTATCGAAAAACATACTGATTTTTGAAATCCGAGAACAAAATTTTTTCAGGCGGCCCGTTTTACTTATTTTGACGCAGTTACTAAGTTGACAAAATGCTGAGTATTCTGACGACACTCATAAATGTCATCTAGAGAATAAAGATCATCATGATGCGAATAGTTGGCATTCAGTAACGTGTGAAATTCCACTTATCTGTGTGTTCAAACCAGTTTAAACGTCCGAGTTGGACTTAAAAGAAAAAAAAAACAAACCACAGGGCTACAGGATTTACGTGAAAAATTAACAACAATTTTACAGTATTAAAAAACAAATAATAGCAACACGTGATTTTAAAGAGTTCTGACGTGGCTATTCTAGTACAATCTTTGATTGACGTGACATAATAATCGCATAGCTTTATAACCTTGATAGTTATCGGGCAAAACTTATAATTTCATATCAGTTTTCTTAATTTTCTACAGTGCGTTTATTTATCTTTATAGGCAAAAGTATTTTTTTTTTAATTTTATTTGCTACAAAGATTTTTCGGTGCCTCTGTAGCGTGCGGTCTACCAAAAAATTTGAGATCTACCCTGCTATAACATTGCTATACAATAATAATTGATAAGACGAACAATTCGTTGTTATTAATGATTTTATGGCAAATATATTTACAACTAATATCTATAAACAGAGGCAATATCCTTTAAAAAGCTAACAAATTGGTCGTCTTCATTCTGCCTTAATATCTTCCAGGATAAATGGTCCAAATGGGATTGAAGATGGTTTAATGGTACTCTCCTCCTCCCCCTGTTATATTTTCGGCGACCCGCGAATCGCTCTTTGTCAATTTTTATACGATTCTCGTTGCTGCCGATTAATTGTCCTCTGCAATTGACCGACACAAGTGAGGAGCACACTTTGCGGCACATGTTATACCAACATGTGCTGTATGTCCAGTCAGTTTTTCACATGTACTCGGAATGTCATGCACGAACATAAACACCAATTCCAAAATATGACATAAGTTTAAATTACAATGTAACTTGCCGTTCAAATCCGTATAATGGAAGAATTATTTTCCGCTTCTAAATGATTTTGTTGTTTGGCAGTCTTTTCTACGACAACTTAAAACTAGACGAAACGCTTCTCCACGATCGCGTTTCCTTTTTCTTTGCATTTCCGCACTACACCTATCACAGATGTTATTTGCGTCATTCTGCATAAGTAGATTATGCGTTTGCAAAAAAGTCACGGCTGCATCTTCGTTAAAAGTGATATTAATATAAAAATCTCGCAAAAGCATGGCTTCTTTTGAAATATACGTATTTGCAACTTGTCATTACTAACGAAACTTACCCTATTATTTTATTACTTTGCTTAGAAATGTATTTATTGCAAGTAGACCGCGCACAACAATTACAATTTGCAGACGTACCGCATACTATAACGGCATTTATACTGAAAGAAAATAACCAGTTGATGTGCACAATATTTTATAGTTTTGAAGAAGCAGTAACAGTTAATGTTTGAAATAATTTAATGGGTATCGTATAGTTTTTACTTTGAATTGCTGTGGCTGTTACTTGATGGAAATTCATAACGAATGTAATGAAAGACTGATTTTGTCAAATTTCCACTTTATTTAGTTTCACTGAAACTGTATGACGCGTTTGGCTATACTATAGCTTCTGATACAAAATGATATTTGAATATTAATGTTGTTACATTTATACAAATACCCTAAGGTAGATAGGTAATAAAATTAATACTATATGCTAATGAATATTGCTGGGAAATCCATTCTGAATATTAATTGTATAAATTGAGTAAAGGGGAGTTACCATGGGCCAGACAGGTATCTTTTGGTTCGTTTAAGATGATGTCTGAATTTTTAATTCTATTTATTTCTAAATTTTCTAATAGGTTTAATTTTACGCCTTTGTTTTGTATGTGTAGAATTTTAAATTTATCGTCAAAAAGATGATTTGTTTCTGTTAAATGATTACTGTATCAGTTGTGTTTTTTAAATAGCTTCTTTTATGTTCTAAAATCCGAGTTTCGAATGAGCGACCTGTCTGAGCTATGTAACTTTTATGACAAGAACCACAATTCAACTGATACACTCCAGATTTTTTTGATCTATTTTGTTTTCCCTTTGCGTTTTTAATGAATTTTCTTAACGAGTTGTTTGTTCTAAAAGCTATGTTGATATTATATTTGTTTAAGTGGTTTTTAATTTTCTCTGACGTGTTACGTGTTAGGTTAAAACATTATATTTTTTCCCTGTGTTTTCTTTCTTGGGGTATGCTAAAGAAATAGCTTTATTTTTTAATTTTTTGTTTAGAATTGAGTCTATAGTGTCAGGAGAATATCCGTTGTTAACAGCAATTTGTTTTATTGGATTTAATTCTTTATTAAAATCATCTACAGATAAGGGGGCACTTACAAGTCTATGCAATATACTGTGGTAAGCTGCCAATTTGTGTAGTAGGGGGGTGAGCTGATTTTATGTTTATTGTAGTATCTATATGTGAGGGTTTGTGAAAAATAGAGAATTTGTGTTTGTTGTAATGTCTGGTTATCGTTAAGTCAAGAAAATTAATTTTATTGTCGACTTCTAGTTCCATAGTGAATTCAATATTTTTATGGATTGAGTTTATATAGTTGGAAACATTGTCAAGTTGACGCTCTGTACCATTAAAACAAGCAAAGATGTCGTCTACATATCGGTACCAATACAAAAATGATTTGCTAAATTCTTGTCGATGTCTTTGTTTTTCTAGGTTATCCATGAATATTTCTGCTAAAAGCGGGCTACAAACTCTCAAAATTTCTCATAGATATCATTAAAACGAACATTAACTTCACCCCAACTTACACAATAAAAAATTCGTTAGAATTAACGGAAAAAAGTTCCAACGTGTTTCTACCAGATAATTCAAAACTAGTATCATTTGACGTCCAAAACCTTTTCCCTAGCATACCCCCGGATGAAACAGTAAAAATTATAAAAACATTCCTAATAAAAAATAAAGTCAATATCGTTATACAACAAGACATACTAAATTTATTAAACACGAGCCTCAATCAAAATTATTTTTACTTTAATAATACGTTTTATAATAATTCTGAGGGTCTCATAATGGGTAGTCCACTTAGCCTGCTTTTAGCAGAAATATTCATGGATAACCTAGAAAAACAAATACAAATCATTTTTGTATTGGTACCGATATGTAGACGACATCTTTGTTTGTTTTAATGATACAGAGCTTCAACTTGACAATGTTTTTAACTATATAAACTCAATACATAAAAATATTAAATTCACTATGGAACTAGAAGTCGACAATCAAATTAATTTTCTTGACTTAACGATAACCAGACATTACAACAAACACAAATTCTCTATTTTTCACAAACGCTCACATACAGATACTACAATAAACATAAAATCAACTCACCCATACAAAACAAATTGGCAGCTTACCACAGTATGTTGCATAGACTTGTAAGTGTCCCCTTATCTGTAGATGATTTTAATAAAGAATTAAATCTAATAAAACAAATTGCTGTTAACAACGGGTATTCTCCTGACACCATAGACTCAATTCTAAACAAAAAATTAAAAAATAAAGCTATTTCTTTAGCATACCCCAAGAAAGAAAACACTGGGAAAAAATATAATGTTTTAACCTATTTTGGTAACACGTCAGAGAAAATTAAAAACCACTTAAACAAATATAATATCAACATAGCTTTTAGAACAAACAACTCGTCAGGAAAATTCATTAAAAACGCAAAGGGAAAACAAAATAGATCAAAAAAAATCTGGAGTGTATCAGTTCAATTGTGGTTCTTGTCATAAAAGTTACATAGGTCAGACAGGTCGCTCATTCGAAACTCGGATTTTAGAACATAAAAGAAGCTATTAACAAAACTGACTCAGCGTACAGTAATCATTTAACAGAATCAAATCATAAATTTAAAATTCTACACATACAAAACAAAGGCGTAAAATTAAACCTATTAGAAAATTTAGAAATAAATAGAATTAAAAATTCAGACATCATCTTAAACGAACAAAAAGATACCTGTCTGACCCATGGTAACTCCCCTTTACTCAATTTATACAATTAATATTCAGAATGGATTTCCCAGCAAATTCATTAGCATATAGTATTAATTTTATTACCTATCTACCTTAGGGTATTTGTATAAATGTAACAACACTAATATTCAAATATCATTTTGTATCAGAAGAAGCTATAGTATAGCGAAACGCGTCATACAGTTTCAGTGAAACTAAATAAAGTGGAAATTTGACAAAATCAGTCTTTCATTACATAATTTTTACTTAATTGTTCATTAAATAATAATTGCATAAGGTCTTGATTTACTCTTATGATTCCTTCGTTAAACATTAATGAGTTTTTCGATAGCGTCAGCGTTAGCAGCTTGTTCCAGAATAATATTAATAATTTCTTTATTATAATAGATTACTACATTTTTTTTTAATTTATGTAGTGGCGTTTTACGCATTAAAGGAGTGCGATCTTATTTTCGAGTACAACCGATAACATGATTTAATTCGCAATTGTTTAAAAAAAATAGTTATGACTTTAACAGATTAAATTTTTAAAACAACCGCATGAATTCAACTGAAAAGTATAAACACTTAGTTTCATTTAAAAAAAAAATTAAGTCAATTATCTCATTTATTCGTTTCCGAAATATGAATACGAGGCTGGTTTGAAAAGTCCGTGCAAAAATAAAAACTACTTATGTGTTTGGGGTAAACCTTTTTTATTTTTCGACATAGTCTCCTTTTAGGCTTATACACTTCGTCCAACGATCTTCTAGTTTGTTGATCCCTTCCGAATAATAGGATTTGTCCAAGTCTGCAAAATATCCATTAGTGTCTGCAATCACCTCCTCGTTTGAATAAAATCTTTGTCCCGCCAGCCATTTCTTCAAATTGGGGAACAAATAGTAGTCCGAGGTAGCCAAGTCTGGAGAATATGGGGGATGTGAAACGAGTTGGAATCCTATTTCCATTAATTTTGCGACCACAACTGCTGAGGTGTGTGCTGGTGCGTTGTCGTGATGGAAAAGGACTTTCTTGTGGGCCAATCGCGGGCGTTTTTCTTGCAGCTCGGTTTTCAAACGGTCCAATAACGATGAATAATATTCACCTGTAATAGTTTTACCCTTTTCCAGATAGTCGATGAGGATTATCCCTTGCGAATCCCAAAAGACAGTCGCCATAACCTTTCCGGCCGAAGGAACGGTCTTCGCCTTTTTTGGTGCAGATTCCCCCTTGGTAACCCATTGTTTAGATTGTTGTTTGGTCTCAGGAGTATAGTAATGTATCCATGTTTCATCCACAGTGACGAAACGACGCTTAAAGTCCTTGCAACACTTCACACGATTCCGTTTTTGGTCGAGCGTGAGCAATCGCGGCACCCATCTTGCGGATAGCTTTCTCATGTCCAAATGTTTATACTAAATATTATGTACCCGTTCAGTCGAGATGCTCACAGCACTAGCAATCTCACGCAACTTAACTCTTCTGTCATCCATCACCATATCATGGATTTGATCAATGATTTCTGGAGTCGTAACCTCCACAGGCCGTCCAGAACGTTTAGCGTCACTTGTGCCCATATGGCCAGTCCGAAAATTTTGAAACCACTTATAAACTGTTCTAATCGAAGGTGCAGAGTCCTTCATAAAGTAATGTTTACACACGAAATTCTTTTTCGTCCATTTCTTGAAAATCACTCGACTTCCTTGATTCACACGAATGCCAAACACAAAGAAATAGACCAATATGGCTGAAACTTGGTGTGCGTTCATTCAAGAGATGCTACTAACTAAACATGACCTGGATACGCGCCGGTGGTGCCATCTTTCGGACTTTGCACGGACTTTTCAAACCAGCCTCGCAAATGAAAAGTTTTATACATAAATACTCGACTAGCGATTATTCGAAAAATAATTGAAGTATTGGTAAAAAGGTACTTGTACTTTTGTCGAAAAACATACTTATCTTTGAAATCCGGGAGCAAAATTTTTTCAGGTGGTCCGTTTTACTCATTTTGACGCAGTTATTAAGTTGACAAATTGGATAAGGTCGGATCTCGTTTCGGGCTCTCAAATAACCCAATTGATCTTTCAAATTCATACCTCCTGGATCGCAGGTTCTTTGTAGAAATCAATGGGTTTGGATCGCCTCTCCATATTCCCACTTCAGATGTTCCCCAGAGTTCCAGTCTGGGACCTCTTCTTTTCAATATGTTTGTTGACGACTTGCTGAATGAAATAGGTTGCTGGAAGCTTGCTTATGCCGATGACCTTAAGATTTTTAAACGCATAGACTCTGTTTCCGATTGCCACAAATTACAGTGTAGCATTAATGCTCTCACCAACTGGTGCTCTGCTAACAGGCTCACCTTAAACGTTTTCAAATGTAATGACGTCCGATATTCCTATCGTATATTTTTCAACTATTCCGTAGATGATACTGTCCTACAGAATCTTCGTTCGGTTAGAGATTTGGGTATCTTCTTTGACGAGAAATTCTCTTTCGCTGACCATATTGAACAAATGGTTGCTGGTGCATCAAGGATGCTGGGTTTCTTGATCAGAAATTTTAGAGACTTTACTAACATATCTGCAATCAAGCTTCTCTATTATTCCTTTGTTAGGTCTAAGTTTGACTATGCTTCTATTGTTTGGTATCCAATATACAATTGCCATAACAACTCAATCGAATCATTCATTAAATATCTTATTTTCAAGGGTGTCTATCCGGGCCGCGGTATTGATCACAGACTAATCTTGTCAAGGTTTAATGAGTTGCCTCTTGCAAAAAGAAGGGATAATCACTCCATCAAATTCTTATATAAGCTGTTAAATCACCATATTGATTGCCTTGTCATATTAAGCAATGTATCTTTCCGTGTACCACGCCTTGGGGCAAGGCACTCACCTATTTTTAGCCTCGGTCTGGCTAGGTCAAATATATTATTCACAGCACTATTTATATAATGTGCAAGAACGGCAGTGTCATTGGAAACTCCGGTGATTTCCATTCTAGTAGGCTGTCGGTACTTATTGGTTCTCTGCTCAGTGTTTAGAGGTTATTCAAATTTGTAGTTTTTTATTATTACTGTTTTCATTTTTTTTTTTAATTTGGAGATTGTTCACACTGTTAAATGTTCTTACTTGTATATTCTGGGTTCTTTGTAGAAATCAATGGGTTTGGATCGCCTCTCCATATTCCCACTTCAGGTGTTCCCCAGAGTTCCAGTCTGGGACCTCTTCTTTTCAATATGTTTGTTGACGACTTGCTGAATGAAATAGGTTGCCGGAAGCTTGCTTATGCCGATGACCGTAAGATTTTTAAATGCATAGACTCGGTTTCTGATTGCCAGGAATTGCAGAGTAGCATTAATGCTCTCACCAACTGGTGCTCTGCTAACAGGCTCACCTTAAACGTTGCCTAATATAATGTCGTCCGATATTCCTATCGTAACAACCCTATATTTTTCAACTATTCTGTAGATGATACTGTTCTACGGAATCTTTGTTCGGTTAGAGATTTGGGTACCATCTTTGACGAGAAATTCTCTTTTGCTGACCATATTGAACAAATGGTTGCTGGTGCTTCAAGGATGCTGGGTTTCTTGATCAAAAATTGTAGAGACTTTACTAACATATCTGCAATCAAGCTTCTCTATTATTCCTTTGTTAGGTCTAAGTTTAACTATACTTCTATTGTTTGGTATCCAATATACAATTGCCATAACAACTCAATTGAATCATTCATTAAATATCTTATTTTCAAGGGGAATGGTGTCTATCCGGACCGCGGTATTGATCACGGACTAATCTTGTCAAGGTTTAATGAGTTGCCTCTTGCAAAAAGAAGGGATAATCACTCCATCAAATTCTTATATAAGCTGTTAAATCACCATATTGATTGCCCTTTCTTATTAAGCAATGTATCTTTCCATGTACCACGCCTTGGGGCAAGACACTCACCTATTTTTAGCCTCGGCCTGGCTAGGTCAAATATATTATCCACAGCACTATTTATATAATGTGCAAGAACGGCAGTGTCATTGGAAACTCCGGTGATTTCCATTCTAGTAGGCTGTCGGTACTTATAGGTTCTCTGCTCAGTGTTTTATAGGTTATTCAAATTTGTAGTTTTTTATTATTACTGTTTTATTTTTTTTTTTAATTTGGAGGTTGTTCAAACTGTTAAATATTCTTACTTGTATACTTTGATTATTGAATTGTATCATGTTCTTCTGTTATATGTAGCTCAGTATAAACGTTATTCCTGTAAGTGGACCTTGGCCTGTTGGAATTGAATATATAAATAAATAATTAAATGCTGAGTATTTTGGCGACACTCGGAAGCGACAAGCATCGTGGCGCTAAAAATTGTCATCTAGAGAATAGAGATCATCATGATGCGAATAGTTGGCATTCAGTAATGATTTAGACGTGTAAAATCCCACTTATCAAACTGTGTTCTTCAAACTAATTTAAACGTCCGAATTGGATTAAAAAAAAAAAAAAAAAAAACCGCAGTGTCACGGGATTTATGTGAAAAATTAACAACAGTTTTACAGTATTAAAAAAAAATAGCAACACATGATTTTAAAGAGTTCTGACGTGGCTATTCTAGTACAATCTTTGATTGACGTGACATGATAATCGCATAACTTTATAACCTTGATAGTCATCAGGCAAAATTTCATACCAGTTTTTTTAATTTTCTACAGTGCGTTTATTTATCTTTATAGACAAAAGTTTTTAAAATATTTTTTTAAATTTTATTTGCTTTAAAGATTTTTCGGTGCCTCTGTAGCGTACAGTCTACCAAAAAAATTTGAGATCTACCCTGCTATAACGTTGCCATACAATAATAATTGATAAGACGAACAATTTGTTGTTAATAATGATTTTATTACGCTGACAAATTGGTCGTCTTCATTCGGCCTTAATATCTTCCAGGATAAATGGTCCAAATGGGATTGAAGATGGTTTAATAGTACTCTCCTCATTTTTTTTAAGATGTAAATTTTGGCATCTAGCCATGACCGTTGTACGAGCTCCTTAGAGCGGATCAACATAATTATGCTGGTGATTAACGGTTTGATGGTCAAAGCCGTCTGAATGAATAACAGATTCAAATTGAACCTCTCTTTCTAGAAACTGGCATTAATGTGTTTCCATCTCTCCCTTCCACTACTGTCCATCTATTCGGTTACCATAGTTTCGATTGTTTTGCGCCGGTGCATCGGTATCTTCAGGTTCAGGTTGTTGATCACCTTGTAAGGGCCTTTCCCTGTTATATTTTCGGCGACCCACGAATCGCGCTTCGTCAATTTGTATAGAATTGTCGTTGCTGCCGATTAATTGTCCTCTGCAATTGACTGACACAAGTCAGGGGCACACTTTGCGGCACATACCAATCACTTATAGTATGTGACGACCTTTCAGTCAGTTTTTCACACCTTGTAACTCGGAATGTCGTGCACGAACATAAACACCAATTTTGTTGTTTGGCAGCCTTTTCTAGGACAACGTAAGACTGGACGAAGCGCTCCTCCACGATCGAGTTTCCTTTTTCTTTGCATTTCCGCACTACACCTATCACAGATGTTATTTGCTTCTTTCTGCATAAGTATTTTATGCATTTGCAAAAAAGTCTCGACTGTATCTTCGTTAAAAGTGATAGTAATATAAAAATCTCGTAAAAGCATGGCTTCTTTTGAAATATAACATACGTATTAGCAACTTGTCATTGACATTGATAACGAAAGTTACCCTATTATTTTATTGCTTTGCTTAGAAATGTATTTCTTTCAAGTAGACCGCGCGCAATAATTAAAATTTGCAGATGTACCGCACACTACAGTGGCACCGATTTTTCTCGTATTAATTTAATAGCGAATAATATGTGACACATTTACTTCCAATTTATTTATTTACAGTAGACTAAAATCACTAACTTAAAAACCTTCTCTCTAGTTAAACACTTATATACTTTAACAGTGTAAAGCCCGAAGAAAAACAACCTTAATATCGCTCTTCTTCGACTTACTTATCTATATCTTTCGTTTTTTGCCTGTATCAGCAGTTTCTCCCACTACCTCGCCGGTAAATATCGCGTAAATCTGTTACTTTTGCCAGTTTTCCTACTTGTGATATAGTAACAGAATTAAATATGTAAGATTTATGACCTAGCAGGTCTCCTCTGTTCTTTATTTTTAAATTGTAAGAATTCTACCGTAGGAAAGGGTCCTTTTTTTGAATAAATCCCCTCGCCCCATCTATTTTTGAACTGAACACTGAAGTTCGCGTCTGTTATTGTTTGACGCCCTGTTTGTCGATTGGTGCCTGCCTCTATAAACAACACCGCCTTTAGTGTTCTCTTTTTTTCCTTAAAGAAACGCTCCTTATTTCTACATACCCTCGCCCTTTAAACCTGACAACGCCGCTGTGTGAGGTGAAATTGGTGCTGCATAATTAAAAATAACAAGGCTTTACTTACATGTCCTCACTATATGATGATGGTCAATTTTTTTTTTTAGGTGGTACTGCCCAGATAGCCGGTGTTCACACTGCCGTGATAAAAAACAATGACGATGGTACCTTCAGCATCGACGATTTGCGCAAAAAGATAAGGAAAAACCCCGATTTTCACGAACCCATTACTTCGCTTATCATTGTCGAGAATACACATAACCTCTGTGGTGGAAAGGTATGACGATTACATATGGAACGGCCTCGTTTGCCAGGGACTCAATTCTTGACGGCTAATAAAATAGAAAAACGAGAAGTGTTGCATCGAGGAAATAGACGAATAACGATTCTTTATTGATCAAGTTTAAGTTGGTCAAACGACTGGCTTTTTCACTGTTCTATTCTGTTGCTGTCAAAAATTTAGGGCCAAAAGTAGCGCTACCGTAGTACCGTAGATGTTCGCTACTGTAGCGCATACATTGGTGAACACGGCTTATATTTGTTTTATTTAAAATTATTTGGGATATTTTTTATTCGCAGGTTTTGCCTTTACAATGGTTAGAAAAAGTTCACAACGTTGCACAAGAACACAATCTTCCAGTGCACATGGATGGGGCCCGTATGATGAACGCAGCCGTCTATTTGAAAGTGCCCCCCAGCCGTATCGTTAAGGATGTTGACTCAGTGTGTTTCTGTCTTAGTAAGAGCCTTGGCTGTCCTGTTGGCGCTATATTAGCCGGAACAAGTAGTTTTATTGCAAAGTAAGTAAATTCATCAACTTATTTCCATATTTTAAAAAAAAGTATGATAATTTAGTACTAAGTCGAACATACTGAATTATAGCCTGTCCCAAAATACCTGATAACATCCTAATTCTTGCCGTTTTAAGTGGGCAGTATAAAAATTCTGTTCGTTTGTTTATGATGGATTGCAGAGATGGACTTAAGAATTTTATTCATTAAAGCAAATAAATAAAATGTGTTTTTGGAGATGTTTATTTATAGATGCATGTAAAAACAAATGGATAAGAAGTACAAATATACAGTTTGAATGAATGGGGTTTATAAGAGGGGACATTTTGTATAAATAAAAATATATTTTAACTTAAGCCTAATTCACTGTTTTTTTTTCACTTCACTATCACTGTCATCAGCTGAGGTAGTTATCAGTGGTTTTATATTATTTTATATTATTTACATTATTTACATAAATATATGAATCTTTAACTTTAACAACGTGCTGAATGGAATTCTTCCAGCTTTCATAAGGTATATCATTTATAACTTTTTGTACTAATTCAACCACTGACACGGTTAAAGTAGGAGAAACATATTTCTTTTTGGATTCATAGTCTTTTAAAACTTCCAGAAGATCACTTTTTTTATAACTAAAGTCAAAATAAATGTCATTTTCTAACATATATTCCTGTATATCCGATTTGGTGTTGGCTGCATTAGGAACCTTATTATAGGCGACTATGGTAACTTGCATTGTCCATAACTATAACACTCTGTTCGAGAACATTTGGCAAAAGGGAATTTTGAAACCGATTTCCAAAAAGGTCTGCGGTCGTCTCTTCGTGATAGTCCAAACTAGAATCTTTTATATTTTTTGCAGATAATAGTAGACAGTTTGAAACCCAGCCCTTTTCAAATCCAGCATGCAAAATGGTTATTCGTTTACCTTTATTTGAAGGTACGTTAGTCAGACATTTTGTACTGCTGTCAACCCACCCTTTTTGCACAGTGTCATGGGTATCGAACCATGTTTCGTCAAGGTAAATTATTGGCCAATTCTCTGATCGATTCTTTTTAATTTCTTGTAAATAAGTATGTCGCAAGATTCGTAATCTTTGTGACTCCATCACTACTTGCCTTTTGTTGATTTTTTGGAACGTAAATCTCATTCTTTGAAGGGTTGATCGGCCATTCTATGAAGGGTTGATCGGCCACAATGTATATTGGTCCCGTCCTGCACCAGTCTTAATTTTATTTTATCTAGTATCGGCACCAATTGCTCTTCATACATAGAATATATTTTTCTCCTGATGACGTCTTTTTCACAATCGTCTACATGATGCATTTGAAAATCTTTCCGTTTTTTCCTGTTCCTGAGTGATGGTTTTCCTATAATAGCCTTAATCGTAGAAATTGGGGTTTTTGTTAGTTTTGCCACTCAGAAATACAAGGAGTCATCGCAACTTTTCACAGTCTGTTCATATCCACCTATGGCTTACATCGCACGGCTTCACGCCAGAGGCAATATGGCTGATGTTGGTTTTTTTCATGTATCACTTGGCGGCGAATATTGTGAGATCGGTCTTTGAGGCAGCTATGACACTCGTGGTTGTTTGTGCATTGTGTTTTGTACCTTTGGTCTCATATTTGTTATCTTTCGGTTGTTGCTTTCTAAGCTTTCATTTATATTCAATTATATTTACTCTAAGTTTCGTTTCTTTACTCTTTGTTTAATTTTGTTTTGTTTTTATTACCTTGGTTAAGTTAGTTAGTTAGTTAGTATAGGTAATTTTTTGTTGTTGATTTTTTTTTGTCAAATATTTATTATACTGGGTACCCGTAAATAAATAAATAAATTTATATATGCACCTCCACTAATAAAAGTAAAATCGCATGGAATATTATTGCGGATACGTTATAATGTGAGAACGTAGTTGGTAAAGTAAGAACGAGTCGTCTATAAGATACCTCCAAGGATAGACCTTCACATAGCCCAGTCGGAATGGACAAAAAAATGAGCATTTGCAGAAATGCCGTTAAATGTGGACTTTTTTTTTTAAATGTAAGTCTTGATGTGTACTTTCCGAGAAAAATAATGCGGACAATAGCCAGGTGGTGCAACAATTTTAAGTAGTGCAAAATTGAAACATTTTTGACGTTCTTAGTGGTTTTTTAAAAATTTCTTGCGTTCGATGTGAAAAATTCTAATGGAATTTGAAAGAAAACATCAAGACCTTTCATTTGAGGGCTTGAACGTTTAATTTGATCTAATAGAAACCGAGATATAGTCGATTTTTTTCTTAAAATTTTATTTTTTTTTTTGAAAAAATTGATTTTTTATAAACAAATTGGTATATCTTTGAATAGAAATGAGATATTGACAAAAATCCAACGGGATTATTTTCGGTACACGTCCCTCTTGAAGATAAGCCGTAAGTCTCTACTCTTAGTTAAATAAATACTAAAATAGTTATAAAAATTCGGTTATCTTAAACTTAGTTAAAATAATTATTCTTTTAATATCAAGTTATAATTATATTATAATTTAAAAAGTAACTTAATTGGATTCATAAATTATTTTAAATTAAATTAATTCCTTTTTTGAAAGACAAATACAAATTCTCCGATTCAAAAATCAACAAAAGTAAGTACATCAACAATTATTTTACATTTTATTTAATCTTCTAATATATAAAAGATAATTATAAATTTCAACTTTCAAAAACTATGTGTTATTTAGTCAATAGACTAAGATACAAGGTCAAGTTCCCTAATAAATATAAAAAAATCTGTTACATTTTTGATGTAACACTTGGTTTAACTGATCAGCATAATACCTGAAATCTGTGTAACTACATATCTACGTGCCCAATCGGAAATTAGCGAGAATGGCACCTTGTTATTTCTGCAGAATATTCAGTGATGATAAAAAAAAGTTAATTAATATCGTTTTCAGACAGAAATATCTGCAAAAACGTCATTTTTCACGGAAAATTCGAGAAAAATGGTCGATTTGTCAGCTTCTATGTGGCCAAATTAAAAGTTATTAGGCAGAAAATTTAGCTTATCATCTCAGGAATATATTCTGATAATAGTAGCAACTCTACAATTCTATCAAAGTAATTTTACGAAGAGGGATATTACGGAAATTCCCTAAAAATTCGAGAAAAATGGTAGAGAGTAGAGACTTATGGATTATCTTCAAAAAGTATTTGTGATGTGAGATAACTTGTTTATGAAAAAACATTCAAGCCCTCAAATGAAAGGTCTTGATGTTTTCTTTTAAATTTCGTTCGGATAGAACGCGAGAAGTCTTTAAAAAAACACTAAGAAATGTTTGAATTTTGCAATATTTCAAATTGTTGCACCACTTGGCTATTGAACGCTGAAAAAATACTCCAGATTTACAAGAAGGCATCAATACCGACCGCCAAAGGGTGGTTTATCGATAAAAATGAGGAGTGGATGCTTCAAGAGGATAACAACCCCAAACATCGGAGAAAAACGTGTATCCAGTGGAAAGGGAAATTCGGTATCGTCATACTAGATTGGCCACGTGTGATCGAAGGAAAAAGGTGTACACAGTGAACCAGTTGTCATGGCAAATTCAGACAGTTTGGAAAGCTGTACCTCAAAAATACGCGGAAAATCTCATCGAAAGTATGCCCCGAAGATGCCAAGCGATCATCGACGCTGATGAGGAATGGACGAACTACTGAATCAATAGTATTTTAACGTTAATCCTTTACTGTCGAATGATGTATAAAACTTTTAAATAATTAATTGTTTTAAGAACAATTCGCGACACGTTCTTATTTGACTTGACGTTTATTTAAGACTCATGTGTTCAAAGTATTGATTAGATTTTTCCCTCATAGCATTCATTTTTGAAATAGAAATCTTGACAGTGTGAATAATTAGGGGGTGTTGTGTACGAACTTTAGTTATTGTATTTTGATAATATTGTTCGCTTTCCATTGCTACAGGATCTGTATATTTTATAGTAATTAACCGACTATGTGTAATGTAATGTGTGTAGAGGGGAGTGTGGCCCAAAATGGCCCTTTGCACTGCGACCATCATTGATCTATTGTGCTTCCCCTTATCCCTCACGGGTTTAATACATCCAGGAACAGGACCAGCTCCTTCAATGGGAGCGTTAGCAGATCCTGTTCACCCAGCGTATAGGCATGTAGTATCCTATGTCTCCTGTGTCCCAGTGCCGCACAGTTGGTAATCAAGTGTTCCATGGACTCCTCTTCCTCACCGCAGAATCTGCAGGTGTACGTGGTTGATAGGCCCATTCTGTATGGTGGCCTGTGAGTGCCCCCGCCAGTAATCTTAGGCTTTTCCTATCCATTTTTAGGGCGAGATCCGCCCTCCTTGCATCAAAGCTCAGAAACTTTTTAGAATGTTCCAGACCGTTAGTGTCGTTCCAATGTTTCTCTACTATGGATTTTGTCCATTTCATCATCTCCTCTTTAAGGAGACCCCTGCTGAATCCAAAGGATGGAGAGGGTCCAATGAAGGTCCCCTCAGCCCCTTTTTTTGCATAGATGTCTGCCATCTCATTTCCTCTATGCCCCTCATGTCCTGGAACCCAGATCAGAGTAATCTGATTCTGAATTGCCAGGGCATTAAGCATGTTATGACATTCCAGTACTAGCCTGGACGTGATTGTACAGCTATTCAGGGTCTTTAAGACTGATTGGCTGTCCGAGAGTATTTTGATACTTACTCCCCTGTATCCCCTTTCGGATAGGATCCGACTATACTATATACCTTGGTGTTATGAAAAAAAGCTTATTTATTTAAAATGTTCGTAAAAGAAAACAAGGAAAAAACGATAAAAGGATTTTATACTGGACGATCGAACCACGATAAAACACTGCGGCGATTACAAGTATCTGGATATAAAAATTTGGGAAGATAAAAAATTCGACAGGGCACTAAGAGAGGGAAATACGACAGGAAGAAAGGCCATCAAGCTGTTAAACAGCATTCTATGGGACAAATCTACGAATCAAACCAATAAAAAGAGGATATATGAAATCATAGTGAAAAGTATCACATTATATACCTGTGAAGTATGACCTCTGAAGGAAAGACCGTTAGTCACGATGAGAACAAACAACGGAGAAGAGTAGCAGAATTTCGAGAAGAGAGAGAGTCACTAACGAACGTATCAAAGAAATCATGGGAATCAAACACACATTCTGACGAAATAACTTATATGGCTTGGGCACATCCAAAGAATGGACGACGATCGAATTCCAAAACAAATACTAAAATGGCAACCACGAGATAGGAAAAAGCGAGGTAGACCGAGAACATGTTGGAGAGAGGGGATAGAGATAGGGAAATTGAGGATAGGAACCTGGAAGATCTATGAAACGACCAAAAGAGTACATACATAGAATAATATTTAAAATAGAAGCATATCTTATTAAGTTTTATGTTATTTTGTAAAAAAATTTGCAATTTTTGTTTGCTTGACCCTTCTCTGGTTGATCATAAAAGCAATTTCTTTTAATCTTTGAAGTACAAGAACATCACTTAGAGGGATATCATTTTCTTCTGCCCAACTCAGGCACACATTGAAACTTTTAACTGCCTCATCATTCTTCACAGTGTTCTTGACAGTCTGGTTTGTATTAGTATTTAGCTCTGAACCTTAATTATCACTCTCGTGTCGTTCATCTGTATCATCTATGTCTTCCACTGGTAACAAGCCAATTACATATTTCCACGTTCGTGAGATTCTGCTCAGTGAGAACATTCAGCATATCTGAAACATTTACGAATTAACCAAAAAAATATTAAAAGAAAAATTTCAGGCTTTACCTTTCATTTCTTCATTCATGAAAAGCAAATTGTGCCGCAATTCACTCAGAGGAATCAGATCTTCAGCATCATATTCAGTGTCTGGGTTGGTATCTACCACATAAGCCATAATTTTGTGCCAGCACTTTCTCAAGACTTCAGGGGATACTTTTTCCCATGAATTGCATAGTAGACATACAGCATCTTTTAGGTTGATGCTTTTTAATAACCTAACAAGGTTCTCTTCATTATTTGATAAAATATGGGCTAAAAGACTTTTCCGATAAAATAATTTTGTCGGTCTGATTGCATTCTGGTCCATAAGCTGTAAAAGTGCAGTACAATTTGGTGGAAGAAATAATGTTGTAAACTGTCCATCCTCACTAGTCAGCTCTTCTATAGTTCCATGGCTCAAAGCGTTATCAACGATTAGCAGGGCTCTTTCAGGCAAGTTGAGACTTCTTAAATGACTTTTGACTTGACGAATAAAAGAATGATAAAACCAGTCTAAGAAAATTGTTGTAGTTATCCATGCATTGGCAGATGATTTGTACTCAACAGGTATGTTCACATTTTTAAAAGCCCTCAGATTTTTTGCCTTTCCTGTCACTAACCACTTTAATTTTTGTGATCCATCAGCATTGCAACATGCTAGAAAACTAACGCGTTCTTCGTTTATTTTTCGATCTGGTGCGGTCGTTTCCTGAGAACGAATCAGCGTTTTTTCAGGCAACATTTTCCAATACAGAGCTGATTCATCTGCATTGTATATTTGAGTAGGTCCAAGGTTTAATTCTTTTATCTTATCTGCGAATAAAGTTAGGAAAGTATCGACGGCACTTTCATCATTGGATAATTTTTCGCCACAAACTTTTAAAGCACGCAGACCATGTCTTTTTCTGAAGTTCGAAATCCAGCCTCTGCTAGCTCTAAAATTATCATTCCCGTAGGTTTCAGTGTAAAACTGTTTTGCTTTGCCTGATAAAATTTCGTAGGAAATTGGGACGTGCCTGAATCGTTGCGTATAAAACCATGTATACAAACGAGTTTCCATTTCTGGATATTCGGCTTTTCGTAAGGTTTTTCTGACGCCAGGACCGGAATCACATTTGGAAATAAATCTAAAAGAAGTTACACGTGTAGGGAGTGTCCAAAATTGTCTTTAAAATAAATCATATATACATACCTTTTGATTTTCCCTTGCTTCTTTTTATATCCGAAATTGTGGATGTTCCTACTCCGTATTCATTTGCCAACACTTTTCCGCTTTCACCAAGAACTAGTCTTTCTAATATATCGGACTTTTGTTTTATTGTTAGTGTAATATGTTTTCTTTTAGAAGGCATTTTAATATGTAGGTACATATACGTAAAAAAAAGTTTACGTACTTATATGAACCACATAAAGTAAAATAGAACGTAGGTATGTTGTACTTGTTGTGTTGACAATAAACAAACAACTACAAAGTCCTTAACCTTTAGACGCGATACGCGATGCGTTGTAGGCAAATCAAAGGCACCTACAGTTTGTGTGAATCCCAGATGTATTAGACTGGAAGTTAAGGGAATCCCCGCACTATCGATTTCAGTTTTCATATGTAGTTTAAATTAAGTAGATGTCTAAAAACGCAGGTCCGGATTACTTAGTACTATCAAATCCGGATTATAAAGTACACCATACAACAGAAATGTTTGTCTGGATTATTAAAGAATGCGGTTTAATGGAGATCCGGATTATCGAGGTGGCACTGTATGTATATATATATATATATATATATATATATATATATATATATATATATATATATATATATATATATATATATATATATATATATATATATATATATATATATATATATATATATATGTATATCTATATATATATATATATATATATATATATATATATATATATATATATATATATATGTATGTATATATATATATATATATATATATATATATATATATATATATATATATATGTATATATATATATATATATATATATATATATATATAAAATAATAGTTTTTCTTACGAATAAAAACTTTACATTATAAATATATATATATATATATATATATATATATATATATATATATATATATATATATATATATATATATATATATATATATATATATATATATATATATATATATATATATATATATATATATATATATATATATATATATATATATATATATATATATATATATATATATATATATATATATATATACATACATATATATATATATATATATATATATATATATATATATATATATATATATATATATATATATATATATATATATATATATATATATATATATATATATATATATATATATATATATATATATATATATATATATATATATATTTATAATGTAAAGTTTTTATTCGTAAGAAAAAACTATTATTTTACACACTTACGGAATAAATAAATGTTCCTCTTCTCTTCCGTTAGGGAAGTTTCGTCTGATCATGTAAAAAAGCTTACATGAAGAAACAATTAGAAAGTTGACGTAACTATATTAGATTTACCCATGACACGAAGATATACCTGCATTTATTGGCTAGCCACAGACGCTATTGCGCAAGCATTCCTCCAAATTTACGTTTGTTTATGCGTGTTTAAAATGCCTCAGACTACTAAAAATCCCTCGGATTGGGAAATATATTTATTGCGAGATTTTTCTATTAGAATTTTTCTTACTAGACATGTTTGCTTTCATTTTAGGGCTAGAAGAGTTCGTAAAGCATTAGGAGGAGGATGGCGACAAGCCGGTATTATTGCAGCGGCCGGTGTATTAGCTTTGGACAAAATGATAGACAGACTTGAAGTCGATCATTATCATACTTACCAAATTGCCAAAGGTAAGATAATTCATGCTTATTTCAATGTTTATTTTTCAGGAAGCTTTGGGCTGGGTAAAAAATTTATTGAGTATCTGGAGATTAAACAAGAGTACTACTATAAACAGTAATGAAACACTATGTAATTGGACCGTATTAAGAAAGTGCTTTTTTTAAAGTTATCTGCCTAGATGAGGGATAAATCGCAGAGCTCAGTCTACACAAATACACTTAGTCCAACGTTTCTCGAATTGTTTCTTTCGATTACGCCTTAAAAAAAAAACGCTACAACGGCTTTCGGCTCATTATCTAAGGAAAATATTTTTGGCCCTTAAGGTCTTCCTTCAGATGTTTGAACGAAAACAAGTGGCAAGACCTTAAATCAGGGCTATACGGTGGATGTTGTAATTGAGTTGTTCAACAGCTTTCGATAATGGTAACAGGATTTAGGCTATCTTTGCATAAAACTCCATTAATTTTAAACCCCTTTTTCATATATTCAGTAAACAACATTCCATTTACAGACCCAAAAAAGGGTCGCCATCACCTTTCTAGAAGACGACTGAGTTTTCACCTTCTTTGGTGGTGGAGAGCCCTTATGAACCTATTGTATCGACTCTTAATTCATGGTTGGATTTTAAGGGTATGACCTAGTTTCGTTACCTGTGACAACGCTCATCGTTCTATAATGCAGCCAAATTTTCTTGAGAAATTTCTTTCCTTACCAGTTTCCACTCTGGTGTAAGAAGTTTAGCGATTCATCCTACAGAAACATTTTTCATTCACAATTTACAATTTTGAAAAACTGTAGTGTCAGATATTCAGCGTCTTTAGTAAGCGCTGGGATCTTCATTCGACGATCTGAGAGCAGCCAATCCCCAACGAGCAATTAGTTCTTACATAGAGGCTTTCTCACTCTTCTCAACTCACAGTAAACTCTTCATTTTATTAATTTAATATACTTTATAGTGGGTTAAAAAATGAACAGTGACAATCCCTTATATCAAAACTGACGTTTTTCGGTACTGATTTAATGTAGTCAATCCATCTGAATACTGTACATTGTCCTTTCGTAAGATTTTCTGTTGTTGCACTTGTTTAATCTGCATATCTATTTTAGCTACTCTAGAATAAAATCACATATAGGTTATACCAGGTGTGCAAGTATGAAATGCGGATTTCAGACAACAGATGGTGCTTCAATGCAGTTTGTGCTATAAAGATTTGACACTGCGCCATTTTGTTGTGTCATCAACAAGTGCCAGACGCGCACGAGTGATAAATTGGAAAAGTGTGTGCATAGTGTTGTGTTGTTGTTTTCAATATGTCGAAATTTATAGCGAACAAAGAGCATTCGCGGACAGCATTCATTTTTTCTTTTCATTTGAACAAAACTGCTGTTGAATCATACCGATTACTTCGAGAAGCTTATGGTGAACATGCTCCATCGCAAGATACGCGTGAACGATGGTTTTGGCGTGGTGACTTCGATGTTGCAGGCCAGGAACGTGGAAAACCGCCAAAAAAATACGAAGATGTGGAATTGCAAGCATTGTTGGACGAAGATGATTCTTAAACACAAAAACAACTCGCCGAGCAATTGGGCGTTAGTCAACAAGCTGTTTCCAATCGGCTACGAGAGATGGGAAAGATTCAGAAAGCGGTAGATGGGTACCACATGAGTTGAACGACAGACAAATGGAAAAGCGCAAAAACACGTGCGACATTTTGCACAAAAGGAAGTCGTTTTTTTTGCATCGTATAGTTACAGGGTATGAAAAGTGGATTTATTTTGAGAATCCCAAGCGCAAAAAATCATGGGTAGACCCAGGCGCACCATCCACATCGACCGCAAGACCGAATCGCTTTGGCAGAAAGACGATGCTCTGTGTTTGGTGGGACCAGAGGGGCGTGGTCTATTATGAGCTGTTAAAACCTGGAGAAACGGTTAATACTAAACGTTGCCAAGAAGAATTGACCGATTAGAATCGTTCGCTGCTTGAAAAAAGGTCAGAATACCGAAAGAGGCAACACAAAGTCATTTTTCTTCATGACAATGCTCCATCACATATGACAAAACCAGTTCGCGACACGTTGGAAGCACTCAGCTGGGAAGTTCTACCCCATGCGGTTTACTCACCAGACTTGGCTCCTTCCGATTACCACTTGTTTGCATCGATGGGTCACGCACTTGCTGAGCAGCGTTTTGGTTCGTAAGAAGATGTGAAAAAATGGCTCGATGAATGGTTCGCAGCAAAAGGGGAAGATTTTTACTGGCGTGGTATTCACAAATTGCCCGAAAGATGGGAAAAATGTATAACAAGCGATGGAGCATACTTTGAATAAAGCACTTTTTATCAATCTTCCAAATTTAACATGTTTTTTTAGAAAAAAAATTCGCATTTCATACTTGTACACCTGGTAGGTATATCAATTGAGAGATTTTTACAATACTTATTTTCAACATGCCTTTATCGGTATTGTTATTAAAAGCATGCGCAAAATTAAGAGGGAGAAGGGAAATATAAGAGAGATTTTGCAACACTTGTTAGGGAGATTTTCCAACGCTTATTTTGGCACACCACTATCTTTATCTTTATTTGAAGCATGCATGTAAAGGGAAAAAATTAAATATAAGATTGCGCAGTATTCAAACAAAATAAGAGAAACCTTTATTAAGGATAACGATTTCCCTTATTTAAGACCTTATCAGAGAGGTTATTTGAAGTTCTTTATTCTTATCGCTATTACGATAGGACCTGTTTTTTCTACTGAGGTAAACAGCAAACTTCAGCGGGGCATGCAGTGAATGAAAAAGAAAGTTTATAGAAGATAAATTCTAACCTAACCTTACTTTTACTTTATTTGTAATTCTGCCGTAGTGTGAAAGTGCAATTCCTTCGCATTAATACTGCGCCTGCTTAAGATAACGATAAGGACAAAGGCATGTGAAAAATACGTTGCAAAATTTCTCTATTTTCAACGTACCGTAAACGTTATCGTTATTAAAAGCATGCGCAGCTCTTAAAATAAGCACTTCTTTATTGTGTGTTTTTATATTACCCAAGTGGAAAAGTACACGTAACTTCTTTTTTTTTAGTTTCGTTTTTGTGTTATCTTTTTCAGGTGCAATCGCTTCGCGTTTACGTTCGCATACTTTTAATAACGATAACGATAAGTGCATGTTAAAAATTAGCGTTGTAAAATCTCTCTAATGACTCATACTAACATTGATTTTTTAAGAAGCATTACACCTGGGTTTTAAGCCATACTTAATAGCACATGTTAATAACCTGGAAATAGTTTTGGTTCTAAATGATTTTTAATAATATGATGGTGCACTTGAGCCAATACTTGCATTTTTTTTTAAAACGTTTACATTCGCGTTTGTGTCTATCCGCTACATTGTGTTGTCACACTAAGAAAAAAAGGTAGTTCAAAATATCCTGACAGCATTCTTCATGGAGTGACTCGTCACAAAGGCGATGACGGTTGCATGATGAATTTCTCACCTTTGTAAACTATACAGACAATATTTACAAACAGTGTTCTTTATGAAAACAACCTGACTACTTGGAAGCATGCATTTGTGATAAAAATTGGGTAATCTAACAATATTAATATTAAGGTTAATGGAAACTTAACAGTGTTGGGTTGCATGGTATCTATTAAATTCACAAAAGGTAAGTACTATATTGTGGTATATTTCATTCTAATTAGGTGGGCATGTATTTAAGAACTGGTACAAATTACGGGTATAAGATTTTTCGTGCCCCTAGTATTTTTTCTACATATAAACAACAAATTTAAGCACCTAAATTATTATATAGCCTGTCCCTAAATATAAGATGCTGATTTTTGCCGTTTTAAGTGGGCAGTATAAAAATTCTGACCTTTTGTTTATGATAGGTTTCAGAGATGGACTTAAGAATTTTATTCATTAATGCAAATAAATAAAATTATGAGTGTTTTTGAAGATGTTTATTTATAGTTGCATGTAAAAACAAATAGATAAGAAGTACATACGGTTTGTATGAATGGGGTTTATAAGAGGGGACATATTGTATAAATAAAAATATATTTTAACTTAAGCCTAATTCGGTTTCACTATTACTGTCATCAGCTGAGGTAATTATCAGTGGTTTTATATTATTTACATAAATAAACTCCTGGACAAAATTAACGCAACAATCTGAAAATTAATTTATCTTTTTCTTATGTTAGTTTTAAAGTTTATCGAGTATTTGAATAGTAGGCTATGCATATTTTGTTTCGTTGTTCATGACAGAAATCAAAACAATTCGTTTAGATTTACAATTTTAAAGAATTTTTTAGAAGATAAACAATTTTCTGTAATAATGCGATAGATTTTCTTTAAAAGTAAGCTTATAAATTTTTCAATGTAATACGTTTTTGTGGTAGACTGTTTTATTTTTAACCCCGAAGAATTAGAAAAATGAATCGAACAAGGAATTTAACTGAACACGAGGTAGTGCGAGCTTCAGTTTTATTGGACGAGGGATATTGTCAGAGTTATGTTGCCAATTTGTTAGGCAAACATCGTTCCACAATAAGTCGTATGGTAAGACGCTTGAATAAAGTAGGAACTTATTCTAGAAGGCTAGGGCAAGGTCGAAAACGATGCACTAGCGACCTAGATGAACGTTTTATAAGACAATATGCTTGAAGAAACAGGACTGTCACTAGTTCTATAATAAGACACGAACTCCAAGCTGTTCGCAATGTCACAATTTCTTCTAAAACAGTTAGAAGACGGTTAAATGAAACTGGATTAAACAGTAGGAGACCAGCCACTGCGCCCTTGCTTACTAGAGAGAACAGAGTTGCCAGGTTACGTTTTGCTCGAAATCACGAAAACTGGTCTGTGGATGATTGAAAACAAGTTTTCTTCACAGATGAAACTAGGGTTAGTCTAAAACATCCAGATGGTCGTGAGCGAGTATGGCGAAGACCAGGAGAGAGGTTTGCTCCTTGCAATATCTCTGCAAGGATTCCATTCGGCGGTAGCTCTGTTATGTTCTGGGGTGGCATCTGCTTTGATGCTCGCACAGAGTTAGTTCCTGTCCGTACGAGATCCATGAATGCTGACTACTATCTTGAGAATATTGTAATAGAACATGTGATGCCTTTCGGTCATTTTGTGGGGCCCAATTTCATGTTTATGCAAGACAACGCTCGACTTCACGTGGCTAGGGAGGTACTCGATTATCTTAATCAAGTTGATATACCGATTATGCAATGGCCACCAAAAAGCCCAGATCTGAATCCGATAGAACATGTATGGAATCTCCTTAAGAAAAATGTGAAACGTCATATACCTGAGGGAACTTGAAAATGCAGTTATCACAGAATGAGAGCAAGTTCCTCATGATTTTTTCCAAAATTTAATTAGAAGCATGCCTAGGCGCATAAACGCTGTCATTCGAAGTAGAGGAGGCAACACACGCTACTAGTGTCCCAGTTACATCATTAATTTTGCTACTAGTGTCCCAGTTTATTTTTTTCATTATTACATAATTTCAACGATTTTTTTATTAGGTCTTAAGAATAATTTTAATTCGAATCTTATAGGGAAATTTGGTAGCTAATTCACTTTTAAAGTATCCGAATAAGTTTTTTCTAACTTTTAGTGTAACCAATGTTCATAAAAAATTATTAAAATTAATTCATTATAGAGATTCGTATGATTTAATATATTGTTGCGTTAATTTTGTCCAGGAGTGTATGTGAATCTTCAACTTTAACAACGTATTGAATGGCATTCTTCCAGTTTTCACAAGCTATACCATTTATAACTTTTTTACTAATTCAACCAATGACACGCTTAAAGTAGGAGAAACATTTTGTGTCCTTATTTTTGATTTAACTAGATGCCAAAAATGTTCAATTGGATTAAACACACAATAATACGGAAGAAGCCGCAAAACAGTGTGTCCCATTTTCTCAGCCATACTATCACAAACATATTTCTTTTTCAATTTATAGTCTTTCACAACTTCCAAAAGATCACTAAGTCAAAATAAGTGTCATTTTCTAACATATATTCATGTATTTCCGATTTGGTGTTGGCTACATTAGGAACCTTATTATAGGCGACTATGGTAACTTGCATTGTCCATAATTATAACACTCTGTTCGAGAACATTTGGCAAAAGGGAATTTTGAAACCAATTTTCAAAGTTCTGCGGCCGTGTCTTCGTAATAGTCCAAACTTTTATATTTTTTGCAGATAATAGTAGACAATTTGAAACCCAGCCCTTTTCAGATCCAGCATGCAAAATGGTTATTCGTTTACCTTTATTTGAAGGTACGTTAGTCAGACATTTTGTACTGCAATCAACCCACCCTTTTTGCACAGTATTATGGGTATCGAACCATGTTTCGTCAAGGTAAATTATTGGCTAATTCTCTGATACTTTTTAATTTCTTGTAAATAAGTATGTGGCAAGATTCGTAATCTTTGTGACTCCATCACTACTTGCCTTTTGTTGATTTTTCGGAACGTGAATCCCATTCTTAAGAGAATTCTGTGAAGGGTTGATCGGCGACAATGTATATTGGTCCCGTCCTGCACCAGTCTTAATTTTATTTTGTTTAGTGTCGGCACAAACTGCTCTTCATACATAGAATATATTTTTCTCCTGATGACGTCTAGTTCACAATTGTCTACATGATGCATTTGAAAATCTTTCCGTTTTTTCCTGTTCCTTAGTGATGGTTTTCCTACAATACCCTTAATCGTAGAAATTGGAGTTTTTGTTGGTTCACTGGTTTCTTGCAAAGCACTTTGTTTATTTAAATTTCTTTTTACCAAACTGCCGTAAACATTTTTCACTATTTGTTTAGCGTCAAGTGATAAATGTTTTCTCTTGCGATAGCCACTATTGCAATTTTCCCACGAACGCCACATAATTAAAATAGAACCGTTACGTTGTAAGTTGTAAGTAAAACTAAAAATAAAATTAATAAAAAGTATCTTTCGAATCTCAATGGGGATCTGTGATCATTAGGCCTATATTATCATATACTTAAAGAGCTCCAAACCGGGTTGCCAGGTAGTAAATATATAGGTAAAATAAAAATACGTTTATCGTTATACCTGATAACTATGCACAAAACCTTAATAGGGTTGTTTATTGCCCCATTGAAAAAGCAAAAAGGCAGGTCCTTATATCTTGGGATTTACTTTACCATATACAATTCATGCATGCCACTAACACAATATATCTCCACATATTTATTTTACCCGTAAAAAATTTTTTTCTAGCTATCTACGCCATGCATTCGACGAACTTCAAAGTCGACTTGAACAACGTACAAACAAACATGGTGTTAATGTACGTCAACAAAAACAAAATTCAAATTAAAGAACTACAACGTAGATTACAGACAGTTTTAAAGACAGACAGTGTTAAGTGCAGTGTTAGGTGTATGTCGTTGAATCATGATTCTGTTAGGTTCACGCTGTATTGGGAAGTTACGGATGAAGATGTGAGAATGGCTTGCGAGAAAATCCAGTTGGTTATTAAGGAGTACGATGATATGTTCAGAGTTTCTATGGTTTCGACTAACTCTGTTACTAAAGGAATACCTTACGAGAATGGCGAGGCACTTGTAGAAAATGTAGATGTGTATTAGATTTTAGTGGTGGGGAATCATGTGTAGATTCGGTAGATTATAAGATTATGTGTATTAAAGTACAAAGGTGTAACAGGGTACCATAGAGTTGATGGGTACCTACTCTTAGATTTGAAATACGTCTAATTGTGTGGGTGGGGAATCATGTGTAGATTCGGTAGATTATAAGATTATGTGTATTAAAGTACAAAGGTGTAACAGGGTACCATAGAGTTGATGGGTACCTACTCTTAGATTTGAAATACGTCTAATTGTGTGGGGAAGCCGAATCTCTGTGCCCATTGAATCGTTTCTTTTTTGGAAAGTGAGAAAAAATCGTACGGAAAATTTTTAATCGAATATGTCTCTAAATTACAGTCGGTCAAGTAACAACGAGGATTTCGGAAAAATACAGTGACTCACAGCTTAAATGATGCAGTCGCTATAAGAAAAGACTGACTGGTCTCAGTGCCTCTTTATTTATTTGGAAAAAAAAACAACTTATTGAAATTAAATTAGTAAAGAGTGTTCTAAAAAAGTATGAATTACTTTTTGTCTTAAATATGCCTTACTTAATTAACAATAAATAATTAATATAATTATATGCGATTTTAACGTCACAGCTTAAATGATGCAAAATTCAATATACCAAAATTATTAGAGAAAACAAACTGTAGAATTTGAAATAAGCCTGCTAATATTTGGTCGGGTCTCCCTCATTATCAATAACGGCTTGTAATCTTCTGGACATTGATTCAACTAACTTTCTAGTATACTCCGGGGAAATAGTGTTCCATGCTTCAGTAATTTTTACTTTTAATTCAGTTTTATTTGATATTGGGGCACTATTTACTGTATTTTTTAATGTCAGCCACAAATTTTCAATTACATTTAAGTCTGGTGACTGGGCTGGTGTTTTAATAACATTTGGACAGTTATAAAGCAACCAACTGCGGACTCGAAATGACGTGTGCTTTGGATCATTGTCGTGATAGAACCGATTATTGTTTTCAATATCTAATTTTTGGGCACTAGCGACGAGATGCTGCCTTAGTATATCCAAGTACACATATTGGTTCATATTCCCTTCGACGAAATGCATGTTACCTACCCCTGCAGATGACATACAGCCCCATAACATCACTCCACCTCCACCGTGCTTTACCGTAGCTTTCATATTTTTCAATTTTAATTCTTCATTAGGCTTTCTCCACACTGATATTTTGCCATCGGACCCAAATAAGTTTATTTTGGTCTCATCAGCAAATATTACTGAATTCCAGAAGTTGAAGTCTTTATTGATAGGCTCTCTGGCAAATTCCAATCTCACGCGTCTATTTCTTTCGCTAATGAAAGGCTTATTTCTAGCAGTTCGACCATGTAAATTATTATTTCGCAAGATCCGTCGAACTGTTTCGAGGTTACACCTTTTTCCAAACTGTCTTTCCACCTCGGCGTACAACTTTGACGCACTTTTTTTTGGATTATTTGATACCTCTCTTAAAATCCATCTTTCTTCACGTTTATTGAAGATCTTATTTGGAGCCAACCTTGACTTATTCTCGACTCTATTTTCATTCCGGTAACGTTCAATGATATGCTGAACAGTTGACGGACATTTATTTACTATTTTGGCTATGTCTCTTTGCTGTATCCATTCCTGTAATTAAATTTCTCTCAGAACTTGTAGTTTGACGACCCATTCTTAAACAATTTCGTTTTATTGAATGAAAAAATGTCAAACTAAACAAAAAACAATTGCACTAAGAAATCAAAGCAACGCCGCCTTCGTAAATTTCAAAGTGCGATAAGTTTTGACCCCTGTTGTTATTTTGCATCATTTAAGCTGTGACGTTAAAATTGCATATGATTTGATTAATTATTTATTGTTAATTAAGTAAGGCATATTTAAGACAAAAAGTAATTCATACTTTTTTAGAAGACTCTTTACTAATTTAATTTCAATAAGTTGTTTTTTCTAAGTGAATAAAGAGGCACGGAGACCAGTTAGTCTTTTCTTATAGCGACTGCATCATTTAAGCTGTGAGTCACTGTATGTAAATAATCATTTTTTCGTCCTTGTCCGACACTTTTCCTCTCGAATCACGTTCTGGTCGTTCTTCCACTTTTTAACCGAGAGTATTGTTTCACACAGTTGCTAATGAATGCTCTCATCCACTTGCTAATGAATGCCCCCGACCTGTCCATATACTTAGCTGCCGCTGTAGTCGTCATTTTGTGACTTTTTGGATGATTACATAGGAACACAGCGTCGAAGCGCGAAGCTTATGTAACACTAATGTTCGATAATGTACTATTTAACCATAAAGAAGGTTAGAAACAAATCTCTTTGCACAAAGCATTATTTGCAGGGGTGCCAACAATAACCTCTAAAAAAAAAACAGTTTCTTTTACCGGCTACAAGTTACAGGTGACGCCTTCTTACTTACTTTTTAATTTGTAATTCATGGGGGGACTTCTCTTAAGTACTCTTCAGGAAAGGTCGATCTTTTTCACAGTTTTGACGATTAGCCACAAGAGGGAGAAATTTAAGGTTATTCCGGACACGCGTAATGTCAAAAAATAATCAGGTAGTGTGTTTTTTACAAACAGGTAGTGTACAAATTTTACAATTTTTAATATTTATGGCTGCATTAATAAAAGTTTAAGCTACCCTGTATTATTAACGTTGTAAAATTCGGTATTTATTAATAGGAATTAGTCTAAGGGTTATGTCACAATATTTATATTTATGTGGTATTATTGTAGTTGCAATATTTTGCGCAAGAATAACTATATGTAGTAAAACAAAGAGATTATTAGTCATAAAATTGTTTGTTACGAACATTATGAAGATTTCACAATAGTTTAAGCTGTGATATCTATTTAAGTAATATTGATTTTTATTTATATTTTATATAAATATTTTTACTTTGGTAATAAACTTTATTTTATCTTGTTATTGTTTTATTTCACGTACCTCCCTATCATTATTTTCCTGATAAATTTATGACCAGTATTTTTTTTTTCATCTTTGATAAGCTTTCAATAAAAACTTGTTTAACTTAAATAATATATAAATTACATACAATTAAAGAGGACGAATTCCAGAGCCTTCATCTCTCTTAATGTGTCTACCCTGACTAAAGTAGTTAAAAATAATGAAAAAATAACGCAGATTTCACACTCCAAGAACATTGAAAAGTACGTACAATAAGATATCCTCCTCCTATGTGCCTTCTCTGTTGAGGTTGGCGACCACTGTGGCAAATTCGTCTCTGTTCTGTGCTATACGAGGCTGGTTTGGAAAGTCCGTGCAAAGTCCGAGAGATGGCACCACCGGCGCGTATCGAGGTCATGTTTAGTTAGTAGCATCTCTTGAATGAACGCACACCAAGTTTCAGCCATATTGGTCTATTTCTTTGTGTTTGGTATTCGTGTGAATCAAGGAAGTCGAGTGATTTTCAAGAAATGGACGAAAAAGAATTTCGTGTGGTGATTAAACATTACTTTATGAAAGGCAAAACGCCTCAGGAGACTAAAGAGAAACTTGATAAACATTATGGTGACTTTGCACCTTCGATTAGAACAGTTTATAAGTGGTTTCAAAATTTTCGGACTGGCCATATGGGCACAAGTGACGCTGAACGTTCTGGACGGCCTGTGGAGGTTACGACTCCAGAAATCATTGATCAAATCCATGATACGGTGATGGATGACAGAAGAGTTAAGGTGCGTGAGATTGCTAGTTCTGTGGGCATCTCGACTGAACGGGTACATAATATTTTGCATAAACATTTGGACATGAGAAAGCTATCCGCAAGATTGGTGCCGCGATTGCTCACGCTTGACCAAAAACGGAATCGTGTGAAGTGTTGCAAGGATGGTTTGGAGCTGTTCCAGAAGAATCCGGAGGACTTTAAGCGTCCTTTCGTCACTGTGGATGAAACATGGATACATTACTATACTCCTGAGACCAAACAACAATCTAAACAATGGGTTACCAAGGGGGAATCTGCACCAAAAAAGGCGAAGACCGTTCCTTCGGCCGGAAAGGTTATGGCGACTGTGTTTTGGGATTCGCAAGGGAAAATCCTCATCGACTATCTGGAAAAGGGTAAAAACCATTACAGGTGAATATTATTCATCGTTATTGGACCGTTTGAAAACCGAGCTGCAAGAAAAACGCCCGCGATTGGCCCACAAGAAAGTCCTTTTCCATCACGACAACGCACCAGCACACACCTCAGCAGTTGTGGTCGCAAAATTAATGGAAATAGGATTCCAACTCGTTTGATTGCAGACACTAATGGATATTTTGCAGACTTGGACAAATCCTATTATTCGGAAGGGATCAACAAACTAGAACATCGTTGGACGAAGTGTATAAGCCTAAAAGGAGACTATGTCGAAAAATAAAAAAGGTTTACCCCAAACACATAAGTAGTTTTTATTTTTGCACGGACTTTTCAAACCAGCTTCGTATGTATCAGGATGTTCCCGTCGGTGTTCGTCCAGTTTCTTATATTTCTTAGCCATGATTTCTTCTTTCTACCAAGCGTAGTCTTCCGTTACCTTACCGAGTTAAAGTTGTTCGTATTTTGTGTGACGCATTATATGTCCGAGGTAGCCTGTTTTTCTGATTATAATTGTCTGGACTGGCCATTGTGGAGCGTTCATCTTGCTCAGTACTTCTGCATTAGTCGTTCTGCTAGTTCAGCTGATTCTTAGCATTCGCCTGTATAGCCACGCCTGGAGCTTCTTTGTGTCCTCCTATTTAAGAGTCAACGCTTCGCACCCGTAGAGTAATAGTGGCCAGATGTAGCACTTTAATGTTTGTAATCTTGTATGGATGGATAACTTCGGGTGACACAGCAACTTTCGCATGTCCATGAAGCCGGCTACGGCTATCTCAGTGCGTCTCCTTATCTCTTTTGAATGATCTAACTGGGTGTTAACTTTTCTACCTAGGTATATGCAACTATGGACATTTTGGATGATGTCATTGTCGATGGCTATTTGAGTATTGTTCTGCGCATTTTCGGCTCGGCCAAAAACAAGAGTTTTGGTTTTCGTGGGATTTATTTCTAATCCCAACCGGGCCCTTGAATCTGACAGGACATTTATCAGCGTTTGCAAATCTTCCTCAGACTCTACCAGAACCGCGGTGTCATCTGCGTATCTTAGATTGGCTACAATTGGCGCCTTTTGAGTATTCTTCTAACGATGACTTAATTATATATTCCGCAAATACATTAAAAATGATTGGAGATAAAAGGCATCCTTAGCGTACTCCTCTTTTTATGTTGGTATAATTTGTATTGCCATTTTCGATGCGAACGCATCCTCTATGGTTCTAATATATGTTGCAGATAGTTATTATGTCTTGTCCATCCAGCCCCACTCCTTGCACAATATGAATTGGTTTGTCATGTTTGATGCGGTCGAACGCCTTTCTGTAGTCAACGAAACACGTGTAAAACTTTTTCTGTACTTCTAGGTATCTTTCAGCCATCAGGATCAACCCCAGAATTGCTTCCCTGGTACCTGTTCCGCTTCTAAATCCGTACTGGCATCGACTGAGATATGCTCACATTTACTGCGGATTCGATTGTAGATTATTCGCATGAAGATTTTTGCGGCATGACTCATCAGGCATATCGTACGGTGGTCTTCATGTCTTCTTTCCTTAGGTTATATATATATATATATATATATATATATATATATATATATATATATATATATATATATATATATATATATGGATTAACCCCCTCCTCACTCCTACTTTTGTAATCCTTTATGTGTTTTAGCATAAGTAATATAAAATAATTGAAAAATAGCACAATTTCCAGAGTAATCATCTAACCTCCTTAAATTAAAAATATAAAAAAGAATGCGTAACAGGTTATTTGTCTAGCGATTAATTTATGTCCCTCCTTTTTTATTTGGCGCTTTATATGTTTGACTTTAAGTGGTTAAGAATGGAAAAATAAAACAAATTTTAAATTTTTCAACTTCAAGCACACCGAAAGAGAAGTTCAATACGAAACATTCCCCTTTATACTTTTATCACCTTATGTCTTTAATTACAAATACGAGGCTGGTTTGAAAAGTCCGTGCAAAAATAAAAACTACTTATGTGTTTGGGGTAAACCTTTTTTATTTTTCGACATAGTCTCTTTTTAGGCTTATACACTTCGTCCAACGATGTTCTAGTTTGTTGATCCCTTCCGAATAATAGGATTTGTCCAAGTCTGCAAAATATCCATTAGTGTCTGCAATCACCTCCTCGTTTGAATAAAATCTTTGTCCCGCCAGCCATTTCTTCAAATTGGGGAACAAATAGTAGTCCGAGGGAGCCAAGTCTGGAGAATAGGGGGGATTTCCATTAATTTTGCGACCACAACTGCTGAGGTGTGTGCTGGTGCGTTGTCGTGATGGAAAAGGATTTTCTTGTGGGCCAATCGCGGGCGTTTTTCTTGCAGCTCGGTTTTCAAACGGTCCAATAACGATGAATAATATTCACCTGTAATAGTTTAACCCTTTTCCAGATAGTCTATGAGGATTATCCCTTGCGAATCCCAAAAGACAGTCGCCATAACCTTTCCGGCCGAAGGAACGGTCTTCGCCTTTTTTGGTGCAGATTCCCCCTTGGTAACCCATTGTTTAGATTGTTGTTTGGTCTCAGGAGTATAGTAATGTATCCATGTTTCATCCACAGTGACGAAACGACGCTTAAAGTCCTCCGGATTCTTCTGGAACAGCCGCAAACCATCCTTGTGCAACACTTCACACGATTCCGTTTTTGGTCAAGCGTGAGCAATCGCGGCACCCATCTTGCGGATAGCTTTCTCATGTCCAAATGTTTATGCAAAATATTATGTACCCGTTCAGTCGGGATGCCCACAGCACTAGCAATCTCACGCACCTTAACTCTTCTGTCATCCATCACCATATCATGGATTTAATCAATGATTTCTGGAGTCGTAACCTCCACAGGCCGTCCAGAACGTTCAGCGTCACTTGTGCCCATATGGCCAGTCCGAAAATTTTGAAACCACTTATAAACTGTTCTAATCGAAGGTGCAGAGTCACCATAATGTTTATCAAGCTTCTCTTTAGTTTCCTGAGGCGTTTTGCCTTTCATAACGTAATGTTTAATCACCACACGAAATTCTTTTTTGTCCATTTCTTGAAAATCACTCGACTTCCTTGATTCACATGAATGCCAAACACAAAGAAATAGACCAATATGGCTGAAACTTGGTGTGCGTTCATTCAAGAGATGCTACTAACTAAACATGACCTCGATACGCGCCGGTGGTGCCATCTCTCGGACATTGCACGGACTTTTCAAACCAGCCTCGTAATTATACTTAGAATTTATTCATTCTCTTAATTGAAAATTAGGAAATATTCTCATAATAAGATACTAAATGTAAAAAATGCACTAATCATCTCACCTCCTTCCCCTGAAGCTATATCGTTCAAAAACTATGGGTTCCATTTCCCCCTTGAAGGTTATGTCACATAACAGGTAACTTATGCATGTTCCAAATATCTCATTTGATATTTGAGAACGGTCCATTAATATTAATCAGCTATCAAACGAATACGTTCTAATTAATAAAATAATTTGGTATGGCGTGATTTCAGGTGTTAACTGCTTTACCACGTTGTGAGTACTAACTTGTAGTTAAACAGCCGATAAAATAAACATTCGATTGATTGTGATCCCAGACACAAAATCTAATGAACAGAATAGGTCATTCGTAACATTGTTTCCTGCCAAATCATTAACCCATTAAAAACGGCAATGAGTCCTGTAAAAACAAGTAGAAAACACTGGACAAAATTTCGACGCCGTCTTATGCAAAAAAATTACCGTATCGTGCGTCCGTACCGCGCCGTTAATACCTAAATGATAGGACGTGGACTGTGTACCGGCGTTGTCACTTCTATTTGTTAATTTTAATAACAGATTATACGTGGTTACTTATAACTTACTAAAGTACAAATTTAGAAAATATTTAGATATTTGCTGTAACTGTAATGTTATTTATTTTCTTCTCTATTAGGTAAAACTACCATGCACCATAATTTTACTTAATTAAATTAGCCTTTGAATATTTTAAATTTTAGAAATCTGACAACGCTTACATTTAACCAAATCGTAACTCATCTTTTCCAGTCGTGTTTCCTCGAGTCCACTGTTTATTATTGAGTCGTGTCTAGATGTAAACAAGTGGAGCATTGTGATCTATGGAAATGTCAAGCTGTTGAGGTTATGAAATGTATGTACGAGGAAACTACTATAATGTAAAGTGGTCTTCGTAATTTGAAAAGAATACCCGATGGAGCGCCGGAAGTAACATAATATGTCTTCTTTAATGTAGGAACCCTAAAAGGTGAAGAAAGACAAAAATCTCGTAGCAAAAGTTACACGTCCCTTATCCTGAAAGTAAAAAAATATAACTTTTTGAAAAATAAATATCTACCAAGAAAATGTGGTCTTCGTCTGCTTAGTTGTGAGTCAGATTGTTGAGGGCGAAGAAATATACATGTATAAATAGAAAGTTGAACAACAAAACACCAAAGGAGGGCTAACAACATCCAGATTTTTCCCAGTAACATGTGAATAGCCACTTTTAACACTTATATGATCATTCTAAGGCTGCATAGTTAGCGACTTGTCATAGTATAGCTTTAGCATCAAAATACTGAAAATACATTATTATTGCATGCATTGTTATTGTACGAGAGGAGGGAGGCGCGATGAAAATTATGTTTGAAAATACTGAAATAATGAGAAACGCTGTACTAACCAATAATAATAACCAATATGTTTCTAATAACAAAACAAAGAAATGCATTTGTGCGTGTTATCAATAATGATGAAACACAGTTCATAATAAATATTTTTTCAAAAGTAAATAATTTTGCAAACATTCTGACGATCACAGGATATTTATTTTGTAAGAAAATTAAAAATAACGACCCGATAAATTTGTTGTGGCAACGAATTGACCTAGCGACCTCTAATAAAATTATTCGGATTGCAGATATGTGTCTTTGATTTATTGTTATTATTATTAGTGTTTATGCAAAAAAAAAAAAATAGCAGATACAGTACAGCCTAATTTGTGCTTGTGTTGTGCGTGATGTGCGTCGAAATGAGTAAAATCAGGGACAGGTCAATTGAACTATATCAACAATTGGTTTTAATTTTGTTTATGTAGAAATGTTTTGTATATTTTTCCGAATTTATAGTTTACGAAGATTTTTGCGAAATCGTTTTTTTTGGAAATCATTGTTAATTTAAATTATTAAGAAATCGTGTATCTCTACGGGTTTTCTAGACTATTACTTGGGGTGAAAGGTCCCGAGCCTTTTGAAAAAAAAAACAGTGTTTTTGCAAAAAATCAATTTTATTTTTTAACATAGTTTCCTTCGGGAGCGATACATTTATTCCAGTGAAATATGTTACTGTACCATCAGTGTCAATGCCGCTACCTCATTCTCCTGAAATTCCTGTACTAAAACCCCTTTGAGGCCATCAAGTTCATCGAGTTCTATAAAAGAAAAAAGCGAACACATTTCAGCTATTTCAGAATCCAATTATTGCATCAGAACCACATTTGATTAGTCAATCAGAACTAAACTACCTTGTTAGAGATATTGACCAAAGAAAAATCTGAAATATTAGGATCGAGATTAAAACAGCGGAATCTTTTACAGACTGATGTTAAAGTTACAGTTTATCAAGTCGTCACAGCTTCTTAACTACATTTTATTCAAAAGAAAATAGTTTAGTTTTTTGTAATGATATTGATGGTTTAATGTCGACACTAGGCCACCATCATTCGCCAGAAGAGCGGAGACTATTTATTTAAAAGAAACCTATGACATTTTAAAACTTATTTTAGAAAAATCAAATACACAACGGCAACTATGTGCAAATTTAAAAGTAGTGGCTTTGATTTCAGGATTGCAAACCGCCTATACGAAATATTGTTGTTTCTTATGTGAATGGGATAGCAGAGCGCTTTCAGAACATTACGTAAAACAAAACCACCACTACACATCAAACTTGGTTCAATCAAGAACTTTGTCAAAGCGTTATGTAAGAATGGACCTGGATTTCAGTTTCCCAAAAATTTTTATAGAGTCTGATATAAGAAAATTAATTGATGATCCCTCTTTTCCAATAAAAAAATTTTTCTGTGAAACATGACGTGACGTGACTATTTTGTTATTTAATTTTAATTAAGTTGGCAGTGAGGACTCAGTATTTCATACTGTAAACTCAGTGAAAAAAAAATATATTTTTTTGTTGCATAGTGTTATTAATGCAAATAGTGGGTAGCTCCACGTATGTGGCAAGACTATATCCAGCGCCTAAAACAGATGTTATATTTTTTCTAGCTTTGGAATCGCATTGGCAGTCATTGCGTGCCTAGGCAGTAATCGTTATTATATTCAGATGATTATTTTGATCCCGGGTATACCCAAATCAGTTTAAAGCCTATATGAACTCAATTTAGATAAAAAACAAATAAGTTTAAAAATAAATGTTTACTTCGTGATCATTCCAGCAAAATATTATGTGTTGAAACACATTTTTGATAATAAATAGCTTTTGCTATTGCGAAGATGATTTAAAAAATAACGTGCGATCGTAAGTTGCAACATCACGGCTCTTATTCCACATGTATTTATACAATTATTTTTTTAAAGTAAAGGTTATTTGCGTAATTGTATGTACAGAAGTTATGGGAGATCTCTTAACTGTTTTACCCTTTACAACAATTCTTCGAAATACTCGAGTATGAGCAGAAACAGGCCTATCTACTAGCTATGAATTAAAAGTCAACCAACTGAAAAAAAAACTATATTTTTCTATATACGGTTGGTCAATTAAGTACGTGTTGTCGCCTATAATTTGTAGACGGTAAAAGAAATGCCTTTTGTTCTGAGGGTATTATTGGCACTGGCATGGTGGAAAGATATTCATTTAACTTCCGGTCGACAGTTCGTAGCACGCGAACGCATTTGGGGCTTTTGAAGGCGAAGTTCGGGCGTTTTAGGGCTCCGAAGTGTGGATCGGTAGTCCATAAATTGCTTGGTAGGGGTTCTAATCGCAGAGGGTTACTAAGCGCTATGAGGCGTGATTCCTAAAACGTCGGTTGAGGTTATGTGATTTGAGTAGGTAGTAAACACGTAAGGCCATGTTTTTTGTGACAATTACGTAATCGGACGGGCGGACTGGCAGAAAATGATTATATCTGAAACCAGTAGCAGTTTCCCGAGGAGATCCTTTATCAGTGTCCATAATATAAATTAAGTTGTAACGATAAATAAATATTCCCTACAGCGATTTTTTTTTTTTTACAGGGAGAGATCCGCCTCATGGATTCTGAAGCAGTTTGCGTCACCATAAGGGTGCCCCAAAATGCTTCAGATATGTGGGGCTCTCCAACCTGAAGGGTTGGCATACCCACTAAAACTCCTTGTGAGCTGGGAAAACCCTTTACTCCTTTTACAATTTCTGAACTTCTTAATAACTAGACTTTTGATGTGTTTTAACCTTAAGTTAATTTTCTATGAATAGATCTAACCTAACTTAACCTATCTTAACGCTAACCTAACCTAAGCCCCCCATTCCCGGGAGGGTGTCGTGTTATAATTATGTATGGTGTGCTTTGTTACACTTTTACCTGAAGGAGTAGCTCAACTAATCCTACGGTCTTAACCTTAAACTAAGTCAAGGATAGTCTTTGTCTGCGTCTAGTCTTGTAGTAGAATGTCTGTTGGTCGTAAATATCGATTGCCGACATTTACATTGCCTCTGAAACTGTTAGCTATCTCGGGGTTAGGATGAACCACTGCTTTCTCAAGGAAGCGGAGTTGAACATTACGCGTGAACTCTTTTATTGTCGGCATTTCGAATTCCCTATGCAACTGATTGTTGCGTACAAACCAGGGAGCTCCTGCTATGATACGAAGGGCTTTATTCTGAACTGTCTGGACCTTGGTCCGATGGGTTTTAGACATCTGGCACCAGGCCTGACAGGCGTACGTAAGCCCGGCCCTGATTATCGATTTGTAGATCAACAACTTGTTGTCAGTTGACAATCTACTACGATGGTTCAGGAGCGGGTACAGCTTCCCAAGAAGCTGATTGCTGAAGCTACGCACGACCATTGGCACTTGATCCTTCCATACGAGTCGCTTGTCGTATAAGAGGCCTAAGTACTTGATTCTGTTGGCCCATCTGAGCCTAGTTCCATTCAGGGAGAGTTGAGGAGGGGCTGTACGGGTACCTTTTTCAAAGATTATGGCCTGAGTCTTCGCTGGATTGACCTTAATCCTCCATCTGTCAAACCAGTCGGAAAGGCGCGTAAGATGACGTTGAAGTCGGGCCGTGACATAATCGATCCTCGCAGCAGAGGTAGTAATAGCAATATCATCGGCATACAATTGAAGATTAGTATATTGATCCTTAGGAATATCAGACGAGAAAATATTGAAAAGATGCGGAGATAAGGCGGAGCCTTGTGGAACTCCGGCTCTTATTCTCTTTACCTCAGACAGAGACTGCTCAACTCGGACTTGGAAGGTCCTATCGGAGAGAAATGACTGAATCAGGGTGATTAGATGAGAAGGGTAACCAAAACGAATAAGCTTAAGAATTAAACCTTCGTGCCACACTTTATCGAATGCTTTTGAAATGTCGAGGAAAACAGCACCAACCCGGTGCCTGTGGTTGAAACTACTGGAAATGAACTGGGCCAATTTAGTGGTATGATGACTAGTGCCATGATTTGGTTGAAAGCCAAACTGTTCGTCAGGGATGATGTTGAGCTCGGTGCTTTTGTCTCTGATTTCCTCGAGGATGACCCTTTCCACCAACTTGCCCAACGTTGATATTAGGCTAATCGGCCGGTAACTGTCAGCCTCGCGGGAAGGAGAGCCAGGCTTCCGAATCATCACAATTTCGGCTTTCTTCCAGGAAATGGGGAAATAACTCAAACGAAAAATAGCATTAATGATATTGGTAATCTCCGAGATCTGCTTAGCAGGTAGCTCCTTCAGAGATTTTGCAGAAATTTTTATCATGGCCTGGGGCTTTCCTAATCGAACGAGTCTGAATGATCGACCTGACAATTTCAGGAGTTGTGAACATCTGCACTGGAGGAAGGGGCGCTTGATTAAAGATACGAATGGTTTCAGCCACCACCGCATCTCTGCCGGACCTTGGATGGGTATGAGGATTAGGTTGAAACCTATCCTCAAGCATTTCCGCAAATAGACCTGCCTTTTCCTGAGGAGAAGAAGCACTATCATTCCCATGACGCAAGCTGGGAATTTTACTAGGACCATCATTGGAGATGGCTCTCGCCATTTTCCATACTGACGCGACTTTAGGATTCAATTCTTCTAATTTTGTATTCTATCTATCATTATGAAACTGATAGAGGGCCTCTCTGACTATCTCAACATATTGATTTGCGAGCCTTTTGATATTGGGATCACCGGTCCTTATAGCTCTCCGCCGGATACGATTCTTCTCACGAATTAACTCTTTAATATGGGCAGGAAGTTTGCCCTGCATTCGTGCTGGGAAGGTTCGAATGATAGTGGCACCAGAAAACGTCTGCTGAATATCTGCAGTTAACTTGTCAACCGCAGACCCTACAGCGAGACTACGTTGCCCTTCACGGTAGAAAGGGTCCAAACTCGAGAATATGTAATGCACCACCGAATGGTCGCAGGTGCTCTGCCTAAACACGAGACGAATTCAAGGCTGGGTAAATTATCTCTAGAAAGATAAAGCCCATAAAAGGAAGTAGAAAGAAGAAGATATTCATTTGTAACTTTATTTATGGTTAAATAGTACATTATGGAACATGAGTGCTGCATACGATTTGCGCTTCGTAACTGTATTCCTAATAAACATCCAAAAGGTGCAAAAATGACGCCTACAGCGGTTACTAAGTATATGGGCAAGTGGATGGTATTCGTTAGCAAATGGGTGAAATGATACTCTCAGTTAAAAAATGTTTATTCTACCAGAACGTGGTTCGAGAGAAAAACTATCGGTTGTGGATGAAAAAATGGTTATTAATATGTTTTTCCGAAATCTGTAATTAACTTTGCTTCAATGGGCGCAAAAATAAAAGCAGAAAGCTCCGGTCTAACGATTTGAAGTCGCGGACCACAATCACGAAACCGGAGCAATAGTGAAGGCAAATGCCGTAAAATTTTCTTGATTTTTGGAAATTTTTGGGTTTAGCTTGGAAAGCGATTTAACTGCTTTGAAACAGTGCCAGCCTAATGTAAATGAGTTTTGTCAGCCTAATTTTGACTGCAAGGCCACTTTTCTTTTATTTTAGTGCATTTTTTCATATTTTGACGTTTTCGGCTCACTATTTCTTAAATATCTCAGCTTCTGTTCATTGTTATACGACAAAAAAAAATAAATTTTACTTGTCATAAAATTGCCTAAAAAACTGCGTAGATTGCATTAAAAAATATTAAGTACATAGCCTAAAAAAAAGTATTTATTACGGCAAATTGAAAAATGTCTTTACGGTGTTTTTTCCGTTCAATTCGATATTACGGCTACAAAATATATTAACAAAAAAAGTGTGCCAAATTTTATTAAAAAAATATTGAGAAGATTGGTCAAAATACGCATTTTAGTCCAAATCTTATGGATTTGGAAAGGTCGTAGGAAGCTTTTTTTTTAAATATTCCAAATGTTATGCTCTTTGATGATGGTTAGAAGGAAAAATAAAGAATATTCAAAAAACTATCTTATTTTTCAACTTTCCCGCTACGAAAAATTCAATTTTTTCGCTTTTACTCTAACAAAGGTCTGGTTCATTCTGTTTATTTCTGTTTAATATTTTTTCTTAAATATAACATGAAAAGTGATTTTAAAACAAGTACTACCTATTTATAATTTTAAAAAAACCGGTCAAGTGCAAGTTGAACTTGCACAATTAGTGTTCCGTACGTTGATTGTTTTTAAAATAAAAAATTTTTTTAGGGTGGTATAAAATGATCAGTGACTTCACAAAACACACCCCAAATAAGTTTTCAACAAAGTTTGTTGCCAATCTTTACTGAAAACTGGTGACCTTGAAATTTTGTTTTTTTTTTTTATATATCAAATATATTATTAAAGGTAATGCACTTGTGATAATTTTCGTTCAATCTATACCCCGTGGAGAATATTCCAGAGTTTTTTCAAAATTTTTTGATCAGTACTTTTCGAGATAAGGTAGGGGACAGCGATTTTTTAAAAGTAATACGAAGAAAAGTGTGCGCAAGTATTACATTATATATATATTTTCTACTCATGTTTTCACAAGCTTTCATTTGACACCACACTCGATGACCTAGTAAAAAAAATTTTTTTTTCACTTCCGATTTCACCCCTCAAAACGAACCCCTTAAGTCAAAATTTATGTTACGGTGGTATGAAATGATCAGTGACTTCACACAAAACACACCCCAAATGAGTTTTCAACAAAGTTTGTTTCGAATCTTTACTGAAATCTGATGACCTTGAAATTTTTGTTTTTTTTATATACCATATAAATTATTAAAGGTAATGCACTCGTGATAATTTTCGCTTAATCTACACTCCGTGGAGAATATTCCAGACTTTTTTTGAAATTTTTTGATAAGTACTTTTCGAGATAAGACCCGGGACAGCGATTTTTTTCGCGAATTTTTTTAAAAAATAAGACAAAGAAAAGTGCGCGCAAGTATAATATTATATATATATTTTTTACTCGTGTTTTCACAAGCTTTCATTTGACACACACACTCGATGACCTAGTAAAAAAATTTTTTTTTTCCCTTCCGACTTCACCCCCCAAAACTAACCCCTTAAGTCAAAATTTAATTCTCAAAACTACATGGCTCTGATGAGGCCATCAATTCCTATATTATTACCAAATTTCACCTTTCTACGTCAAATAGTTTCGGAGAAAATCGGGTGTGACAGACAGACAGACAGACAGACAGACACCGAAGTGATCTTATAAGTGTTCCGTACGGAACACTAAAAAATCATTCGTGTTCTATAGCGTATGTGCTCAAACTTGTTTTTTGCTATATTCAAAATCATCTGATTGATTATCTGAATCAGATTCATACTGGGACGAGTATAAAAGGTTAGCGCTGTCTAACTCACTTTCATCGATAGGACGATCTAAAATTAATAAAGATGTCATCGGAAAAAATGATCTGTAAATTCATCAGTCAACGAATGTTTTTTTAAAATTATAAATATTGTATCAGATAAAAAAAAATCCGGTCAAGTGCAAGTTGGACTTGCGAAATAGTGTTCCGTATGTTGATTGCTTTTAAAATAAAAATATTTGTTACGGAAGTATAAAATGATCAGTGACTTCACAAAACACCCCAAATGAGTTTACAACAAAGTTTTTTTCCAATCTTTAGTGACAACTAATGACCTTGAAATATTGTTTTTTTTTTTTTAATATACCAGACAAATTATTAAAGTTAATGCACTTAATTTGATCAGTACTTTTCGAAATAAAGGGGGGGAACAGTGATTTTTCGCAAATTTAAAAAAAAAATACAAAGAGAATTGTGCGCAAGTATTACATTATATATATTTTTAAACTTGTCTTTTTACAAGCTTTCATTTGACACCTCACACGATAATCTGGTAAAAAACAAAATTCTTTCACGCCCGATTTCACCCCCCAAAACTAACCCCTTAAGTCAAAATTTAACTTTCAAAAACTACACGGCTTTGATGAGGCCATCAATTCCTATATTAGTGCCCAATTTGAACTATCTGTGTTAAATAGTTTAGAAGAAAATTGGATGTGACAGACGGACAGACAGACACCGAAGTGATCTTATAAGGGTTATGTACGGAACACTAAAAATAGTGAGCCGAAAGCGTTAAAATGTGAAAAAATGATAAAAAGAAATAGAAGCAAAATGATCTTGCGGTCAAAATGAGGCTAAGAAAACTCGTTTACATTATGTTGGCAATGTTTCAAAGTAGAGATGTCAATATTGTAACTACCATCTGTACGAAATATATCTCGTCTTCATCGATAGCGTTTGGTTTCGGTACATAAATGGGTGCGCGTATACAATTATAAATTATACATATATACATATACCCGAAATTAAATTGGATGGTAAATACAAATGGAGTGCGCACAATTAGGAATACAAGCAAAATTTGCACGTCGTGAATGAAATATTTTCTTAGACAAGTATATGAAATATAAGTACACGTTTATGAATATTGAATTTAATATGAATGTTTTTTAATTAATAAATTAACTGGACACAATAATAAATACATAAAGAATAAATCAGGAATTTTGAAAATATTTATTCTCTGGCATTGGGAACAGTTTCAAATTAAAATAAGAAGATATTTTATTTGTATAATATACAAATATAATACAGAAAATTATAAAAATACCTATATACTCTGAATCCTTAAAAACAATGAAAATAAGTAAATGAATATTACAACAAAAATAAAGTTTATAGCAACGAGAACTTTTACACTATTGTTCATTTCTTAACGCTCAACAAAAACTGATTACAGTTGAGAAAAATTAGTTTATTTACATGATTTGATTTGAGTCTGTTACGCTGTTCACTAATAATCTGGCCAGCTACCGACTAGTGTAGGTAGGTATATTCGCAACTACGTAGCAAGATTGGTACTTTAACCGGCTACAATGTAACGGGTACTTTCTTTTTTAAAAAATATCGGATACTCTAAATACTCGAATGTACCAATACTTGACATCACTTTCAAAGTAGCTCAATCTATTTTCAAGCTGTACCCAAAAATTTCCAAAAATCATGAAAATTTTACGGCATTTGCCTCTAGTATAACGATTTGAAGTCACGGAGCACAACCACACAACCATTGCTGAGCGAAAAATAGAGAAAAACGACTCGCGTTGGTAGAAGAAAACATAGATCGAGAGTAGAGCAATGTAATTTTTCTTCGATGAAGCTTCATTTTGGGGTTACGTTATCATCTCACAAGCGCACAATAAAACACCCGTGAAGATCCATTTTTAGGTGTCTTTCGGAAAAAGCTTTTGGGAGATTCTTCATCTTTACCTACAATTTGAACGCTAAAAAAATGCTCCAGATTTACAAGAAGGCATTATTACCGACTATCAGACGGTGGTTTGTTGATAAAAATGAGGAGTGGATTCTTCAAGAGGATAACACTCCAAACATTGGAGTAAAACGTGTAGTCGTAGTAGTGAAAACGAAAATCCGGTGTCGTCACACGAGATTGACCATTCCAGTCGCCCGATGCAAATCCAATCGAGAATGTGCGATCATACATCAAGCAGAAGCTTCGTAGTAAAAAGGTGTGCACGGTGAAGCAGCGGTCACGGCAAATTCGGACAATTTGCAAATCTTTGCTCCAAAAGTACGTAGAAAATCTCATCGAAAGTATGCCCAGAAGATACCAGGCGATCATCGACGCTGATGGGGACTAGACGAACTACTGAATCAATAGGATTTAACTTTACTATCAGATGATGTAAAAAACTTTTAAATAATTACATTTTTTAATCAACAGTGCTCGACACGTTCTTACTTGATTGACTGTATGTTATAAAATAAAATAACGAAAATTATTTTACATCTTTTTTTTTAGCTATAGCTGATTTGAAATCTCCATATTTTCGAGTGAATCTCTCCGAAGTGCATACCAATATTGTTATTATGTATTTAGACTCGGAAGTTCTTGATCCTCAGGAAGTTAAACAAAGGTAAAGTGTTTTTTTTTTATTGGGTATTTACAAAAACAAATGTGCTGGTGGTCAGCACAGAGATTTTGAGCTTAAAAGCTAGACTTGCAAACTGTGACTAACTATTAACACTGATAGAAATTGTAAGATATTTTTAATATTAAAAATTGTTCCTTTGTGTTATATCTTCACTTCTTTCTCTGTCCTTCAGTGTCTTGTTTGTAGATCTCTTAAGTATTCTCATTTCAGTTCATTCCAGCATCTTCTGTGTTATACTTGTAGCGGGTCTTGTTTCAGATGTGTAAGTCATTACTAGTCGTATTACCCTCTTATATATTCTTGTTTTGGTCTCAACTGAGAGGAATTTATTTCTATATTGAAGCATCCAGCTATCCTATTAGCCTCGTTGACTTGATGTTTTACTTCAGGGGTCGTGCCATCTCTGGCACGCCAAGCAATTTTGAATGGCACGCGTACCTATTCAAAGTTTACACATTAATTCTGTAATCTGTGACATGTTTCGATATTAAGTAAATAATCGAAGACGGTATTACTTTAACGATACAAACAAAAACGATATATTATATAAGTCACTAGGTATTATTACCAAAAACTACAAAATATATATTTTGTAATTTATAATTTTACTGAATGCATTGGTTTGGTTTTAATTTCGGCAAGTATTAAAGACGGCAAGCTTCAAAATATAAGCCTAGGCAAAAACACAAATAAACGTCCTCAATTCAGATCAAAAGAGCCGCTATAAGGCGGTTTTGTTTGACTTGACTTCAATCGTTCCGACGCGCGCCGCAACTCTTTTTATATTGCCGAACTTTAGTTTTTGTTAGATTTAACTTCTAGGCGGCCCTTTAATTGCAATGGGCGCCTTGTAGATAATATTTTTTGTTCTAAGAAATTTAATAAACGTAATTATTGGAATTTTCTGGAAACATTATTTTTCTATATATAGCAAGCGGCTACACGTTTGGATCATTTAGTATAGAAGTAACATCCGTTCCAGTCAATAGTCGTCGAAAAGTTTAAAAATTAAAATTACGTTGAGTTATGGCCGCGAAGAAACAGAAGGTAGACGTTCGATCATTTCAAACTTCATGGACAACAGATTACGGTTTTGTACAGCAAAACGATCGGGCTATTTGTGTCCTATGTCGGGAAAGCGTAGTTTTCCGGACATCTAGTGTTCAACGACATTTCCAGATGAAACATGAATCGTCATTTAAAGATAACGCTGATAAAAGGGAGGCAATACAAAGAGCAAGTAAACAATACCAGAAACAGTCAACATTCTTTAGCAAAGTTTTCCAAGGAAAAAATCAGGTAACTGAACGCAGTTTCAAAATTGCACAATCGTTGGCACAAAAGGGTAGGCCGTTCACTGACGGAGAATTTATGAAGCAAACGTTTTTGAATACTGGCGAGATTTTATTCGACGACTTGCCCAATAAGGATACAATATTGGCCAGGATTAGGGATATACCGGCATCAGCGCGGAGCATCGAGAGCCGAATTACCGAAATGACACAAAATGTCCAAAAACAGCAAAGAGACGCTATCAAACGGAGTTTTGTATTTAGTGTAGCATTGAATGAAAGTGTCAATATTAATGACATTGCCCGTCTGGCAATCGTTGCGCGATACTTCGATGATGGCAGTGTGTATGAAGAGCTGATTTGTCTGCTCTCATTGCAGGGAACTACAAGAGGAGAGGATATATTTTCAGAATTTGTTAAACATTTTGAAAAGCGGAACATTGATTTAAATAAAATTTTTTGCGTAACGACAGATAGCGCTCCTGCTATGATTGGGAGACACAAAGGATTTGTTTCCCTTCTTATTGAACGCATGGGTCGATCAGTTTTGAATTTTCATTGCATAATTCACCAAGAGAGTTTGTGCGCTAAAATCTCCGCTGGAAGTTTAAAATCCTTGATGGATAGGGTAGTTAAAATAGTTAACTACATTGTCGGTCGTTCTTCACTGATCCATAGACAGTTTAAGGCGTTTCTGCAGGAATTAGAAAGTGCATATTCAGATATACCATTGCATAATAATGTGCGCTGGCTCAGCCGTGGTAAAGTGCTCTCTAGATTTGTGCAATGTCTGGGCGAAATTAAATCGTTCTTGTTGGAAAAAAATCAAGTGGATGCTTATCCTGAACTAAAAGATAAGAACTGGATCTGTATGTTAATGTTTCTTACTGATATTACAAACCATCTCAGTGAACTCAACTTAAAGTTACAAGGTTCAGGCAAAACAGTTCTGGATTTATACGAATCTTGGAAATCATTCAAATTAAAAATAGATTTATTTATCAGCGATATTACTACAAACACATATAAAGATTTTCCAAATTTAAAAACTTATATATCCAGTGTCGACGATGGTGCACTAATAGACGAAATTCTTAAATATATGATTAATTTAAAAGAGAAGTTTATCGAGAGGGGTCAGGATTTTGATAAACATGGTCCTATGTTTGCTTTTTTAATCAAACTAGATTTAATGGATTTTTCCAGCAGTTGCTTTGACATATCTCTTTTCTCATGGATGGACATTAATGATTTTGATCTTCAATACATTAAATTTAAAAGCTCCGAGTTATGGAACAAGAAATTTGTAGAATTAAGAAGGGTATTAGAAGGTGACTGCCAGAACCATTCAAACGAGATACTCAGTTGTTGGATGAGTTTACCAGAGAAATTTATTTGTCTTAAGAAAGTAGCGTTTGCCATGCTTACAGCTTTCGGATCATCCTATATCTGTGAACAACTTTTTTCCCATATGAGAGTGATTTTAAATCCGTACCGAAGCAGGCTGACAACAGACAAATAGGAAGCATGTGTGTCACTGAAAATAACCAGACATGAACCGGATATAAGAAAACTCTCTAAAGAACTTCAAGCACAGGGTTCACACTAGGTCCTAGGACTAGTATAATAAAATTATTTATTAAATGTTAAAATTTTTTTGTAATTAAACCTTCTAAAAGCAATATTTTAAGTTAATTTAAGTTAATTTTTGTTAATTTTAGTTGTAGTAAGTACCTATGTCGGCACGCAAAATGTTGTATGGATGAAAACTGGCACCCCTTAGTTAAAAGGTTGCCGACCCCTGTTTTACTTCCCCGATTTTTCCGATACTAGATTTGATGCCCAGTTAATCGACCTCCAACACCTGTTCTATTGGTTTATCTCCCAGCACCAACTTGCACCTGATCAGCTCCTTTGCTATGACTATCGTCTTGGTTTTTTTTCAGTTGAGATTGACATACTATATTATTTTGTTGCTATATAGAATTCGTATAGTAGCCTTTACAGATCGTTCTCAGTCTCAGCCATTATTATCACATCATCTGGATAAAATATAATTCTGAGTTCCCTGTTACCCATTGTACAGGGTGAGTCAACGATAAAGTAAAGTTCATTATCTCATTTGTTTTGGGAATGACGAAAAAATGTTAAATACAATAGTTTTAAGGAATGTTAAGGTGCACAGTTTAAAATTATTTTTGAGTATACAGGATACTTCAAAAATGGGTGGCCGATATAACATATGGTTTTTTTTTTAAATGGAACATCCTATTTTCTAATTTTTTTATTAATAATGTTGTATACCTAAACCTAGTAGTTTTTCTAATATTTCATTTTTTTTTTAAAAAATACGAGTTTTCAGTTTTGTAACAAGTTGTCAGTAGCGCCATTGTTTCTGAAGGTGGAATACTCATAATTGGTACGAGCGTTCTATGTATAGAAATTTGAGTTGATGCTACAGGGTGTTCAAAATAAATTTATGCATTTCGACTATTTTAATTGAAAAATCTCAAATTTTTTAAATGGCACACCCTGTTTATTATTATTTTTTCTGATAGATTTTACAAAACGCTCCAACTTTTATTGAGTATGTCATACACCTGTTTCTAATAGTTTTCGATTTATTTTGAATTTTTCAATTTTTACCCTTGTTTTTTTTGCTGTTTAGGGGGTCGCGACACTAAAAAGATTGAGAAATGATGGTCTAGATCAGAGGTGTCAAACTCAATTTTGCAGAGGGCCATATATTAAATTTAGAATGTGTAGGCGGGCCAGATTCAAATAAAAAAAAATATACTGAATTATTTAATTATATAGTATATAATATACGGCTCTAAAAAACATGATTCTTCTTTCTGTGACACATTGCGATCGCGGGCCTTATTGATACGTCCCGGAGGCCGGATGCGGCCCGCGGGCCGTATCTTTGACATCCCTGGTCTAGATTGTTTGTTCAGAGTTGTCATTGAGAGGGATATGTACTCTTTTTCGGCTGGAAAAGAAAGCTTCTGACGAGACTACTGGGCACTCAAAACAGACATTACCGTCTCGTTTTCGTTCAAAAACGGAGGACACAATTTATTTAATGACAGTGTGCACTAAAGTGTAGCGACTTTAACTTTTTTAGGTTAGCAACAGTTTACCCAACTGATCCAGTAAAAGTGTCAGTTCTATTAGGTGCAAGAGACAATTGGATCCGGGTTACCCTATACTGGCAAATTAGTGAAGAAGATGTCAAACTTGCCATAGAAAAAATTGTCTTCGTTTTAAGAGAGTATGAAGAGCAAATCAGAAATGGTAGCAGGAAAAACAAAAAGCTATTACCAACTATTAAATCGAAATTATAAGCATATTTTTTGGGTATTCAGCAATTATGTATCTCTGATTAGTGTTAATATTCTCCTTTTTTTTGCGTATTAAAAAAGTTCCTGGATTATTTTAAATAAAAAAACCAATTCAGCCTCACAGAAATATTTTATCTTTTTTATTTATTACGTACTTTATTGGCGCAGTAATACAACACAAAACTACTTATTTATAAGCTTGAACAAGAGACTAGCACGCGTCGATAATATCAAATAAGACTTTGACGACATGTCTGCAAATATGCAGTAAAAGTAACACTCACCAACGGATGCACTTGCAGACCTACAACTAAAAACATTTCCTATCTGTGAACCCCTATGCTTATACATATTTTTACGGATTTTAGTATCATGGCATACCTTTTACTTTTTACTGTTTAAAATGATTGAAAGGGGAAACAAGAAGAACAAGGATTGAAAATAAGAGTAAAAGAAAGGAAAAATGAAACCAATTTTAAGTTTAATAATTACATTTATTGATAAAAATCAAAATCAAGATTTTCTATTACCCCCTATTCCTTATTACTGCTTCCAGCCGGTTTATCAAGGGTAAGCTTTTTCACCACTGTCTGTGGGATTCTTCTCCACTGTTTGTGGGATCCTTCCCTACTCTTCCGCCATCGCAATCTTTAAGTCTCTCAGCGATGCTGGGGCTGGATTTCTGGCTCGAACCCTTCTTTTGAGCTTATCGCACATGTGCTCGGTTGGATTGAGGTCAGGACTCCGCGCCGATGCAGCAGCATTTGGCCTCGCATTGTCATGCATTAGCACGTAACTATCACTAACGAACCCAGCGTAAGGAACAACGTGTTCCTGCACGATCTCCTTGATGTACCCGTGAGCAGTTATTCCACAGCTACGAGTCTCATTCCCATCCCGTTTCCGTAATGCAGAACTGCGTGTAGCGCTCCTCAGGCCTCCTATAGACTCGTATTCTTCCATCATTGCCATGTAGCTACGTTCAGAACTCGTCGACATGTTCTCGAGCAATTATGAGTCGCGCTTGTCGATGGGCTGCTGTCAATTTGGGTCCTATAACTAGCCTCCTCGGAGTTAGGTTAACTCTTCTTCTAACAGCCCTACCACGAAGTTGTCGGAGTTTCTGCTGGAGTTCAACGCCAGCCAAGTGTCGATTTCTTACAGTTGTGTTGATAATAAAGCGGTCATCTTGCTTAGAGGTTTTCCTGGTCCTGATCTTCGTTTAAAGGCACCAATCTCTTGGTAACGTCTGTAGGCGGAAAATGGATACCACCACAGAAGAAACGGCACAAGTCATTGCCCTATTGCAAGAAGGGCATATCCAATGTGTAGTCGCTGCGCAACTGCACCTGAGCCAGTCTGCTGTCTTCAGAGTCTGGCGCCTTTACACGGAGACCAGGATCAGGAAGAAGAAGGTGTACCTCGAAACAAGACCGCCACGACTATAAGAAATCGTCACTTGATCGGCGTTGAGGTCCAGTAGGAGCTTCGAAAAATTCGTGGTCTGGCTGTCAGTCATTGGACAGTCAGAAGAAGACTTAAAGAAACTAACCTAACTCTGAAGAGATCAACTATCGGACTCAAACTGACAGCGGCCCATCGACAAGCGCGACTCAGATTTGCCCGAGAACATGTCGACTGGACCTTAGAGCAATAGCGCTTCGTTTTATTCTTCGACAAGTCCCGAATGTGCCTACATGGCAATGATGGAAGAAGACGAGTCTATAGGAAGTCTGGGAAGCGCTATGCGCAGTGCTGCCTTACTAAAACAGTCGCCTACGGAGGAGGTGCTGTCATGGTGTAGGGACGCATCTCACTGGATGCGAAAACCGATTTGGTTTTCGTGACTGATGAGACTCGTAGCGGTGGATTAACTGCTCACAGGTACATCGAGGAGATCCTGCAGGAACACGTCGTTCCTTACGCTGGGTTTGTTCGCGTTAGCTTCATGCTAATGCACGAAAATACGAGGCCACATGCTGTTGCATCGGTGGAAGTGGAAATACCCACATTAGACTAGCCTGCGCCGAGTCCTGACCTCAATCTAAGCACATATGAGATAAGCTCAAAAGAAGGGTCAGAAATTCAGTCCCTGCATCGCTGAGGGACTTCAGGAGGTTGAGGTGGGATAGTCCCAACCAAAAGTTTTGAATGTTGTCATTTAGAAATGCTTTGTATCAAATAATTAAAATTTTTTATAAGACTAACGATGGTTATTATTATTATGATAATAAATTCATTATTGAAAGATTTTAAGTCTTATATGTTGTTTATTTAATTTTATTAAATAATTTAACATGAATGGATTAACTTTTGGATGTTTTGTCCAAACTTATGGAAAAAAGGTAAATAAAAATTAATTATATTTTATAATTTTTACAAAATTATCAAAGCAAATAATATGAAAAAAATAAAAGAATAAAAAAATATTTTAATAGTTAAAAAAATAGGTAATTAATAAAAAATGATAATTAGAAATCTTAAAATTCCAGTGTCTCGAAGCGGTAACGCTGTAACGTTGGCTCTACTGATATGCTTGTTTATAGATATTGTAACGTGTGAAAAAATGTGTTTTCAGTTTGAGGCATCTTTTTTTTGTACCCTGTGAGAAGTTGTTTGTCCCACGCTTGAGCGCAATTTTGTAACATTGGAACTTGCCCGCACGTTGTGGTGTCATTTTGTAACTTATGAAAAGGTGTTTAATTGCGCCCCACGTACACTGCGTCATTTTGTACCGTTTGAATATTGGACACCCCAAGCTTGAGCACAATTTTCTTGCAGCCCCGCTTTAATTTCTGATAATGAATTGAGTGACTAATGATTTTAAAAGAACTAAAGAAATTAAAGAAACACTAGCTCAGTTTTCCTTGGTAGAGAGATATGGGTAAGAGATAATTTTTGTACGTCTTTTTGGAATTTTTTTCTATTTTTTAAAAAGCTTTAGCTGTACAAATTTTTGGGCACCATCCATTTTAAAATAGAAAGGATCTAATTTCAGCTAAAAAAATGGAAAAATACTGAAAGAATGTATTGTTGGTAAATAAAAAAATCAGTATGTTACAGCCGTTCTTGTCCTGAAAAGTAGGATAGGTATTCAGTGAGACACTAGCTTTAATCAACAAAAAAAGAGAATTTATTCATGTTTTTTTTTTAAATTAAAAAGTTCTAACGTTTGCAGTTTTACCAAAAAAAATTCTAGCCTAACTAGTTGTTGTTACATTTAAAATTTTAAACTATTATAACCCCCGAAGACGAAAAGTCGTGCTTTACACTTCACTTATTAGTCTGTTTTAAATTGTAGTTAAAGTACTACTCCGGGATAAGTCTATTGAAGGAAGTTTTGTTGACTTACTGTTCTTATTCCTGTTTTGATGGACTACGCCCGATTTCACACTTTCTCTTAGTAAACACTTACGGCTTTTATTTAAGAAACTGGTACTTAGCTCACATGATGGTTGTTCTGAGCTTTGATTTTCTTTAGCTCAGTCGAAGGAAGCCTACTTGGCGACTCTCATGAAAATTTAGCCTGTCGGCCTGGCTGCGGCTAGATGGAAAACAGCCTTCGATTCAAGCTCTGCGGAGCCTTAAATAATCGTGCGACTTTTGCCTGTAATATCACGACGCTCCAATCAAAACTGCGGATCAAACATTTTACCAATCGCGGCGTAGCGAGAGGTTCGGTCAGGAACCCGCACAACACCGTATATACCGAACGTCTTGGAACTTCTGTTTAATATACCGTTCGATACAAAAATGAAAATAAGTACAATTTGAAATGGAAAAATCAGTAACATTACATGGTCTTAAAATCTAGGAAAAAATGAATGTTACAATATATTGAATTTAGTTGTTATTGCTGTTGTAAACAAATAAAAAAAAAATGGATAATAATAAAAAATTAACAAATACAGTAGAACCCCGGTTATCCAAGTTAACGTGGGGGGTACCCTCCTCGGATAACTGAAAACTCGGATAATCCGGATTTGTTTTTTATTCATTCAAAAAATAAACACCAATACTTTTAAACCCATGTATTAACGTTTTTAACATATAAATAGGTACATACATTATAAAACAGTGAAATAGGTATCTATGCGTTTCTGTTTCATATTGCATCTTTTTTTTCTCGCTGCAATGTTTCTCCATCTATTAAGAAAAAGCAAATCCGCTGGGGTTGCCTCTGGTTGTTGTTCGATATACCTTAAAGCTTTTTCCAAAGAAGCAAAACCTTCTTGATGAGAGATCTTAGTTCATCCACCGTCGCTTCGTCATCGTCATCTGATTTTTCGGTTTCCTGAAAGGCATTCGTTATTTCTTCAATACTCTTTTTTCTTCTAAATCATCTGCTGTAATCCATTCAACAACATCTTCTCTTATCACATTTTCGCAACCTTTTAATTTTTGCATTAATTCAAATAAACTTTTTTCTTTTTCTTCTATCTTGGTGTCAAAATTTGAACAGGACATTTCTTCATGGCTTCTCAATTTCAAAGCTAATTCATTTAATGGAGTATCATCTTCACTGTCATTATAGTCCTCAAAATCAATAACTTTTGATCAAGATTTTTGAATAGTGGTAATACGCACAGAATCCCAAGCTTGACTTACCCAGTAAATAACTTTTTTCAGTGTAACCTTTCTCATCCCATTGATAATATCCTCCTTTTCTGTGTATTCTAACAGATGTTCAAGATATAAACGCCTATAATTTTGTTAAATGTTTTCGAGGATGCCTTGATCCATTGGTTGCATTATGCTGGTTACATTTGGAGGAAAAAATTTTACAACAATACAACGCCCACATGAAGTCCTTCTCCAGGGTGAGAGGGGGTATTATCCATTAACAAAACTGCTTTAATAGGAAGACGGTTTCTGTTCAAAAATTTAGTCACAGATGGCACGAACTCTTCTTCAAACCAGTTACTAAATAAGGTCGCATCCATCCATGCGCTCTTCTGACTTTTGTAATAGACTGGTAGGGTTTTGGGTGAGATGTCTTTCAAAGCTCTTGGACGTGCAGACTTGCCAATCACCATCAGTGGGATTTTGTGCTTGCCAGTTGCATTGGAACATACCATTACAGTTAATCTTTCCTTACTTCGTTTGTGCCCAGGAGCTGATTTTTCCTGTCGAGATGCCAATGTTTTTGATGGAAGCATTTTATAATTCAGATCAGTTTCGTCACAGTTGTAAATTTGATCACATGTGTATCCACAATCTTCGATTTGCTTTTTAAAGTTCTGCTTAAACTTCTCAATTGATGATACATCAGCAGAAAGTTTTTCACCACATACAGTCAGTTGTACACCGTACCGTTTTTTCCAGCGGTCAAGCCATCCAGAACTGGCGGTAAACTGATCTATCTCTGGGAATTGCCTACTAATCATTATTGCTTTCTGTTATAAAATTGGACCTGACAGAGGTACACCTTTTGATTTCTGTTGGTTAAACCACATGAATAAAGTTTCGTTAACCTTTTCATAGTCGCCGGTTTTCATTGATTTTCTTCCTGAGAACGGGGGAGCTTGATTTATACACCACTCTTCTATTTTTGTGCGGTTTCTTTTCCAGTCTCTAACTGTTACCTCACCTACTCCATAATCTCGTGCAACAACTTTAATTCTCTCTCCTGCTTCAATTCTTCTGATAGCTTTTAATTTTTCTTCAATAGGAACGACGATTCTTTTACGCTTGTTTTGCTCCATTATAATACGACAAACAAAAATTCAAACAAAGCAGTTCGTATTAATTACCCTTAACTACCAGAACTCCAACCAAATAAATTATGTGAGTATACTCGTACTTCTCCGTAGTAAACGCTATAACGCACTACATTCACGCAAATTTACCTGTTGAAAGAGTTCAAAAACATAAATAGGGGAACCCCTCACACGGGCCAGGGGGATTCCCCGAAGGCCCCGACGATTTTAAATGGAAATATGTACATACATATTTTAGAAGCTCGGTTGATACGCAGCATAGATGCGCGTACCTCGGATAATCAGGTTCTTAGATTGGCTCGGTTAATCCGGAGCTTGGATAATCGCGACTCGGTTAATCGGGGTTCTACTGTATTTTCATTATGTTATATTACTAATGAAAAACGTTGTAGTTTAGCATCACTACTAACCATAAAGTCAGTATCAACAGACAGTACATATATATCAAAGGACAATAAGGAACATTATAATGTTAACACTGAAGCTACACTAGGTAGCTTCAGTGTTAACATTATAATGTTAAGTTAAACAAGTAAATTAATTTGTAAAGTTAATGTTAAATAATTAATAAGTAATTGCAAATCTGTTATTAGTTAAACTTAATATTATTTACTTGCACCATATGTTTTAATTATATAAACTTGTACTATACAATTTAAAATATTTAAACTTCCCGCTATTATTACTAAATGCAATGTTGCCGCTATTTCAGAGATAAGAGGTAAATCATTCACAAGTACCTCCAATAATTATCATTTTTCATAAAGTTAAAGCTTCCTAATTATATTTGAAAATTTTTTTAAATAATGGCGAAATTTCAACCTGTAACATAGTTAAATTTCCTATTGATGGCATTTTTTTTTCATTTGTTATAACAAAAAATGTGTCATTTTCATATCAGATTGACGTATTCTCCATAAGCCGATATGTATTGTTAATTTCGATTTTTATTTAAATAGGGTTCCTAAAGACCTTAACTTTTTCATAGAAAATGTCTAAACTAATTAATCTATCGAAATAAAACTATACAAAATAGTTTTCATATTTTACGTTTAACGCCTCAACCTCCTTAAAGGCGATGGCGGAAGAGTAGTGAAGAATCCCACAGACAGAGGTGAAAAAGCTCACCCGCTCCATGAAAAACTGGATGGAAGCAGTAATAAATGTTAAGGGGGGGTAACACAAAATATTGATTGTGGTTTTTATCAATATATTTAGTTGTTAAACTTAACATTTGTTTAATTTTTCCTTTCTCTTACGCTTATTTTCAATCATTGTTCTCCTTGTTTCCCCTTTCAATCATTTTAATCAGTAAAAAGCATGAGGTATGCTATGAAATTTGGTATCATTAGAAAGAGAATAGAATGTGCTTTCAAATGATTCTAAAACCCTTAAAAATTATGAATGCTAAATTCTAGAAACCGTGTTAAATGAAGCCAAATAGTTTGAGTCGATTTTTTTTGCTCACCAATGTAGAAAGCTTTACACTCCACAACTGTTAATTCTGTACAAAGCTCAAATTCGACCAACTATGGAATACTCCTCCCATGTTTGGGACTCTACTCCCAAACATACACTGCATTTGTTGGATTCTATTCAGAGAAGAGCTACTCGCCTATCTAGAGACCCGGAACTGGCCATTGGACATTGAAGAACGGTTGGTGACTTGAGTCTATTCTACAAGTATTTTTATGGAAATTGTTCGATGGATGTAGCTCGCTTAATTAATATTTACAGCGATTCGAGACCAATGTCAATCGCTTTTTCCACACATGTGTCGCTCCTGTAGCGCTTTAGTAGGGATTTTCATGCCGCACGTGTGCTATACCCATAAAAAAAGATATGAACTAGAAAAATTGAGCTATTTAATATTTTGAATTCACTAAGCTTGATGATACGTAGCGAAGTTACATATACCTGGGCGCTGCAAAAAAATATGTACAGGGTGAGTCAACGATAGAGTAAAGTTCATTATCTCATTTGTTTGTGCACAGTTTAAAATTATTTTTGGGTATACAGGGTACTTCAAAAAAGTGTGGCCGTTATAACATATGTTTTTTTAAATGGAACATCCTATTTTATAATTTATTTTTAAATTCTGCGTAAAATTTTATAACTTTTTTATTAATAAATTATATACCTAAACCTAGTAGGTTTTCTAATATTTCAATTTAAAAAAAAAAACTATTTTTCAGTTTTGTAAAAAATTGCCAATAGCGCCATTGTTTCTGAAGGTGGAATACTCATAATTGCTACGAGCGTTCTATAGAGATGAAAAAAAAAATATACATGTAAAGAAATGTGAGTTAGATGCTACAGGGTGTTCAAAATAAATTTATACATTTCGACTATTTTAAATTGAAAAATCTTAAAAGTTTTTAAATGGCACACCCTGTATATTATTATTTTTTTCTAATAGATTTTACAAACCCCTCCAACTTTTATTAAGTATGTCATATACCTATTTCTAATAGTTTTCGATTTATTTTGAGTTTTTCAATTTTTATCCTTGTTTTTAATACACTTACGCTATTGTGAAAACATAAACAGATAGTTAATAATAATTGTTAATAATAATTTTAATATAGTTTAACTTATCTATTGATTAATTATTATGACGTAATAATCGTTCAAAAATATGCCCATCTACTTGAATATACACATTATTCACACAAGAAATGCTCCTCCAACGGCAAGCCTTGGTTCGACCGAAAATGCAAAGAAGCTGTTGCTTCTAAACATATTGCCTACCGACAATGGCGGGAAAATCCTAACACCTTAAATCGAAACATCTTTGTTCATGCCCGGAACAGATGCAAGGGAATTATCGACGAAACCAAGGAGGCACACAATCAACGAATTAGAAACAAACTTCTCGCTTGTCCCAACAATTCCAGGTCCTTTTGGGCAGTCGCTAAGGCAGTTAGTCAAAATTTTACCAAATCCACCATACCACCACTCACACGGCCAGATAATTCCATTGCAACCACACCTGTTGAGAGAGCGAACTTGTTGGCTGAACTCTTTGCTTCACATTCTACTGTCGATTTCCAAGGAAAAACACCACCTACTATTCCCATATTGCAGTCAAGGATGCCCGATGTTGTCTTCAGACAGCGCATCATAAAGCGTATTTTAATGAAGCTAGATACCAAGAAGGCTTCTGGCGCTGACGGAATACCTGCCATAGTTCTCAAAAACTGTGCAAGGGAACTAACACCAGTTTTCTGTAGACTTTTTAACCTATCCTACAGAAAGGGAATATTTTCGTCCTGCTGGAAATGTGCCACGGTTCAGTCGATACCTAAAAAAGGTAAGAAGACCTTGCCAAATAACTACCGACCAGTTGCACTGCTTTCAATAATATCGAAAGTCATGGAAAGGGTTATCAATGAGCATCTTCTAAAATATCTTGAACGATTCAATATTATTAGCGATCACCAATATGGTTTTCGTAAACATAGATCAACAGGAGATCTTCTGACTTATGTAACACATGTTTGGAACAACGCAATTGAACACTTTGGAGAATCTCGAGCGGTTGCTCTTGACATATCCAAGGCATTCGACCGTGTTTGGCACAATGGACTGTTGGCTAAGTTGCGCTCTTATGGTATGTCTGAAAGGTTCTGTTTGTGGCTCTCATGTTTCCTCAGAGAGCGTTCTTTACGAGTGGCGGTCGACGGATTTCTTTCTAACACCCTCACTATCAACGCCGGTGTGCCCCAGGGCTCCATACTTCCTCCTACTCTCTTTCTCATTTACATTAACGATCTGCTGGAAAAGACCGAGAATCCAATCTATAGCTTTGCAGATGACAGTACGCTTGTCTCTTCATTCACCTTGAACGCTCGGACATCGGCTGCTCAGGCGAATATCCGCAGACAGCAGGAGGTCGTTCAACTTAACAAAGACCTGGAAAAAATTCTATCTTGGGGTGACAGTAACCAAGTGGAATTTAACGCTACAAAAACCCAAGCGGCAGTTTTTTCTAAAAAAGTTAACGTTGCTGAACCCGACATAGTTATGTCGGGGCACTCCATTCCCCTAGCATCGTCGCTCAATTTGTTGGGCGTTAGTTTGAGAGCAAATATGTCTTGGCATGAACATGTTGCAGGCATAGCAAGGAGAGCTTCTCAAAAGTTGGGAATATTATTTAGAACCAGAAAGCTTTACACCCCACAGCAACTGTTAATTCTTTACAAAGCCCAAATTCGACCAACTATGGAATACTGCTCCCACGTTTGGGGCTCCGCTCCCAAACATACACTGCATTTGTTGGATTCTGTTCAGAGAAGAGCGGTCCGTCTGACTGGGGACCCGGAATTGACCGGCGGCCTTGATTCGCTGGAACATCGAAGAACGGTTGGCGACTTGAGTCTGTTCTACAAGTATTTTCATGGAAAGTGTTCGAAGGATGTAGCCCGCTTAATTCCTCCCAAAGCGGTGCATGTTAGAAATACACGTCGCGCTGGTGCTTCGCATCCGTATGAGGTTCAGCTTGTTACTCCGCGTACGACGCTTTTCAAGCAATCTTTTATATGGAGAACGTCATCCCTTTGGAATAATTTGCCCAGCGCTGTGTTTCCCACCGAATACAATTTGCAGCGATTCAAGAACAACGTGAATCGCTTTTTTTTTTTTTCCGCACTCGTGCCGCTCCTGGAGCGCTTTAGGGACTTCCCTGCAGCACGTGTGCTAGACCAATAAAAAAAAAAAGAAGTCGTTTTTATTATATTTTCCTTCACTTTCCTTAGCATAAAGGGCGTTATTGTCCTGCACGCATCCCATATCCTATTTTCCATATCTACTGGTGTTGTAGGGGGATTCACATAAACACGATCTTTAACCCTTAAGTACCTACCTGGAGTCTCTCAGACTCTGGCGGAATTTATTTTGGTTATAACTAGTCGCATGTGCATCTTTACTGGTCACGTGTCTCTGTACCTTCCGCTTTCTACCCATAGTATCACGTCTGTGCTCGTCGATGATACAGGTGATCCCGCTCGCTCTTGAACGGCTGTAAAAGTGGAATGAATGGAATCTGCCACGAAAAATTGTGAGGTCTGAGGCTTACAATTTTATAGAAATTTGGCCATTTCGGCTATAATTTTTATAAAAACTTCTTAGTTATTTCCTAAATTTTTATAAATGAATGGAAAAAAGTTCTTAATTTACGTATTTGTTCTTTATTCTTGGTCTCATTGGAGTAACTCGTTAATTTATAGTTTTTCTAAGCTGTAGAACAGTTTTAAGTTTATTTAGTATATACCGTTAATTTTTTTTTCTTTCATAATTATTTATATATAGTTGAGAATAGGGGAGTCTGAGAGACTCCAGATAGGTAGTTACGTGACTGGTTTAAGGGGTAGGTACCTAAGGGTTAATGTAGCCCCACAAAAAAAAAAGTATAAAAGTGTTAAGTCACATGATGGAGGGGGCCACTGAATGCATTCATCCTTACCGATCCATTTTTGTGGGTAACGATCGTTTAAAAATTCCCGAACTTCCCGGTGGTAATGAGCAGGAGCTCCGTCTTGTTGAATCCACATTTGTTCCCTTTCAAAGTTATCAACTTCTTCAAGAAGCTGGGGAAATTCGTTTTACAAAAATTTTAAATACCTATGCCCGTTTTAAGCAGTTCGCGGAAAAAATGTGGACCGATAATTCCAAAATTTAATATTTCACACCATATATTAAGCGACTAATAATTTTGGTTTTCAACTTCCCGGACCCGAAATAAATTAACTGTTGAATAATAATGCATATTATGGCTGTTAGTTGCTCCATTACTGCGAAAAGTAGCTTCATTAGAAAACATTCTTTTGGATAAAAAATGTGAATTGTCCTCTATTACTCCATTCATGGTGGTACAAAAGTTTTACTCGTCGTTCATTGGTGGTTCAAAATGACGGTCTTGAAGTTCTTGGTGTAGTTTCATATGAAAGGGATGTATCAGATAAGTCAGCTAGTTGACGGCTGCTGACCTGGGGATTATCTTCAACATGAATTAAAATTTGCCTTTCTTTTTCCTCATTGGTAGCATCCTGATTTACTACCTTCCGTTTCGTATACTCAACGCTACCACTACCATGAAACCGTTCCATTAAGTACTGAAAAGATTTTCTAGATGGTATACGTCTATTAGGGTACTTCGCGCCGTAAAGCCTTATTGCCAAAAGACAATTTTTTCCCGCCTCGCCCAATATATAAATCATATCAATTAATTCATTTTTATTAAAATCCATAACTATTATCTTTATACGTCACTTACTACAACAAATTAATCTATTTTTACTTGCTTAATAGACATGTCAAAATTTGACAATGCCTACATTTTTGTTTTGTCTTGGCAACTATGATGTTATAGCGTAAGTGTATTAAAAACAAGGGTAAAAATTGAAGAATTCAAAATAAATCGAAAACTATTAGAAATAGGTATATGACATAACGCTCGTACCAATTATGAATATATTCCACCTTCAGAAACAATGGCGCTACTGGCAATTTTTTACAAAACTGAAAACTAGTATTTAAAAAAAAAAAAAATGAAATATTAAAAAAACTACTAGGTTTAGGTATATAACATTATTAATAAAAAAGTTATAAAATTTTACGCACAATTTAAAAATAAATTAGAAAATAGGATGTTCCATTTAAAAAAAAAAACATATTATATCGGCTACACCTTTTTGAAGTACCCTATATACTCAAAAATAATTTTAAACCTTAACAACTGAGATAATGAACTTACTCTATCGTTGAGTCACCCTGTACAGTACCCGAAGCTGAACAAACTGTACAAGCTGCTAAGGCATTTCCGTCTTTTATGTGTGGATCTTTTTGTAACCAACTTTTAAAGTCCACCTCTTTAGGCAAGTGATCATTAAATTTATACAGAGGTTTTCTCTTTTAGTGTTCCGTACGGAACACTTATAAGATCACTTCGGTGTCTGTCCGTCTGTCTGTCCGTCTGTCCGTCTGTCACACCCGATTTTCTCCGAAACTATTTGTCATAGAAAGTTGAGATTTGGTAGTAATACAGGAATTGATGGCCTCATCAGAGCCATGTAGTTTTGAAAGTTAAATTTTGACTTAAGGGGTTAGTTTTTGGGGGGTGAAATCGGAAGTGAAAAAAAAATTTTTTTACTAGGTAATCGAGTGTGGTGTCAAATGAAAGCTTGTGAAAACACGAGTAAAAAAAAAATATATATATATATATATATATATATATTGTAATACTTGCGCGCACTTTTCTTTGTATTATTTTTAAAAAATCGCGAAAAATCGCTGTCCACCGCCTTATCTCGGAAAGTACTTATCAAAAAATTTTGAAAAAATTCTGGAATATTCTCCACGGGGTGTAGATTGAACGAAAATTATCACGGGTGCATTACCTGTAATAATTTATCTGGTATATAAAAAAAACAGAAATTTCAAGGTCATCAATTTTCAGGAAAGATTGGAAATAAACTTTGTTGAAAACTTATTTGGGGTCTGTTTTGTGAAGTCACTGATCATTTTTATATCACCGTAACATAAATTTTGACTTAAGGGATTCGTTTGGAGGGGTGAAATCGGAAGTGAAAAAAAAATTTTTTTTACTAGGTCATCGAGTGTGGTGTCAAATGAAAGCTTGTGAAAACACAAGTAAAAAATATATATATATAATGTAATACTTGCGCACACTTTTCTTCGTATTACTTTTAAAAAATCGTGAAAAATCGCTGTCCCCTACCTTATCTCGAAAAGTACTGATCAAAAAATTTTGAAAAAATCCTGGAATATTCTCCACGGGGTACAGATTGAACGAAAATTATCATTACCTTTAATAATTTATCTGGTATAGAAAGAAACCAAAATTTCAAGGTCACCAGTTTTCAGTAAAGATTGGAAACAAACTTTGTTGAAAATTTCATTGGGGGTGTGTTTTGTGAAGTCACTGATCATTTTACACCACCCTAACAAAAATTTTTATTTTAAAAACAATCAACGTACGGAACACTAATTGTGCAAGTTCAACTTGCACTTGACCGGTTTTTTTATTTCTAACCCATCTGGTCTCTAAGCGGCGATTTCAGAGTTCGTTAAATCATTTTCTGATTTTTCTCTAATATTCAGTCTAAAATATAAAAACTAAGGAAGAATCGAAAAGAAAAATGAAATATTAGTGATATCAAGTATCGGTAATACTTTCGAGTATTTAGGGTACCCGGTATTTCTTAAAAAAGTACCCGTTACATTGTACCCGGTACAAAGTACCGATTAGGGATATTCAATATATATATCGATGTTTCTAAACCATTCAATGTTTGCCATTCGGAACGATCCGATATTTTTCAAAGCACATGAAATATTCGATGCATCGATGTATTTTCATTCGATATGTTGATATCGAATGAATAACCTAGTCGATAACTTAACCCGCCAGCCAGCTTTGCGCCGGTTCATAATACGCATTAGTATGGCCGAAGCTCCTTTACTTTAGCCTTAAATTAAAAAAAAAACATTGTCTATACCATAGCACGGGCGGGGCCTCGAATAAAAGCCGTCGAGTTGGCTTTTGGTAAAAAACACATTGCATGTTTTGCATACAAGCTGAATTTGGTTGCAAAAAATGCAATGCAACTATGTACGGAGTTGCGAAATTTAATAACAAGAGTCAAAGACATTGCGACGTGGTTTAAACAGAGTAATATATTTAGCTAGCGCACCATCTTCAACGATTTTATTTTTCGCTATAAAAATGCACCACCTATGCTGAATGCGTCAGAATTGTCTGTTCTGTCCTCGGTTTTACAAGTTTTGCGGCCAATTAGAAGCTGCAACGAGAGAAATCTCGGGCGACAAATACTGCACTAGCAGCAAGATAATTCCATTAATCCATTGCCTGGAGTTAAAGATTAAACCCCACAGACTCGAAGATCCTCTAGCTAAATAACTGCAGTTGCTAATCCTTGGAGAGATTGACAAAAGAATGGGCGTTTTGGCTACAGAGAGATCAATGTCCTTAGCTATAGCTACGATACTGGACCCGAGGTTAAAAAAAAAAATGCATTTCACGGACCCACTTGCATGCTCAGTAGCAATCACAAGAATTAAAACTTGATAAAAAATAGCACACACAATAATGAAGCTCTGAAATCCGATTCAGATCATTCGGAAAAACAAGAAGACTCGTCTTCCCTATGGGAAGATCATCACAAATTAGTACATTAGAGCTGGAAAACCAGCAAATCGGACGGAACTATTTCTGATAAACTTTCTATTTACTTACGCAGTCCAGTGGGAAGACTGAAGGAGAACCCACTGGAAATTTGAAACGACTTGAAAATTCAGCTTCCAAAGCTTCACAAAATTGCGTTCAAATATTTGACCGTGGAACTTCCGTTCCATCTGAACGGTTGTTTTCTAAAGCTGCTCTAGTAATTAATCAGCAAAGAAACCGACTGAAAGGGAAACGGTTGAACAAACTATTGTTTTTGCAGAACTTGCCTAAAAGGACATTGGTAATTGGTACTTTTGGCAAACTCTGTAAAAATAAAAGTTTGTTTAATCGATAATTTGGTAAATTTTTGATATCGATAATTTGCTGAACTTACTGCTAAAATAAGAATAAAATTTTATTTGTTTAGTGTTACGGCTGTATTTTTTTTTAAATCACTATTACCAGGTGTACAAGTATGAAATGTGGATTTTTTTTCAAAATAAACATGTTAAATTCGGAAGACTGATAAAAAGTGCTTTATTCAAAGTATGCTCCATCGCTTGTTATCCATTTTTTTCATCTTTCGGGCAATTTGGGAATACCACGCCAGTAAAAATATTCCCCTTTTGCTGCGAACCATTTATCGAGCCATTTTTTTCACATCTTCGTACGAACCAAAGCGCTGCTCAGCAAGTGCGTGACCCATCGATGCAAACAACTGGTAATCGGCAGGAGCCAAGTCTGGTGAGTAAGCCGCATGGGGTAGAACTCCCCAGCTGAGTGCTTCCAACGTGTCGCGAACTGGTTTTGCCGTTTATGATGGAGCATTGTCATGAGGAAAAATGACTTTGTGTTGCCTCTTTCGGTATGCTGGCCTTTTATCAAGCAGCGAACGGTTCAAATCGGTCAATTGTTGTTGGTAACGTTTAGTATTATTCGTTTCGTCACGTTTTTACAGCTCATAATAGACCACGCTCCTCTGGTCCCACCAAACACAGAGCATCGTCTTTCTGCCAAAGCGATTTGGTCTTGCGGTCGATGTGGATGGTACGCCTGAGTCTACTCATGATTTTTTGCGCTTGGGATTTTCAAAATAAATCCACTTTTCATCCCCTGTAACTATACGATGCAAAAACGACTTCCTTTTGTACCGAGCGAGCAAAATGTCACACGTGTTTTTGCGCTTTTTCATTTGCCTGTCGTTCAACTCATGTAGTACCCATCTACCGGTCTTCTGAATCTTTCCCATCTCTCGTAGCCGATCGGAAACAGCTTGTTAACTAACGCCCAATTGCTCGGCGAGTTGTTTTTGTGTTTGCGAATCATCTTCGTCCAACAATGCTTGCAATTCCACATCTTCGTATTTTTTTTGGCGGTTTTCTACGTTCCTTGTCTGCTACATCGAAGTCACCACTTTTGAAACGCCGAAACCATCGTTCACACGTATCTTGCGATGGAGCATGTTCACCATAAGCTTCTCGAAGTAATCGGTATGATTCAACAGCAGTTTTCTTCAAATGAAAACAAAAAATTAATGCTGTCCGCGAATGCTCTTTGTTCGGAATAAATTTTAACATATTGAACACAACACTATGCACACACTTTTCCAATTTATCACTCGTGCGCGTCTGACACTTGTTGATGACACAACAAAATGGCGCAGTGTCAAATCTTTATAGCGCAAACTGCATTGGTGCACCATCTGTTGTCTGAAATCCGCATTTCATACTTGTACACCTGGTACATTACACATAATTCAAAAGATGTAGATATTCATATTACATGACACATTTATCAATCAATAAGTAGTGCTAGTTAAAAGTATTCGATGTTAAGAAAACATCGATATTTACGAATCGATATAGCGAAAAACATTGATGTATGGTTTTGATATAATACATCGAAAAAAAAACATCGATGTTTTTTCAAAATGGACATCCCTAGTACCGATCTTGTCACCTAGTTGCCAATGTACCTACCTACACTAGTCGGTAGCTAGCCAGATTATTCAACCCCTATTTTTTCCTGGGAGATACAATTTTTGACTTTTTTTGTTATTTTATACTAGCGCGAACTAGCCGTCCCCGCGGCTCCGCTCGCGCGGACTTGATTTACTACTATCGTCACTGCTCATTCCTTATGTTAACTAACATAATAAAATATCTGCCATTATTTCCCCTTATCTCTCATTATTTTTCCTTATCTCCCATTATCTCTACATAATTTCCATTATCTAGGCTTATTTATGCTCATCTCCTATTATTTCTCCTTATCTCCCATTATTTCCCCTTATCTCCCATTATCTCACCTTATCTCCCATTATCTAGGCTTATCTCGACTTATCTCGCAATATTTCTCCTTATCTCCCATTATTTCTCCCTGTCTCCCATTATCTCACCATAACTCCCTTTATCTAGACTGATCTTTGCTTATCTCCCATTATTTCTCCTTATCTCCCATTATTTATACTTATCTCCCATTATCTCACCTTATGTCCCGTTATCTAGGCTTATATCGAATTATATAGAACATATGTAGATTTATAAAAACAAAAAAATCGGATAAGTGGTTCTCAAGTGATAAATGGACTAACGGACAGACAGACAGACAGAAAGACGTTGCATTTTATATATATTATATTCTTTGCAACATGATATTGTTCTATATTTAATGGTTTAGGCAGAGTATTGCAAGAAAATGCTCCAACGGTAATCTTTTTTTTCCGACTTGATTCACTATTATCGTCACTGCGTATTCTTTATGTTACCTAACACAATAAAATATATCCTATAACTTGGCCAGAGAATAATAATGTTTTAAAAAAAAAGCACGAAAGGCACTAACGAACAGACAGACAGATAGACAGACAGAGAGACGTTGCATTTTATATATATTATAGATAGATAACTTGGCCAGAGAACATATGTATGTTTAAAAAAAAAAGCACGTAAATCGGATAAGTGGTTCTCCAGTGATAAGCGCACTAACGGACAGACAGGCAGAGAGACAGGCAGACAAACAGACGTTACATTTTATATATATTATAGATATAAGATTATAGACAACCTGGCCAGAGAACATAAGTATGTTTTAAAAAAAAAGTACGTAAATTGGATAAGTGGTTCTCCAGAGATAAGCACACTAACGGACAGACAGACAGACAGAGATACGTTGCATTTTATATATATTATAAATGTAATAAAATATATATCTATAAACCTGGTCAGAGAACATATGTATGAATTTAAAAAATCACGTAAATCGGATACGTGGTTCTCGAGGGATAAGCGCACTAACGGACAGACAGAGAGACGTTGCATTTTATATATATTATAGATATAGATTATTATTATTATTATATAACCTGGCCGAAGAATATATGTGTGAATTTAAAGAGAGGCACGTAAATCGGATAAGTGTTTCTCGCGTGATAAACGCATTAATGGACAGACAGACCGACAGAGAGACATTGCATTTTATATATATTATAGAGTATAGATAGTCTCTGCTACATATTATTGTTCCATATATAGTTGAGGCTGTGTATGGCAAGGGAACGCGCTAGCGGCAAACTTTTTTCCGACTTTATTCACTGTTATCGTCACTGCTCATTCCTTATGCTACCTATCGTAATAAAATATAGCCTATAACCAGGCCAGAGAACATATGTATGTTTTTAAAAAAAAGTACGTAAATCGGATAAGTGGTTCTCCAGTGATAAGCGCACTAACGGGAGAGACAGACAGACAGAGGCTTTGCATTTTATATATATATTATAGATTCGTCTTTTGTATATATTTCAGGACGATTGCAAGTTGATAACAATTTTCTTGCAAATTAAAAGGGCTTAATTATTTTTCTAGCTTTAAAAAGCTCTAAAATTTCGAAAATCTTATTTAATCGAATAACTTAAATTTATTTTTAATATTAAGGCAAAAAACAACCCTTTCTTATAGTCGCAATGTACTAAATTTTAATATTAATTTTTTGTGCACAAATAAAATCCATCAAAAATAAGGAATTTTTTTATTTCTCTTTTTTATTTCTCGGCATCAAGCATGCTTCAGTCTATTTGGTCATGTGTTCATATATGACCAATCACCGACAAGGATGTCATTTTCTTCAATTTTTTTTGTTGGCTACCGTTACCTTCGCTGAGTTAGTCACGTCAGAAAGACTATTTGGTGCGCGTTGGTTTTGTGCAAGTTCGATTGCAGTGAGATTTTTCGTATACAGCTTTTCTTGCCTTATTTTATTTATTCGTCCTAAATAAAAGTGCTATTCTACTGTTATATAGTGTAAGTATTTTTTTTTTATTTTCTAATTTAGGGAGATTTTTTTTCTGGAAATACTTTGAATTAGCGAAGCTGCGTCACCGATCCATGGCTCTCTAGATATAGGAAACTGACAATTCGCAAATAGTGCGCTTATCCTCCCCTAAGTGGGCAACTCTGATATTACATAATTGTTCTCTACCACGTAAGGCTTCGATTACTATTTTTTTTGGTACAAAATATATTTTAATTCTGATTCTTGATGATGTTTTAATTAAAAGTGTATTTTAAATCAATCCATTTGTGCGATTGTTATTTTCATAAGAATATTTTGATATTTATATAATTTTTCTATGAATATGTAATCGAATTACTGAAAAATTTTAATATAAATGTTTCTAGAACAATTTTTTTTTTTGGTAATTACATTTTACCCCTTACGTCTTTGATTAAGATATATTGTTGGCTTGTAGTTCAAAAATATTATTAAAAACAATAAATGAGGTACTTTACTTCTATTTTAGATACTTAATTTAAAGTAAAAACAAATATTTACGAAAGTACACAAATATATTCGCTTATTACAGTTTTTTTTTTGAAATGTTGCGGCATTTAGATAATCCATTTGGAGACCGTCAATTCAAATATTCACTGAGATATACAGTGGCGTGCAAAAGTTTCCGGCCATTTCGTACTCTAATTTATTAAAAAAAAAGACTAATGATTTTTAATCATTATGACATGTGAGTATGAGATATAGGAAAGAAAATAATGTGGTAAAAGAATATTATTTATGTTTGTGAATATATTTATTATTATTATTCTTATATTTATATGTGCATAATTTCCGGCCACATAATATACATTGACGCAGTAGGACGTTAAAAGACGTATTTACGAATAATAGCGCGTTGAACGTACGAGGCTGGTTTGAAAAGTCCGTGCAAAGTCCGAGAAATGGCACCACCGGCGCGTATCGAGGTCATGTTTAGTTAGTAGCATCTCTTGAATGAACGCACACCAAGTTTCAGCCATATTGGTCTATTTCTTTGTGTTTGGCATTCGTCTGAATCAAGGAAGTCGAGTGATTTTCAAGAAATGGACGAAAAAGAATTTCGTGTGGTGATTAAACATTACTTTATGAAAGGCAAAACGCCTCAGGGGACTAAAGAGAAGCTTGATAAACATTTGCACCTTCGATTAGAACAGTTTATAAGTGGTTTCAAAATTTTCGGACTGGCCATATGGGCACAAGTGACGCTGAACGTTCTGGACGGCCTGTGGAGGTTACTACTCCAGAAATCATTGATCAAATCCATGATATGGTGATGGATGACAGAAGAGTTAAGGTGCGTGAGATTGCTAGTGCTGTGGGCATCTCGACTGAACGGGTACATAATATTTTGCATAAACATTTGGACATGAGAAAGCTATCCGCAAGATGGGTGCCGCGATTGCTCACGCTTGACCAAAAACGGAATCGTGTGAAGTGTTGCAAGGATGGTGTGCAGCTGTTCCAGAAGAATCCGGAGGACTTTAAGCGTCGTTTCGTCACTGTGGATGAAACATGGATACATTACTATACTCCTGAGACCAAACAACAATCTAAACAATGGGTTACCAAGGGGGAATCTGCACCAAAAAAGGCGAAAACCGTTCCTTCGGCCGGAAAGGTTATGGCGACTGTCTTTTGGGATTCGCAAGGGATAATCCTCATCGACTATCTGGAAAAGGGTAAAACTATTACAGGTGAATATTATTCGTCATTATTGGACCGTTTGAAAACCGAGCTGCAAGAAAAACGCCCGCGATTGGCCCACAAGAAAGTCCTTTTCCATCACGACAACGCACCAGCACACACCTCAGCAGTTGTGGTCGCAAAATTAATGGAAATAGGATTCCAACTCGTTTCACATCCCCCCTATTCTCCAGACTTGGCTCCCTCGGACTACTATTTGTTCCCCAATTTGAAGAAATGGCTGGTGGGACAAAGATTTTATTCAAACGAGGAGGTGATTGCAGACACTAATGGATATTTTGCAGACTTGGACAAATCCTATTATTCGGAAGGGATCAACAAACTAGAACATCGTTGGACGAAGTGTATAAGCCTAAAAAGAGACTATGTCGAAAAATAAAAAAAGGTTTACCCCAAACACATAAGTAGTTTTTATTTTTGCACGAACTTTTCAATCCAGCCTTGTACACATTTAGTTCATAGAAAGTCGTGGGAGCATAAACATGGTTCGGCATATGCAAATCCAAATTCGTGCGAGAGTAATAAAATTTTCAAAAGAAGAAAAGTCTTCTCGTGAGATTGCTTCATTATTATCGATAGGTAAATCAACCGTGAACGATATTATTGTAAAATACCGTTGTGAATATGGTTTAAAAGATCGTCCGCGTAGTGGAAGACCAAGAAATACGTCTAAAAAGTAGATCGTATCATTAAACGCAAATCAACTGCGGATGTCAAAAAAACTGCTGCCGAAATTGCACGCGAGCTAAAGGATGAAAACCTAGCTAATGTTAGTCGTAGTACTGTGACACGAAGGCTGCATGATGTAGGACTTTTTGGCCGTATAGGTATTAAAAAACAGTAAAAAGAATAAGAAGACCCGATTACAATTTGCCAAAGATCACCTGAATTGGACAATCAAAGATTGGAAAAAAGTAGCTTTCTCAGACGAATCTAAACTTAATCTTTTTGGAAGCGATGGTAGACAACATGTACGACGTCCTATTGGTAGAAGAAATGATGTTCGGTACCAAATTCCTACTGTAAAACACGGTGGAGGAAGTGTGATGGTTTGGGTAATTTTCTGTGCACAAGGTGTCGGTCCATTGATCGAGATCAACGGAAATATGAACGTTGATATTTACAAGGACATTTTAGAAAACAATTTGTTATCATATGCTGAAGAAACGTTGTCGCAGAATTGGATATTTCAGCAGGAGAATGACCCCAAACATACATCCAAGTTGGTAAAACAGTGGTTTTTCTGCTTTAAATGTGAGAGTTTTAAGCTGGCCATCTCAATCATCGGACTTGAACCCAATAGAACACTTATGGGAAACGCTAGATCGTCAAGTTCGAAAGCATACATATTCAAATAAAGCCGCATTATTCAAATCATTGAGGGAAGAATAGGATAAAATTTCACCTGCTTGTATTAATCGAATCAATGCCACATCGTTGTGTGGCTGTTATCGCTGCAAAGGGTATGGCTACAAAATATTAACAAAAAAATATAACTTAAGTCTATTATAGAGCATATGGACTAATAATTTTTCTCGTAGTACAAAGTGGCCGGAAACTTTTGCACATATACGAGGCTGGTTTGAAAAGTCCGTGCAAAGTCCGAGAGATGGCACCACCGGCGCGTATCGAGGTCATGTTTAGTTAGTAGCATCTCTTGAATGTACGCACACCAAGTTTCAGCCATATTGGTCTATTTCTTTTGTGTTTGGCATTCGTGTGAATCAAGGAAGTCGAGTGATTTTCAAGAAATGGACGAAAAAGAATTTCGTGTGGTGATTAAACATTACTTTATGAAAGGCAAAAACGCTTCAGGAGACTAAAGAGAAGCTTGATAAACATTATGGTGACTCTGCACCTTCGATTAGAACAGTTTATAAGTGGTTTCAAAATTTTCGGACTGGCCATATGGACACAAGTGACGCTGAACGTTCTGGACGGCCTGTGGAGGTTACGACTCCAGAAATCATTGATCAAATCCATGATATGGTGATGGATGACAGAAGAGTTAAGGTGCGTGAGATTGCTAGTGCTGTGGGCATCTCGACTGAACGAGTACATAATATTTTGCATAAACATTTGGACATGAGAAAGCTATCCGCAAGATGGGTGCCGCGATTGCTCACGCTTGACCAAAAACGGAATCGTGTGAAGTGTTGCAAGGATGGTTTTGCAGCTGTTCCAGAAGAATCCGGAGGACTTTAAGCGTCGTTTCGTCACAATGGGTTACCAAGGGGGAATCTGCACCAAAAAAGGCGAAGACCGTTCCTTCGGCCGGAAAGGTTATGGCGACTGTCTGGGATTCGCAAGGGATAATCCTCATCGACTATCTGGAAAAGGGTAAAACTATTACAGGTGAATATTATTCATCGTTATTGGACCGTTTGAAAACCGAGCTGCAAGAAAAACGCCCGCGATTGGCCCACAAGAAAGTCCTTTTCCATCACGACAAACGCACCAGCACACACCTCAGCAGTTGTGGTCGCAAAATTAATGGAAATAGGATTCCAACTCGTTTCACATCCCCCCTATTCTCCAGACTTGGCTCCCTCGGACTACTATTTATTCCCCAATTTGAAGAAATGGCTGGCGGGACAAAGATTTTATTTAAACGAGGAGGTGATTGCAGACACTAATGGATATTTTGCAGACTTGGACAACTTCTATTATTCGGAAGGGATCAACAAACTAGAACATCGTTGTACGAAGTGTATAAGCCTAAAAAGGAGACTATGTCGAAAAATAAAAAAGGTTTACCCCAAACACATAAGTAGTTTTTATTTTTGCACGGACTTTTCAAACCAGCCTCGTAAATATAAGAATAATAGTAATAAATATACTGACAAACATAAATAATATTCTTTTATTATATTATTTTGTTTCCTATATCTCGTACTCACATCTCATAATTATTATAAATCATTAGTCTTTTTTTTTTTAATAAATTAGAGTACGAAATGTCGCTGGCCGGAAACTTCTGCACGCCACTGTATATTTTTAGTGTACGGAACACTTATAAGATCATTTCGGTGTCCGTCCGTCTGTCTGTCCGTGTGTCTGTCACACCCGATTTTCTCCGAAACTATTTGACATAGAAAGTTGAAATTTGGCACTAATATAGGAATTGATGGCCTCATCAGAGCCGTGTAGTTTTGAAAGCTAAATTTTGAATTAGGGGTTAGTTTTAGGGGGGGGGGTGAAATCGGAAGTGAAAAAAAAAAATTACTAGGTCATTAAGTGGGGTGCCAAATGAAAACTTGTATAAATACGAGTTCAAAAATATGTGTTTCGGGTAATAATGTCGATTTTGCTAAGAGATGGCGTTACTAATACACTTATTGTATAGACTAGTGACATCTATGGCGTTTTGGAAGGTAAACATACGCCATCAAAAGCTAGTTCGTTATTAATTATCATTGTGCGAAAACATAGTTCTTCATAACTTTGACTATGTCGTGTTTCGTACCAGAAAAAGACGTTTTACGGGGAAGTTTAATAACCTTCTTTCATTTGAAGAAAACTGCTGCTGAAAGTTATCGATTATTGGTTGAAGCTTATGGGGAACATGCTCCAACCTAAAAAACTTTGATAGATCCAGGCCGGCCTTTAACATCACAACCAGTACGCAATATACAGGAAAAGAAAGCTTTGCTGTGTATTTGGTGGGATAGTAGAGGAGCTGTGCATTACGAACTGCTGAAACCTGGGTGAAAACGATTTCTGGTGATCGATACCGACAACAGTTGATAAAGTTGAGCCGAACATTGAAGGAAAAACGACCAGAATGCGCCCAAAGACACGATAAAGTAATTTTTCAACATGATAGTGCTCGGCTCCGTGTTGCAAAATGTGTTAAAAACTATTTGGAAAACATCAAATGGGACGTTCTATCCCACCCGCCGTATTCACTGGACTTAGCCCCTTCAGACTACCACTTATTTCGATCGATGCAGCACGGACTTTCAGAGCAGCCCTTCGTTCTTCCGAAGTGAAAATTTGGCTTGATGAATGGTTGGCCTCAAAAGATGAAAAGTTCTTCTGGTGCGGAATCCATTCTTTGACAGAAAGATGGGAAAAAGTCATAGCTAACGATGGCAAATACTTTGATTATTAAAGTAATTCATTTTGTGATGGAAATAAATACTTAAATGTTGCGAAAAAATCGACATTATTAACCGAAACACCTATTACATAATGTAATACTTGCGCACACTTTTCTTTGCATTATTTTAAAAAAATCGCGAAAATCGCTGTCTCCCCTCTTATCCCGAAAAGTACTGATCAAAAATGTTTAAAACATTCTGGAATATTCTCTACGAAAATTATCACGCGTGCATTATCTTTAATAATTTATCTGGTATATAAAAAAAAACAAAAATTTCAAGGTTATCAGTTTTCAACAAAGATCGGAAACAAACTTTGTTGAAACCTCATTTGGGGTGTGTTTTGTGAGGTCATTGGTCTTTTTATACCTCCGTAACAACAATTTTTATATCAAAAGCAGTCAGCGTACGGAACACTAATTGCACAAGTCCGACTTGCACTTGGCCGGTCATTTTTTAATATTCTCATAATAACCTGCCAAGTGCAAGTCAGACTTAAGCAATTAGTGTTCCGTACGTTGATTGATTTTAAAATAAAAATTTTTGTTACAGATGTATAAAATGATCAGTGACTTCACAAAATACACCCCAAATGAGTTTTCAACAAAGTTTATTTCCGATCGTTGTTGAAAACTTATGACCTTGAAATTTTTGTTTTTCTTTATAAACCAGATAAATTATTAAAGGTAATGCACTCGTATTAATTTTCGTTCAATCTACACCCTGCAGAGAATATTCCAGAATTTTTTCAAAGTTTTTTGTTCATACTTTCCGAGATAAGGGGGGGACAGCGATTTTTGTCAATTTTTTAAAAATAATATAAAGAAAAGTGTGCACAAGTATTACATTATATATATTTTTGAACTATATAAAGAAAAAATCCGTATATATTGCTATGTATGTATTTTATATTGGTAATCATTTACTTGTATTTTATAAGGTACAAATAACAAAAAAAATGCAAAATTGAATTATTAGAAAATATTTTATTAAACATTTGAAAGTTTAAATAGTACATAGCATGTACAGTGCTAAATACATACATAAAGTCCGTACGTTATATCTTTACCCGTGCGTCATAGTTTTCAGGCCATATAATAGACGACTATTATATTATTTGTCTCTTTTCACCAATAAATCGTAGGTATTGGTAAAAAGAGACAAAAAATATAATAGTCGTCTGGGATATTGCCTGAAAACTATGACGCACGTGTAAAGATATAACGTACGGACTTTATGTATGTATGTACTACATACGAAATAAAAGAATAATACAAAAATTTGTTAATACATATGTACATACTATGTACATACGTACTAGGAAAAATAATCAGTTATTTTCTTTTGAACATTACTTTTGAAAAATAGTTGTTGCTCAACAAAATTCTCGCATTTATTCAAATGCATAAAGATTGATCAGGTACACTTTCCTGGCTCCTGAGAGTAGTTCGCACAATATCAAATGCATTTCTTATTTCATTTTCACTAAATTTAGCAGGACATTCCCCGGTTTCAGTTTCTTCTTCATGATCTTCTATACTTTTTATATCGTCAATTATGTCTTGGTCAGTTGAGAGATGTGTCGTACCAACATCATTGTCGATTTCTAAGAAATCTTCAAGTAAAAAATCTGCGTCGACGGTAGCAGTTTTTTGTAGAATACCCCATTGCCTTTTTAAGGTAGCGAGATCCATTTCGTCTTCTTCTTCCCACTCGTCAATTTTTTCAATAAAACCTGCTTTAGAAAAGCAGTTTTTGATAGTTTTCTGAGAAAAATTTTCACTCCATACTTTAGCGACATCGGTTATACACTCTTTAAGGGTAATCAATTTTTGGACTGGAAGGTTGTTATCAATCGCATTAACAATTTTGTGAACAATTCTGTTTCGGTAATGATGTTTTATGTTTTTTATAATACCCTGGTCCATAGGTTGCAATTTGGAGGTCATGTTTGGTGGAAAAAAGATCAATTCAATATTCCTTAATTTTTTACTTACAGTAACTGGATGTGCAGGACAATTGTCTATAAACATCACAATCTTTCGCTTTTGGCTTTTCATTTTCGTGTCCAGTTCTTTGATCCATCTTTCGAAAATCTTAGAAGTCAGCCATGCCTTTTTATTATTGGCGTAATCTAAACTCCAGAGATTTAACTCCTTTTAAACAAGGGGGATTTTTGCGTTTACCTATGAGCAGTAATTTCAGTTTTTCTGAGCCATCCATGTTTGCTCCAACCATAAGTGTCACCCTTTCTTTACTTTGTTTTAACACCAAAACATTTATCACTTTTAAAAGCAAAAGTTTTATTTGGCAAACATTTAAAAAACAAACCGGTTTCATCACAATTGAAAACGTTTTTTGGCTCGTACTTTTTCAATGCACTTTTTAAAACAGTTTCAGTCCAAATGTCACAGTCCCTCCTGACTAACGCTTGCACTCTCGTCAAACACCGTCTTGAAAACAATTGAATTGCGAGTCTTCCAGGCACTCAACCACCCTTCACTAGCTTGAAAATTAACGCAGTTAAATTCTTTAGCAAATTGTAGAGCCTTTTGCTTTATTAAATTTCCCGATATTGGTACGTTTTGATGCGTACGGGCCACTTGAAACCATCTTGTAAACTACTTCATTTACATCCTCGTAAGTACTCACCCGTACTCGTTTTCGACTGCTTAGAACGCTAGGTTTCTTGATGATACTGTCGTGACTTTTTATTATCAGAGAGACGCAACTTGGAGAAACACCAAATTTTGCAGCAACATCAATTTTTTTTCAGCCTTCATCAACTTCCTCCAAAACTTTAATTTTCTCAGCTAAACTTAAACACATCTTACTTGATTCTTAAACAAAAAGAAACTGAACCTGAATTTGCGAATTACTAGGCCTCGACTATAAAATAGGTTTTTCCCGGGTTTCTATAAAATGGGTTATTCCCCGTGTTTCTCACAGAAATCTACCTGATTTATTGTCAACCATTAGGTGTTATAAACGCGTTAAGAACCTTTTCAAAAGAATGCGTCATAAAAATGGAATTCGTGCTAATGTTAGATAAAAATGGGAAACCCGAAATGGCCAAGATCTCAATAAATGCATAAAAAATTTATACATAAAATTCCGGTAAAAATTTTATTACATAGAGTGTTACTATTTTACAGATTCACTATATGCAGGGCTTTTTACATGAAATTTCATTAAAATATTCTAGGTCTTGAAAAAAATTACACTATAAAGAGTTTTTCACTATATAGAGTTTCACTATAAACAGTGTCGACTGTATATATATATATATATATATATATATATATATATATATATATATATATATATATATATATATATATATGTATATATATATATATATATATATATATATATATATATATATATATATATATATGTATATATATATATATAATATATATATATATATATATATATATATATATATATATATATATATATATATATATATATATGTATAAAATATATATAATAGGTAATATTTTTCTTTGGTTTTGGTTGTTATCTAAAACAAAATTTACTGTTGGTTACAACAACGTTTCGCATATTTTGTTGTGCTTTCTCAAGTTTTTCTTTACTAAAAAAAATTTTTTTTATATTAAATCTAGTTTTCTAAAAAACACTTTCACAATTATACGTTAAACTTTAAAATTGTCTAATAATATTTACAAAAATAATAATTTAACTCGGTGACATACCTTGGAGTTTCTTCTCTCCAAGTAAAGAGTAGACAAAAATTATAATATAATATCATGTAGCAAAGAATATAATAATAATATATAAAATGCAACGTCTCTTTGTCTGTCTGTCTGTCCGTTAGTGCGCTTATGACTTTAGAACCACTTATCCGATTTACATGTTTTTTTTTAATTAATAAATTTGTTCTTTGGTCAGGTTATCTATAATCTTCTATAATCTATAATATATATAAAATGCAACGTCTCTCTGTCTGTCTGTCTGTCCGTTAGTGCGCTTATCACTGGAGAACCACTTATCCGATTTACGTACTTTTTTTTTTAAAACATACATATGTTCTCTGGCCAGGTTATAGGCTATATTTTATTACGATAGGTAGCATAAGGAATGAGCAGTGACGTAAAATAGTGAATGAAGTCGGAAAAAAAAAAGTCTGCCGCTAGCGCGTTCCTTTGCAATACACAGCCTAAACCATTAAATATGGAACAATATTATGTAGCAGAGAATATCTATAATTTATAATCTATAATATATATAAAATGCAATGTCTCTCTGTATGTCTGTCTGTCCATTAGTGCGTTTATCACGCGAAAACCCCTTATCCGATTTACCTGTCTTTTTCAATTCATACATATATTCTTTGGCCAGGTTATATAATAATAATAATCTATATCTATAATATATATAAAATGTCTGTCTGTCTCTCTGTCTGTCTGTCTGTCTGTCGTTAGTGCGCTTATCACTGGAGAACCACTTATCCGATTTACGTGCTTTTTTTTTAAACATACGTACCTGGCCAGGTTATAGGATATATTTTATTACGTTAGGTGACATAAGAACTAAGCAGTGACGATAATAGTGAATCAAGTCGGAGTTTGACGCTAGCGCGTTTCTCTTGCAATACACTGCCTAAAGCATTAGATATGGAACAATATCATGTAGCAAAGGATATAATATCTATAAAATGTAACGTCTCTCTGTCTGTCTGCCTGTCCGTTAGTGTGCTTATCACTCGAGAACCACTTTATACGTATGTTCTATATAATTCGATATAAGCCTAGATAATGGGAGATAAGGTGAGATAATGGGAGATAAGGAGAAATAATGGGAGATAAGTCGAAATAAGCCTCGATAATGGGAGATAAGGTGAGATAATGGGAAATATGTATAAATAATAGGAGATAAGGAGAAATAATGGGAGATAAGCAGAGATAAGTCTAGATAATGGGAGTTATGGTGAGATAATGGGTGATAAGGAGAAATAATGGGAGATAAGGAGAAATATTGCGAGATAAGTCGAGATAAGCCTAGATAATGGGAAATAAGGTGAGATAATGGGAGATAAGGAGAAATAATGGGAGATGAGCAGAGATAAGCCTAGATAATGGAAATTATGTAGAGATAATGGGAGATAAGGAGAAATATTGGGAGATAAGAGGAAATAATGGGAGATATTTTATTACGTTGGGTAACATAAGGAATAAGCAGTAACGATAGTAGTAAATCAAGTCCACGCGAGTGGAGCCGCGGGCCCGCCTAGTATGTATATATATATATATATATATATATATATATATATATATATATATATATATATATATATATATATATATATACATATATATACATACATACATACATACATACATAATTAAACGTCTCTCTGGCTGTCTGTCTGTTTGTCCGTTAGTGTGCTTATCACTTGAGAACTACTTATCCGATTTACCTTTTTTTTTTTTTAATTCATACTTTTGTTCTCTTGGCAGGATATTTATAATCTTCTATATTATATATAACATGCAACGTCTCTCTGTCTGTCTGTTTGTCCGTTAGTGCGCTTATCACTCGAGAACCACTTATTCGATTTACGTGTTTTTTTTTTTAATTCATACATTTGTTCTCTGGCTAAGTTATCTATAATTTTCTATAATATATATATATATAAAATGCAACGTCTCTTTGTCTGTCTGTCTGTCCGTTAGTGCGCTTATCACTCGAGAACCACTTATTCGATTTATCTGTTTTTTTTAATACATGCGTATGTTCTCTTTTCAGGTTAATAATAATAATCTATAATACGAGGCATGTTTTTTAAGTAAGTACCGTTTTGCGATTCCGCCGCCGCAGCGATACGGTCGGCGTTCCGCGCATGCGCGCTGGTAACCTACATCTCATGTCTACGCATTGACGCCATTACAGTCTGATTCTTCATTGTATACGTTTGTTTACTGAGTGTTTAAGATGCCTCCGACAATCGTGAGTCCCGCCGATTGTGAAGTACGGGCTCTTATACGATTTCTTAGTGCTAAAGGCGTAAAACCGATCAATATTCATCGTGAGATCTGTGAAGTTTACGGACAAAACATTATGAGTGATGGAATGGTAAGGAAATGGGTAAGAGCATTTAAAGATGGCCGCACAAATGTGCATGATGAAGAACGGAGTGGGCGTCCTTCGGTCGTTAATGAAGATTTGTTGCAGAAAGTGGACGAAAAGGTGAGAGAAAACAGACGCTTTACAATTTCATCATTGTGCGACTGCTTTCCTCAATATTCTCGTAGTGTTTTGTATCGCATTGTGACCGAGAACTTGAATTACCGGAAATTGTGTTCACGTTGGGTTCCAAAAATGTTGACGGATTTGCACAAAACCCAACGTTTAGGCAGTGCATTGACTTTCCTTGAGCGGTACCACAATGAAGGTGAACATTTTTTAGACCAAATTGTTACTGGTGACGAAACATGGGTGGCCTACGTCACACCAGAATCGAAACAACAATCCATGGAATGGCGACATTCATCATCACCCAAAAAAGTGAAGTTTAAGCAAACAATTTCTGCCCGCAAAATCATGTGCACAGTTTTTTGGGACAGAAAAGGAGTATTGCTAGTGGAGTTTCTGCCTCGTAATGAGACAATCAATGCAGCGTCTTATTGTGAGACATTGAACAATCTGCGTCGTGCAATCCAGAACAAAAGACGTGGCAAGTTGAGTAAGGGTATCGTTTTGCTGCATGACAATGCCCGTCCACATGTGGCTATTCGGACCAAAGATCTCATCAAATCTTTTAAATGGGAAACTCTAGATCATCCTCCATACAGCCCTGATCTGGCGCCCAGCGACTACCATTTGTTCCTGCACTTGAAGAAGCACCTGGGTGGTCAGCGTCTTCAAGACGATAACGAAGTCAAAACATTTGTGATACAGTGGTTAACAAGTCAGGCGGCAGAATTTTATGAGGAGGGTATTCAAAAACTGGTGCCACGTTATGACAAGTGCCTCAATATTCACGGAAATTATGTAGAAAAGTAGATTAAGGTACAGGCTTTCATGTAAAAATAAAATTATAGCGATATCTTTGCACGTCTTTTTTTAATTCCAAAACGGTACTTACTTAAAAAACATGCCTCGTATATATAAAATGCAACTCTGTCTGTCTCAGTCTGTTTGTTCTCTGGCCAGGTTATATAATAATAAAAAAGTAATCTATATAATATATAAAACGCAACGTCTCTCTGTCTGTCTGTCCGTTAGTGTGCTTATCATTCGGGAATCACTTATTCGATTTACATGTTTTTTTTTTTTTTCTTAACTTAATATTTATCAAAAAAATCTATAATATATATAAAACGCAACGTCTCTCTGTCTGTCTGTCTGTCTGTTTTTCCATTAGTGCGCTTAGCACTCAAGAACCACTTATCCGATTTACGTGTTTTTTTTTTATAAAATACATATATTCTCTGGCTAGGTTATAGGATATATTTTACTACGTTAGGTAACATAAGAAATAAGCAGTGACAATAATAGTGAATCAAGTCCACGCGAGCGGAGCCGCGAGCACGGCTAGTTTTTGTATAAAAATGAAAAGGCTAGCCAACATTTTTAAAAATAAATTTTTCAAGTCAGTTTTTTATCTACCGAAGATTACAAATTATATTCGTCACTAAATAATCAGATTTCTTTATTTCGGTAACTATGGCACGCACAAAGGATGGTCTCGGATTATTAACAACTGACAAATTTCTGCATAAATGAATGCCTTTTTTTAAATTTTAACTATTTATTACTAAACAAACTTTCTTTGTTTCAGGAATCTCACCTGCAATAATAAAAATCCGCCTCGCGAATTTTCAGGGTGGCATAAGGCACAGAATCTACGGAAATCTATACAATTTTTTTTAGTCTAACGTATAAAAAGGATTGTATTGATCGCGTTCGCGTGAAATCTGTACGATTTTTTTTTAGTCTAACGTACAAAAAAGATCTTACAGATCGTATTTTTTTTAAAAAAAACTCATAATATCAACAATAATCAGCTAGATGTCCGTTTTTTTGCTCAGAAAGAGTGTAACTTAAAAATGCTTAGTAAAATGTGAGAAAAATTAGTAGATTAAGGAGCCTGAATTCTGTGTCTATTTAATTGTGGATTACTGGGACAAGTTATTACAAAAGACAGTTTTCTTTTGTATATGTCTTAGCGGTTGCAATTATGTGCCATCATGAAAGTATAAAAGAGAGTGTGGACGGGACACAAGCCTGGATTAGGGTCCTCTACAGGAATTAACAAGGTACAATTGGTACTTTTTTTACTTTTAGTGGATAAAGATCATTTTTTAGGCAAAAAAAAAGAAGTTTTTCTGTTCCATAGTCTCGAATGTGTACAAATACGGATTTTAATATTTTTGACATTTTTTAATGTATTTTCCATACTTTAATACAGGAGACTATAATGAATCACTGTCGCTTCTATTTTAACAAACTAAAATTTACTTTTATGAATTTTGCATTTCAATATGAAAAGTGTTAGAAAATATCTCAAAAACGCGAAAAAGGAACAAAACTACCAAACTTTTTCCGATCATAAATTGCATTTAAAAGTAATGCGTCGTTTTAAAAAATATTTAATATGAATAGGCTCACCTTAAACTATTATACACACTTTGGTACAGAGGCCGTCACACAAAAATTTAATTTCAGACTTTCTAAGCGGAAAACTAACAACCAGATTTACTTTTTAAAATTCCATTAGAATTTTTCGTCGTGATGATGATTAATCATAAATAAAAACGAATTTTATGATCTTTTTGCTCAGCTTCGTACGATTAATTGGTTTACTGATACTCTTTCAGTTTAAATTCTTAGTTTCTAAAGTAAATTAACACGTAGGCTGAAAAGTTTTTGATCTGACACATAGATGTCGTCCTTGTCAAAAAATCCATTTTAGGAAGTACCAACCTTCAAACAATATGTGACGAAAATTTCTGTCATTTCGACGATCACATTACAAGTTATAGTGGTTTTAGTGACGTTACTTTTGATATTTTCAAAACAATGGAAAAAATCAAATTGCGTGTGTTGATTAAACACTGTTTTTTGATGGGAAAAATACCGTTCAAGCAAAGCAATGGCTTGATAAGTGTTACGGGGACTCTGCCCCTGGAAAATCACTCATCATTTATTGGTATACTGAATTTAAACACGGTCATAGAGACACAAATGATGCTGAACGCTCCGGATGTCCGAATGACGTGGCTACACCGGAAAACATAAAAAAAATTCACAAAATTGTTTTGGATGACCGTAAGGTGAAATTGCGTGAGATAGCTGACACCCTAAAGATATCAAAAGAACGTGTTGGTCATATTTTACATGAACATTTGGGCATGAAAAAGCTCTGTTCGAAATGGGTACCGCGTTTGCTCACAGTGGACCAAAAACTACAACGTGTTGATGATTCTGAGCGCTGTTTGGGCTTGTTTAAGAGCAGAAAAAGGATTTTTTCATGCGATATGTGACAATGGATGTAACATGGATGAACCACTACACACCGGAATCAAATCGGCAGTCAGCTGAGTGGACACCAACCGGTGAAAGCCGCCCGAAGCGACCAAAGACACAACAGTCGGCTGAGAAGGTTTTGGCCCCTGTATTTTGAGATGCCCATGGAATAATTTTCATTGACTATGCTGAGAAGGGAAAACCATCAATACCGAATATTCTATAAAGTTATTGGTGCGTTTGAAGACAGAAATCGCAAAGAAAGGGCCCCAAATGAACAAGAAAAAAGTGCTTTTTCATCAAGACAATGCACTGTGTCACAAGTCATTGGTTACGTAAGCTAGATAGTTAATTCATGTTAAGATTTTCGTAAGTTTCCTTCATATGGACTGAATGAGCAACAGGCAGTGAAGCATAAGTATTTCCGTTGTGTAACAGAACACCTTTTAAACTAGTTTTTGATGAGTCTATAAAAAGCCTCCAATCTTCCTTCTTGTACTCAATGCCAAATTCGTTCATTAGACTACCAATATCATGGCAGTAAACCAAATCCTCTTTCTGCTTGAAAAACTGAGCAAACTGTTGACCTCTTGTTTTATAATGGTAAATAGATATTCCAGATTCCAATAAATGTTCTTCTTTCAGCCTAGAACCAAGCATTTCTGCTTTTTTCCTTAGTCAAACCGAAATCTCTCACTAAATCATTTAACTCGGCTTGTGTAAACAACTGTGGTTTTAAATTTTCTAGAGAACGTTGAAACTCATCATCATCTGGTCGACTTTCATTAAATTCGGGACTGGACTTTAAAACGTCATCAATAGACTGAGGTGGCTCAGTGACAGGAAGTCCCGGTGCATGTCCTACCGGCCGATTAGTTGAAGTAAAGTTACGATAGACAATTACTTCCTTATTTTTGGAATTATATCAGAAACATCCACGCTGCAAAAATAACAATCATTTAAATGATTTTCTTGCTCTCTTATTACCACGCAAATCCAAAAGCTTTCTTTTCTTTCTTATATCATTTCCTAAGATCCTCGACACAAACATAACATACTTTGTGAGGAGCCCAATATTTTTCTTGATTACCGATTTCTACACCAAAATATGCGAAGTATACTTTTTTTCAAAGTCAGTAATGTTTCTTTGATGTTTTTTAACTACAAACTCACCACATATATAACAAAAAGTGTTTTTACAACCACGATTAGCCATACTTTGAGTGTGAATTAAATCACATGGGTTAAACACTGCAATGCGAGGTTATATTAACTGGAAGAAAACAAACAACTGTGACATTTATCGGAATTGCCAACCTAATAACATTTGATTTTAGTGCCAACCTTATAAAATTCTGATTTTATTGCCAACCTAATAACATTCGACTGATAAAAAATAAACTTTTCACATTTTGAATATTAAAATGTGAGAAATTGGTGGGTGATACGACTTTTTTATTATTATTTTCGGACTCAGCAAACCAAAAAACATAGGAATCAGGTTAAATCATTCAAAAAGTTTTTTCATCGTTGGCCTGTGTTATTAAAGTGATAATCTTCGTTCAATTTACACCCTGTGGAAAATATTCCAGAATTTTTCAAAATTTTTTGATCAGTACTTTTCAAGATAAGGGGAGACGGCGATTTTTTGAAAATAATAAAAAGAAAGGTGTGCTCAAGTATTAGATTATAAATATATATATATATATATATATATATATATATATATATATATATATATATATATATATATATATATATATACAGTCCCTGGCCAAATTATTAGACGCACTGCAAGATTTCATGTAAAATATTAATTACCGAGTGATATTGTACCGTTTTATTATTTTAAATTGATTTGTTTTTTATTTTTATATTATCCAATCAATTACCTATTTATCTGACATAAATAAAACAGCATTAATTTAGAAAAGCATAAGTTTATTAAGTTTTAAAGAAAAGTGAAATTAATGTTAGTAAAAGTCAACATTTAGTTGAGCCACCTTTAGCCGCTATCAAAGCTTTAATTCTGCGCGGCATGCTACCAATGCAAGATTGTACTGTCTCCTGCATTTGAGGGTGATGATTCCACACATGAAGAATCTTTTCTAGGAGCTGGGTTTTGTTGGTAATCACATCTTTAGCCACTTCTCTTTTCATCAGGTCCCACACATTTTCAATGGGGTTCATATCGGGGCCAATCCAACAGAGGGATATTTTTTTCTGCCAAAAAAGCTTTAACAGACCGAGCAGTGTGGCAGGGATCTCCATCTTGCATGAAAGTGAATGGTTCCCCATTTGGAAACCATTCTCTGAGCTGCGGAATCAACCGATTTTGTAATACTTCTTTGTGCTGATCTTGCCTCATTATTCCTTTGACGACGTACAGACGTCCAGTGCCCTTGCCGCTGATGACTGACCAAATCATCACTTTGGTGGGATGTTTAACCGTCGGGACGACACAATCAGGATGAAACTTTTTCTCCATGACGACGACGCACATACTGAGCTTTATTCTGCAAAATTTCGAATGTGCTTTCGTCACTGAAGCAGACCTGTCAAAAATAGCAAAAATATATAAACTTCCATGTTTATTTGCTTTATTTAACTGAAAATGATAATAATGTATCAATTATTGATTAAATTGCTGTATCTTACGGATCTCCAGAAGTCCACATCTTTGTCTTGCCATTGTTTGGCCCACTTCAGGCGCTTTGCTTTCATTGCAGCTGTTAACTTGGGCTTCCTGGCGGGGCGACAGGCCTTAAAATGTAATTCTTTCAATTTTCTTCGAACAGTGCGCTCAGAAGCATTTACGCTAGCATCCTGGAGTTGTGATTTTTATTACCTTTGTTTAGCAAATCTGTTTTCTACACAAATTTTCTTCAAACATCTCTCTGACCGTGGAGTGAAAATTGGTTTTCTACCGCATCTTTTCTTTCTTTTCGGGCTTAATTCCTTCCCTGACTCAATTTTCTTTTTTATGCGTCGTACACTAGCTTCAGAAACCTCCAATCTTCGTGATATTTCTCGGTTTGTAAATGTTTTCGCAATCACAAGGGCCTTCACTTCAGCTTTTTTACGTGGTGAAAGATCGCCTTTTCTACCCATAATGAAAATAGTCCAATTACTTTTTTAAAAACACTGCATACAAAATAAACTAATAACTGAGTAGTATAAAACTGTTAAACAAACAATCACAGTTCATAAAGCCACAGAAACACGTCCGTACCTGACTCGATTCCGATCGCGACTGATACAGGTTTGTACTTGTTTACGTTCATGTATCACTTTGTCAACACAGTGTTGCCATATGTTAAAAATAAATACAAATATGTAGTCTACAACAATTCTTTCTAAATAAAAATCAATAATATTGTAGTTTAAATATACCATTATTGCATAATAACTCTTAAGAAACATAAAATTACTAAAAAAAATACAGTGCGTCTAATAATTTGGCCAGGGACTGTATATATATATATATATATATATATATATATATATATATATATATATATATATATATATATATATATATATATATAGATTTTTGAACTCGTGTTTCTACAAGCTTTCATTTGACACACCCCACTCGATGACCTGGCAAAATTTTTTTTTTACTCTTCCGATTTCACCCCCCAAAACTAACTCCTTAAGTCAAAATTTAACTCTCAAAACTACACGGCTCTGATGAGGCCATCAGTTCCTATATTTCAACCTTCTATGTCAAATAGTGTCGGGGAAAATCAGGTGTGACAGACAGGCAGACGGACAGACACCGAAGTGATCTTATAAAAAATTTCCATAAAATGTAATCTGCAGTATTTTTTATATGTAGTTAAAATTGTATAATTAAAAGTTTTTTTCTTTTGTTACAGGTATTTAGGTGTAGACGCGCATATTCTACGTGAATTCGGACAAACGCGAGTGAACATAAGTGCCGACATCGCTAATGAACGATTAATGTTTTCATCAATTTTTGGAAAAATTTGTTAAGTTTATTTAGTGCAATCAAAGAAGAATGAAAGGAGAAGAGGTTATTTCTAAAGGTTGTAACGCAACATTAAATATGTTTTTTTTTTTGTAGAAACAATTCAGTGTAAATCCATTACGAAATTTGGATTTTTAAATACTGTTCAAGCGCAGACGTTGATTAAAATCCTTATGTTACTAGATGAATTATCCTTAGAGCAAGAAGAACGAAGTAGAGTACATTATTTTGAAAATCCTATCTTTCCTTTTTCATATTTTAAAAATACCCGTTTCTTTTTCAGGATCTCTAATTTAAAAATGGTTTGAGGTTAGAGCTCTCTACCATATTGTTCTATTATTCTAATGATTTGTTCCTTTCAGGATATTTTTACTTTCCTACTGATTAATTTGTTTCAGCTTATTTATTTTAAAATATTTTCCATAATTCGCTAATTCATTTTTTTTAGGATATATTTCTTTCTTTGTTATTTTTTTTGAGAATATATTCGTCTGTATACTAATTTACTTATTTTTTCAGAAGATAAGTATTTGTTTGCTAATTTCATTATTTTTTCAGGATATAACATATTAATCTCTTTTTATTAAGAATATATTGATTTACTTACTAATTTATCTAGTTTTTCAGGATATATTTATTTGTGTGGTAATTTAATTATTTTTTCAGAATTTATTAATCTGTTTACTAACTTTCTTTTTCTTTCTTTAATTTATTTATTTTTTCAGGATATATTTATTCTTTTTTGTAGGGATATATTTATCTGTTTACTAAATTTTTTAGAATATATGTATCAGTTATTTAATTTTATATGTTTTTTTATACAGGTGACTAAGAACACACTAATATGCCAAATGGTTTTGGTGTTTTCTTGGCAGCTACTTACATTTTAGGTTTTTTTGGTATTACGAGTAAGCAGCTGTTTGTTGTTCCCATTTAATCTGAGGCCGTACAGCACTGATGAGTCCACGGGAAGACGAAACGGTTGCCGAGGTCTTGTAGAACAGGGATAAAAGGTAGATACTAGATGAACTATCATTAGAACAAGAAGAACGAAGTAAGTACATTATTTTGAAAATCCTATCTTATTTTTTTATAACTTAAAAATACCCGTTTCTTTTTCAGAATCCCTAAATTAAAAATGGTATTCTAATTATTTGTTTCTTTTAGGATATTTTTACTTTCCTACTGAGTAATTTGTTTCAGCTTATTTATTTAAAAAAATTTTCAATAATTTGCTAATTCACTTTTTTTTAGGATATATTAATTTCTTTGTTATTTTTTTTTTAGAATGTATTCGTCTGTATAATAATTTACATATTTTTTCAGAAGATAGGTATTTGTTTGCTAATTTGATTATTTTTTCAGGATATAACAAATTAATCTCTTTTTATTAAGAATATATTGATTTACTTACTAATTTATCTACTTTTTCTGGATATATTTATTTGTTTGGTAAGTTAATTATTTCTTCAGGATTTATTAATCTGTTTACTAATTTTTTTAGAATATATGTATCAGTTATATAATTTTATATATTTTTTATACACATAACTAACACACTAATATGCCAAATGGTTTTAGTGTTTTCTTGGCAGCTACTTACATTTTAGGTTTTTTGGTATTAACGAGTAAGCAGCTCTTTGTCGTTCCCATTTAATCTGAGGCCGTACACCACGGATGAGTCCACGGAAAGACGAAACGGTTGCCGAGGTCTTGTAGAACATGGATAAAAGGTAGATACACAAAGTTTATTTTTAATTATATGATAAATAATAAATAATGCAGATTTGCAGTCGTTAAGTAAATTATTAAGATAACCTTACGTTAGATAGCATTAAAACGAATATATCGATAAATCCTGAAAACTTGCAGGTTGCTGATATAATCTGTAGACTTCACTCAACTGTTTTATACAGTCTTCTCTTCTTGAAATGTTCTCTATATCATTTGTCATGTCATATCAAAATATATCAAAATTTGGTAATCATCTCGCCTCAATTAGTGAGTGCACTGATGTAAATAATGATATCATTCTTCTAAAAAGTTCTAATTCTTATTCCTTAGATTGTCTAATATGCTATTCTAAGCTGCGAATTAAATTACTGCACTAAAAACAATTCAATTTCAAAACGAGAATTTAAGTAAAATATAATATTACTTGGACCGTTTCGGGATTTAAAAGTATGACAAATTATATTATTTTTCCAAATTTCTTAGCTGATGTAATGGCTAATTAACCTTTGTATTCAAAAATATTTTATCAAAATTGAAACCTAAAAGTTAAATGTTCTTTTATCAATATTAGAAAAATATCGCATGGAATATAAAATAACTGGTCACAGTCCCTGGCCAAATTATTAGACGCACTGCAAGATTTCATGTAAAATATTAATTACCGAGTGATATTGTACCGTTTTATTATTTTAAATTGATTTGTTTTTTATTTTTATATTATCCAATCAATTACTTATTTATTTGACATAAATAAAACAGCATTAATTTAGAAAAGCATAAGTTTATTAAGTTTTAAAGAAAAGTGAAATTAATGTTAGTAAAAGTCAATATTTAGTTGAGCCACCTTTAGCCGCTATCAAAGCTTTAATTCTGCGCGGCATGCTATCAATGCAAGATTGTACTGTCTCCTGCATTTGAGGATGATGATTCCACACATGAATAATCTTTTCTAGGAGCTGGGTTTTGTTGGTAATCACATCTTTAGCCACTTCTCTTTTTATCAGCTCCCACACATTTTCAATGGGGCTATTACCCGGCCAATCCAACAGAGGGATATTTTTTTCTGCCAAAAAAGCTTTAATAGACCGAGCAGTGTGGCAGGGAGCTCCATCTTGCATGAAAGTGAATGGTTCCCCATTTGGAAACCATTCTCTGAGCTGCGGAATCAACCGATTTTGTAATACTTCTTTGTACTGATCTTGCCTCATTATTCCTTTGACGACGTACAGACGTCCAGTGCCCTTGCCGCTGATGACTGACCAAATCATCACTTTGGTGGGATGTTTAACCGTCGGGACGACACAATCAGGATGAAACTTTTCTCCATGACGACGACGGACATACTGAGCTTTATTCTGCAAAATTTCGAATGTGCTTTCGTCACTGAAGCAGACCTGTCAAAAATAGGAAAAATATATAAACTTCCATGTTTATTTGCTTTATTTAACTGAAAATGATAATAATGTATCAATTATTGATTAAATTGCTGTATCTTACCGATCTCCAGAAGTCCACATCTTTGTCTTGCCATTGTTTGGCCCACTTCAGGCGCTTTGCTTTCATTGCAGCTGTTAACTTGGGCTTCCTGGCGGGGGGCGACAGGCCTTAAAATCTAATTTTTTCAATTTTCTTCGAACAGTGCGCTCAGAAGCATTTACGCTAGCATCCTGGAGTTGTGATTTTATTACCTTTGTGTAGCAAATCTGTTTTCTACACAAATTTTCTTCAAACATCTCTCTGACCGTGGAGTGAAAATTGGTTTTCTACCGCATCTTTTCTTTTTTTTCGGGCTTAATTCCTTCCCTGACTCAATTTTCTTTTTTATGCGTCGTACACTAGCTTCAGAAACCTCCAATCTTCGTGATATTTCTCGGTTTGTAAATGTTTTCGTAATCACAAGGGCCTTCACTTCAGCTTTTTTACGTGGTGAAAGATCGCCTTTTCTACCCATAATGAAAATAGTCCAATTACTTTTTTAAAACACTGCATACAAAATAAACTAATAACTGAGTAGTATAAAACTGTGAAACAAACAATCACAGTCCATAAAGCCACAGAAACACGTCCGTACCTGACTCGATTCCGATCGCGACTGATACAGGTTTATAGTTGTTTACGTTCATGTATCACTTTGTCAACATAGTGTTGCCATATGTTAAAAATAAATACAAATATGTAGTCTACAACAATTCTTTTAAATAAAAATCAATAATATTGTAGTTTAAATATACCATTATTGCATTAAAACTCTTAAGAAACATAAAATTACTAAAAAAAATACAGTGCGTCTAATAATTTGGCCAGGGACTGTAGATGAACTATCAGAACAAGATGAACGAAGTAGGTACATTATTTTGAAAATCCTATCTTCTTTTTTTTATAACTTAAAAATAGGATAGGATATATTGATTTTCTTACTAATTTATTTATTTTTTCAGGAGATATTTATTCTATTTTGTAGGGATATATTTATCTGTTTACTAATTTTTTTGGAATATATTTATCAGTGTTCTAATAGTTATATGGTTTTATGTATGTATGTATTTATGCACGTAACTAAGAACACACTAATATGCCAAGTGGTTTTAGTGTTTCTTGGCAGCTACTTACCTTTTAGGTTTTTTTAGTATGTACAAATATTAACGAGTAAGCAGCTGTTTGTTGTTCCCATTTAATCTGAGGCCGTACAGCACTGATGAGTCCACGGGAAGACGAAACGGTTGCCGAGGTCTTGTAGAACATGGATAAAAGGTAGATACATAAAGTTTATTTTTATTAATATGATAAATAATCAATAATGCAGGTTTGCAGTCGTTAAATAAATTATTATGATAACCTTACGTTAGATAGCATTAAAACGAATTTATCAATAAGTCCTGAAAACTTGCAGGTTGCTGATATAATCTGTAGACTTCACTCAACTGTTTTATACAGTCTTCTCGTCTTGAAATGTTCTCTATATCATTTGTCATGTCATATCAAAATATATCAAGATTTGGTAATCATTTCGCCTCAATTAGTGAGTGCACTAGATGTAAATACTGATATCATTGCATAATATGCTATTCTAAGCTGTAGACTAAGTTACTGCACTAAAAACAATTCAGTGATTAAAGGAGGCCATACCCCATCCAGGCTCAATTCAACTTTTTAAGCTTGCTAGCAGATATCTTTAAAAGTTGAAGATCAAATGTATGTCATGTATATCGAACACCACGGAAAATAAATTTAAGAAAAAGTTGGGTTTGGCTCAACCGGCCACTTGGTAGGGGTTTTTCTCTAAAAATTTGAGGTTTTAATTGGGGTTTTAAAAAAAAAATTGTCATAAATGGAAATATCATATATACGAGGCCGGTTTGAAAAGTCCGTGCAAAGTCCGAGAGATGGCACCACCGGCGCGTATCGAGGTCATGTTTAGTTAGTAGCATCTCTTGAATGAACGCACACCAAGTTTCAGCCTTATTGGTCTATTTCTTTGTGTTTGGCATTCGTGTGAATCAAGGAAGTCGAGTGATTTTCAAGAAATGGACGAAAAAGAATTTCGTGTGGTGATTAAACATTACTTTATGAAAGGCAAAACGCCTCAGGAGACTAAAAAAAGCTTGATAAACATTATGGTGACTCTGCCCCTTCGATTAGAACAGTTTATAAGTGGTTTCAAAATTTTCGGACTGGCCATATGGGCACAAGTGACACTGAACGTTCTGGACGGCCTGTGGAGGTTACGACTCCAGAAATCATTGATCAAATCCATGATATGGTGATGGATGACAGAAGAGTTAAGGTGCGTGAGATTGCTAGTGCTGTGGGCATCTCGACTGAACGGGTACATAATATTTTGCATAAACATTTGGACATGAGAAAGCTATCCGCAAGATGGGTGCCGCGATTGCTCACGCTTGACCAAAAACGGAATCGTGTGAAGTGTTGCAAGGATGGTTTGCAGCTGTTCCAGAAGAATCCGGAGGACTTTAAGCGTCGTTTCGTCACTGTGGATGAAACATTACTATACTCCTGAGACCAAACAACAATCTAAACAATGGGTTACCAAGGGGGAATCTGCACCAAAAAAGGCGAAGACCGTTCCTTCGGCCGGAAAGGTTATGGCGACTGTCTTTTGGGATTCGCAAGGGATAATCCTCATCGACTATCTGGAAAAGGGTAAAACTATTACAGGTAAATATTATTCATCGTTATTGGACCGTTTGAAAACAGAGCTGCAAGAAAAACGCCCGCGATTGGCCCACAAGAAAGTCCTTTTCCATCACGACAACGCACCAGCACACACCTCAGCAGTTGTGGTCGCAAAATTAATGGAAATAGGATTCCAACTCGTTTCACATCCCCCTATTCTCCAGACTTGGCTCCCTCGGACTACTATTTGTTCCCCAATTTGAAGAAATGGCTGGCGGGACAAAGATTTTATTCAAACGAGGAGGTGATTGCAGACACTAATGGATATTTTGCAGACTTGGACAAATCCTATTATTCGGAAGGGATCAACAAACTAGAACATCGTTGGACGAAGTGTATAAGCCTAAAAGGAGACTATGTCGAAAAATAAAAAAGGTTTACCCCAAACACATAAGTAGTTTTTATTTTTGCACGGACTTTTCAAACAAGCCTCGTAAGTTTTGTAACAAATCTTTTTTTTTTGTTATAATTAAAAAATTTAAAATAAATTTTTAAACTTGATACCGATGACGCGCCGACAGTTCCCGAAAAAAACCCGACCGTGTGTGACGTTACAATGTTTATTTCTCCTCAACAACACAGACAGCTGGTACGAGTGTTTTAGTTTTCAATCAATTTATTATTGTTATTATCATCAAAGTACTGATAAATTTATTGAAAATATCTAATCTAAACTACAAAAACAACTCCCGAAAAAATGTTTTTAAATGTGTCACAAGTTGTTAAACGTCGAAATCAATGGTTCCAAGCAGCACGACGTATTAATCCTAAAACATCAAATTTTTTCTGTTGTGAAGACCACTTCGATGTAAGTATTTTAATATAATAATGTATTTAATAATCATTTTTGCGTTTAAGTTGAATATAACCTATAGCCTTGTCACCGTAACTTTCGCATGGCACCCTACAAATAATTTAATTATATTTAATAAAAATATTTTGTTTCTTATTTACATGTACAGGGTGGGTTAACGATAGAGTAACGTTTATTATCTCATTCATTTCGGGAATGACGAAAATATGTTAAATATAATAGTTTTAAGGAATGTTAAGGTGCACAGTTTAAAATTATTTTTGAGTATGCAGGGTAATTCATAAAAGTATGGCCGATATAACATGTTTTTTTAAATGGAACATTCTATTTTCTAATTTATTTTTAAATTCTGCGTAAAATTTTATAACTTTTTTATTAATAATGTTATATACCTAAACCTAGTAGTTTTTCCAATATTTCAATTTTTTTAAAAAAATACTAGTTTTCAGTTTTGTAAAAAATTGCCAGTAGCGCCATTGTTTCTGAAGGTGGAATACTCATAATTAGTACGAGCGTTCTATAGAGATGAAAAAAAAAAGATATATGTAAAGAAATTTGAGTTAGATGCTACAGGGTGTTCTAAATAAATTTTTGCGTTTCAACTATTTTAAATTGAAAAATCTCAAATTTTTTTAAATGCACACCCTGTATATTATTATTTTTTCTGATAGATTTTACAAAACCCTCCAACTTTTATTAAGTATGTCATATACCTATTTCTAATAGTTTTCGATTTATTTTGAATTTTTCAATTTTAACCCTTGTTTTTAATACACTTACGCTGTAATATAGTTTCCAAGACAAAACAAAAATGTAGGCATTGTTAAATTTTGACATATCTATTTAGCAAGTAAAAATAGTATAATTTGTTGTAGTAAGTGACGTATAAAGGTAATAGTTATGGATTTTCCTGAAAATGAATTAATTGATATTGTTTATTTACTGGGAGAGGCGGGAAAAAATGGTCTTTTAGCAGTAAGGCTTTACGGGGCGAAGTACCGTATACTATCTAGAAAATCTAGAACTACACCAAGTAAGTTTGAGGGAGAGATAGGGGCTTCTTGTGCGTCCACGACGCGTTCATTGTATGTGGCCTCACTACCCATTCCCTCTTCAGCTTTAATAAGGGACTCTATAATATACAGTCCCTGGCCAAATTATTAGACGCACTGTATTTTTTTTAGTAATTTTATGTTTCTTAAGAGTTTTTATGCAATAATGGTATATTTAAACTACAATATTATTGATTTTTATTTAAAAGAATTGTTGTAGACTACATATTTGTATTTATTTTTAACATATGGCAACGCTGTGTTGACAAAGTGATACATGAACGTAAACAAGTACAAACCTGTATTAGTCGCGATCGGAATCGAGTCAGGTACGGACGTGTTTCTGTGGATTTATGGACTGTGATTGTTTGTTTAACAGTTTTATACTACTCAGTTATTAGTTTATTTTGTATGCAGTGTTTTAAAAAAGTAATTGGACTATTTTCATTATGGGTAGAAAAGGCGATCTTTCACCACGTAAAAAAGCTGAAGTGAAGGCCCTTGTGATTGCGAAAACATTTACAAACCAAGAAATATCACGAAGATTGGAGGTTTCTGAAGCTAGTGTACGACGCATAAAAAAGAAAATTGAGTCAGGGAAGGAATTAAGCCCGAAAAGAAAGAAAAGATGCGGTAGAAAACCAATTTTCACTCCACAGTCAGAGAGATGTTTGAAGAAAATTTGTGTAGAAAACAGATTTGCTACCACAAAGGTAATAAAATCACAACTCCAGGATGCTAGCGTAAATGCTTCTGAGCGCACTGTTCGAAGAAAATTGAAAGAATTATATTTTAAGGCCTGTCGCCCCGCCAGGAAGCCCAAGTTAACAGCTGCAATGAAAGCAAAGCGCCTGAAGTGGGCCAAACAATGGCAAGACAAAGATGTGGACTTCTGGAGATCGGTAAGATACAGCAATTTAATCAATAATTGATACATTATTATCATTTTCAGTTAAAGAAAGCAAATAAACATCTAAGTTTATATATTTTTCCTATTTTTGACAGGTCTGATTCAGTGACGAAAGCACATTCGAAATTTTGCAGAATAAAGCTCAGTATGTGCGTCGTCGTCATGGAGAAAAGTTTCATCCTGATTGTGTCGTCCCGACGGTTAAACATCCCACCAAAGTGATGATTTGGTCAGTCATCAGCGGCAAGGGCACTGGACGTCTGTACGTCGTCAAAGGAATAATGAGGCAAGATCAGTACAAAGAAGTATTACAAAATCGGTTGATTCCGCAGCTCAGAGAATGGTTTCCAAATGGGGAACCATTCACTTTCATGCAAGATGGAGCTCCCTGCCACACTGCTCGACCTGTTAAAGCTTTTTTGGCAGAAAAAAATATCCCTCTGTTGGATTGGCCGGGTAATAGCCCTGATATGAACCCCATTGAAAATGTGTGGGAGCTGATGAAAAGAGAAGTGGCTAAAGATGTGATTACCAACAAAACCCAGCCCCTAGAAAAGATTATTCATGTGTGGAATCATCATCTTCAAATGCAGGAGACAGTACAATCTTGCATTGATAGCATGCCGCGCAGAATTAAAGCTTTGATAGCGGCTAAAGGTGGCTCAACTAAATATTGACTTTTACTAACATTAATTTCACTTTTCTTTAAAACTTAATAAACTTATGCTTTTCTAAATTAATGCTGTTTTATTTATGTCAAATAAATAGGTAATTGATTGGATAATATAAAAATAAAAAACAAATCAATTTAAAATAATAAAACGGTACAATATCACTCGGTAATTAATATTTTACATGAAATCTTGCAGTGCGTCTAATAATTTGGCCAGGGACTGTATATGAGTAAGAAAATATTCAACCACTTGCCTTTGAACGTCAGGAAAATTTTAAATAATAACCGATTTAGGAGGGAGGTTCGGAAGTTCTTGATTGAGAAGGCCTACTATTCAGTTAAGGAGTTTTTTGATGACACTCTTTGATTGCTGAGTGTCTATATAGCGTGTATGTGTAAATATCTTGTTCTGTATTATGTTACTGGCATCTTTTTGCTTCTGCATTGTTTTCGTACTGACTGATATTTTGATTGATGTAGTGGCATTGTATTGTTTCTGCTATTTAACTTGAAATCATCTGTCTCATATTTTATTTTATTTTCATATTACATTGTTTTTATTTTTATATTGATATAAAGGACTAACTCATATTTCATGTTTTTAGGTTAGCTTAGATAGCTTTGTAGACAAAGGAACAATCTTTCTTACAATAAAGCTTTATGTGATTTGATTTGATAAGTTTTCAAAACGCTTTTTTTGCGCTTAAAATGTGAATAACCCCACTTATATAAGTCGGACCGAGGCAAAAAAAACTAAACTCTTTGTAATGAAATTTACACCAAGAACTTCAAGACCGTGATTTGAACGACGTGTAAACTTTTGTACCACCATGAATGGATCAATAGAGGCCGATCCAAATTTTTAAATAAATGGGTCTATTTCAAGTACTTTTTTAATAATATGAACAGTTTCTCTTTTAAAACAAAGTAATATGAAAGTCGCTAAAATTATATAATTTCAATTAGTCTATCGATCTATCATCGGGTTGGTCTTTTACCCCTATAACTTTTAAACGACGGTGATATCGATCTCGTTTCTTCAGGATGCACGGGTAGACCCAGGCGCACCATCCACATCGACCGCAAGACCGAATCGCTTTGGCAGAAAGACGATGCTCTGTGTTTGGTGGGACCAGAGGGGCGTGGTCTATTATAAGCTGTTAAAACCTGGGGAAACGGTTAATACTAAACGTTACCAACAACAATTGACCGATTTGAACCGTTCGCTGCTTGAAAAAAGGCCAGAATACCGAAAGAGGCAACACAAAGTCATTTTTCTTCATGACAATGCTCCATCACATACGGCAAAACTAGTTCGTGACACGTTGGAAGCACTCAGCTGGGAAGTTCTACCCCATGCGCCTTACTCACCAGACTTGGCTCCTTCCGATTACCACTTGTTTGCATCGGTGGGTCACGCACTTGCTGAGCAGCGCTTTGGTTCGTACGAAGATGTGAAAAAATAGCTCGATGAATGGTTCGCAACAAAAGGGGAAGATTTTTACTGGCGTGGTATTCACAGATTGCCCGAAAGATGGAAAAAATGTATAAAAAACGATGGAGCATACTTTGAATAAAGCACTTTTTATCAGTCTTCCGAATTTAACATGTTTTTTTAGAAAAAAAATCCGCATTTCATACTTGTACACCTGGTATATATATATATATATATATATATATATATATATATATATATATATATATATATATATATATATATATATATATATATATAAATATATATATATATGATTATCGGTCTGGACTGTAAATAAAACTCTTTTCTTCTTTAAAACTCAATATTTCGTTATCTTCAGGAGTAACTACAAAATTAATACACCTATATTAAAACACTATTCTCTTTCGTCAAGGCATTGAAATATTTAAATATAAAACAAACAATTATGAAACAAACGTACGAAAATGCGAGTTTGTCCTCGAAACCAACACTCAACATCTCGATTTACTACAACAAACTGAGAGTAAACAGCCTCGGGACATATGCACTGCAGTGAATTCCAAACGAACGGAAAAACAGCAACAGAAAAAACGTCTTTAATTTACTTTATACTAAGAGGTGGCAAATCTTTATTTGTTATTATTGCTGTAATTGTAAATGATTAATACCTATTAATTATGTTGCTATAAGTAATACTAAGTTGATTAGTGTCTGATTTATAGTTAACTGACTTTGGGTCCCTGTTGATATGGTACATTTCCTTAAAAAGTCTGCCTTTATAGTTGTTGTCATGAGTTAAGATTTTAACGTTGTTATAGTCAAAATTATATATCAGATATATATCAGATTGTATATCAGATTGACGCACGGTCGATAGCATATCACCAAAATCTTATATATATATATATATATATATATATATATATATATATATATATATATATATATATATATATATATATATATATATATATATATATATATATATATATATATATATATATATATATATATATATATATAAAATGCAAGGTCTTTCTGTCTTATCTATTTGACCGTTAGTGCGCTTATCACTCGAGAACCACTTAATCCGATTTACGTGTTTTTTTTTTAATTCATACATGTTTTCTGGCCAGGTTATATAATAATAATAATAATCTATATAATATATATACATATATAAAGGGTGTTTTTTATAGAGGTATAAAACTGGCAACACTTTTTTAACTGACGGCCATTTTGTCAGCTGTCAAGTGATTTATGTTTAGTTTGGTTTGGCATTTCAACATGAATAGACTGACTCCTGAACAACGCTTCCAAATTGTGCAAATTTATTTTGAAAATCATGGTTCTGTTCGAAATACGTATCGCGCGCTACGTCCATTTTACGGTCAACATAATCGTACATCAGAGCAATTAATTCGATTAACTATGGAACGTTTTCGCACCACGTTTACTCTAAATGATAATATGCATCCACAGAGACGCCGTACAGTGCGTACAGAAGAAGTCATTGCTGCTGTAGAGCGTAGCGTAGAGGAAGACCCGAATCAGTCTATCCGCCATCGTGCACAGGAATTGGATATGTGTCCATCCACTTTATGGAAGATTTTGCGAAAAGATCTTGGTTTGCTTGCTTACAGAATCCAACTCGTGCAACAATTGAAGCCACACGATCACCTAGCAAGGCGTAGATTCGGTGAATGGGCCCAAAACAAGATTGCCGTTGATCCCGATTTTCATAAGCGAATTTTGTTTGAATGGATACGTCAATAAACAAAACTGCCGTATTTGGAGTGATGATAATCCTCAAGTGTATGTTGAGACACCGTTACATCCAGAAAAACTGACTGTTTGGTGTGCTTTATGGGCTGGTGGAATCATTGGTCCGTACTTCTTTAAAAACGATGCTGGTCAGAACGTTACAGTCAATGGTGACCGCTATAGAGCCATGATTACTGACTTTTTCGTTCATCAATTGAACAACCATGATGTGCAGGAGCTGTGGTTTCAACAAGACGGCGCAACATGTCACACAGCTCGTGCCACAATTGATTTATTGAAGGAAACGTTTGGTAACCGCATAGTTTCACGTTTCGGACTCGTGAATTGGCCTCCAAGATCGTGCGATTTAACGCCGCTAGACTATTTTCTGTGGGGATATGTGAAGTCGCTAGTCTACGCCGATAAGCCCGAAACGATTGACCACTTGGAGGACAACATTCGCCGCGTTATTGCCGATATACGGCCACAAATGTTGGAAAAAGTCATCGAAAATTGGACCTCCAGATTAGACTACGTCCGAGCCAGCCGTGGCGGTCATATGCCAGAAGTCATATTTAAATTATAATGCCAGAAGATTATCTTTCGAATAAAGTAAATTTCATGTCAATTTAAAAAATTCATCTTTGTTTTATTCCATTTCAAAGTTCTATACCTCTATAAAAAACACTATCTACATATATATATATATATATATATATATATATATATATATATATATATATATATATATATATATATATAAATAACGCAACGTCTCTCTGTCTGTCCGTTAGGGTGCTTATCGTTCGAGAACCACTTATCCGATTTACGTGTTTTTTTTTTAATTCTTAACTTAATTATCAAAAAAAAATCTATAATATATAAAAGGCAACGTCTCTCTGTCTGCCCGTTAGTGCGCTTAGCACTCGAGAACCACTTATCCGATTTATGTTTTTTTTATAAAATACATGTTCTCTGGCCAGGATATAGGATATATTTTATTACGTTAAGTAACATAAGGAATAAGCAGTGACGATAATAGTGAATCAAGTCCATGCGAGCGGAGCCGCGAGCACGGCTAGTTAAAAATATAAATGCAGGCTTATAACAAAATACTAAAATAAGCTAACGCAATTTAATTTTGGTTTCACCTATACCACCGCAACTTCCTTGGAACATGGAAGAGTGGTTTTCGACTAGAGTCTATTCTATAAGTACTTTTATGGAAAGTGTTCGATGGATGTTGCTAGTTTAATTCCTTCCAAAGCGGTACATGCCAGCAATATACGTCGCGCTAATACTTTTCATTTGTTTGAAGTTCAGCTTGTTACTCCTCGTACAGCTCTTTTCAAGCAGTCTTTTATATGAAGAACCACATCCCTTTGGAATGGAACGGCAGGGGAAAAAAGGGTCATTTTATTCCGTTTATTAAAAGGGAATAAAAATCGATTATTATTAATTATTATTTTATTCCTTATAATCAATTTTCTGATACACTGTATAAAAAAACTAAAACTAAATTTTTCCATAGTGTCAAATTTTAGAAAAAAGGACGAAACACTAATTTTTACCCAATAAAAATAAATTAAAACAACAATTTACAAATTACTATACTATTTTAAATGAATCCTATGAAGCATATTTCAAGTACAGTTATAGTCAGTGTAAAGTTTCAGGCAATTATGTATTTCTTCCACAGATGGGCAACATAGAGTGAAACTTTTTAATATCCACAACCGTACTCCCGCAATAAAAATATATGTTTATATATTTAAAATATATTATTACTTTATATACGTAACAGTATTTATATTAAGAGGACGTACCTACTCATGGAGCCGAAAAAAGCGTTTTTTAGGAATTTTGTTTAAAGAAATTATTCATTATATGAATTAGATTTTTATTTTATATAATACTAAATAGCTAAAAATAAAGTTTTTGAAATTTTAATTAAAAAAGAAAAAAAATGGTTGCGCTATACGCGACCCTTCTTTTTTTAAAGAGCATTGCCACAATAAACATAAAACACAGTAGCGACACTTCGACTCGGCACCTTTGATCTCAAGGGGTTCGAGTTTGTAATGATTACATGACCTGTCACCATATTGCCGGTATGATGCCCGCGAGTTTTTGAAATATTATCAAGAAAAATCCAATTTTGTAGAATAAAAATGAATTTTGCTGATTAAAAGGAAGAAAAAAACGATAAGTTTTTTTAGACACTTTTTTTATCAAGTTTTCCATTCTCTATATGTGTTATATAGTTTTTCAATCACCTGGTTGGTCACATGCTGATTACCATAATTTTGCCCTGAATTCAGAAAAAAAAAGTATAAGTGGAATAACATAAACCAATACTTAACAATAATAAAACATCAACTGTTTTATAAATAAAATATATCTCTAATATGAAAACAGAATTATTATAATCTTTATGTAATACCAGCGTTCCCTAACTGTGCGCGCGACTCTATCCTAGGGGAGTTGCGAGACGATACGCACTGGTCGCCTGCACGCATCATAATCAACTACTTCGCGGCGCGGTGCGCGTCTGATCAGAGACTCAGTAAGCCCGCCCCTCCATTTCCCCGCGCTTTCGTTCGTTCATCGTTCTGTGTTTTGTTTCGGTGCTTTATTTATTCGTCGATTACAAGCGTTGATAAATGCAGTGTTTTGATTTCAAGTGTGTTGTATTTAATTTACGCGCGCGTATTCATTACTTAAAATGGATAACTTTATTCAAATAAATAGAAAACGTGTTTAAGACGCAGGAGAGAGTAGAAAAGAAGCTGTAGAAATATGGAACTTCCCCAATGTGTTGTTTGTCATAAGGTGCTGGCTAAAAGTATGCTTCCTAATAAATTGAAGCGTCAGTAATTAACAAGAAAAGTCGCGAGATTTTTTTGCAAGAAAATTGGGAAAACTGAAACCTCAGTCGACATCCTTGTTTTCCAGAGCATCTATTCCTTCCAAAGCATTGCTTGCTTCAATGTCGCATTTTAATAAATATTTTCCAGAGAATCTGAATCAATACCACTGGATTAGAAACCCATTCCAATAGACCCCACCACCATCTACACTTTCAACAGTCGAGGAAGAACAGCTGTTAGAACTATTTTGTGATACGAGCCTAAAACCACGATTCGATAAAGACTTTTTAATTCAATTTTGGAGCAATGCATCCCAAGAATATTGTACTATCAATACTACGGCTTTGAGGGTGCTTTTACCATTTGCTACGTCGTACTTGTGTGAAATTGGCTTTTCTGCAGTTGCAGTAATCAAATCGAAGTACAGGTTACAAATAAATTTAGAAAAAGGAATGAGAGAAGCAATTTTAAAACTTCAGCCCCGATTTGAGAAGTTATGCTCAGAAAGGAAGCTCATTAATGGTATTGTTTATAGTTTTTTTATGTTTTCTAATAAATAATAATTAAGATTCTATATTCTATGCAGTTTTCTTTGAATAATAAAGTAATGTTATTGTCTGCTAAAGTTACACACAGGTATTTTCTTTTAGAAGGGCGTCGCAAAAAAATTGCAACCTGTAAAGGCAATCACATTAAAAAAAAAGATTGGAAACCCCTGATATAATATATTGTACGAGTATAATAGAAATAAAGAATTATGAATAAATTACCTTTTAGGATCTTTGGGATATCTAAAAAAACTCCCTTGGAGATACCTCACATATTTTTACCAGCACTAACCGCACAACAAAAACTTCCTTTTGACATCTTTTTTATAATTATTTTCAATTATAACGTCAAACGAATCATTTACTTAGTGGAAAATTATTAATAATGAATTTCGGAGCACGTTTTAAAAATATTCTCCTTGAAATCCAGATGTAAACACAAACCGCGATCGCGCTGGCAGCTATGTTGTTGATATGGTAAAGGACGCATGCATTTTAAAAACCGGGCTAAAAATTTTCTTGCGCGTCGCTACTGTGTTTTATGTTTACTATGGCATTACGGGGTGCACGATTACTGAGAGCTGCATCTTGTGAAATCAATCTTATCTTTGAACGAAGGATTTAAAAAAAAATTATTAAATGGGATTGGCATTTTTTCGCTTTTTTGTTATGCCATTTTTTTTTTAATCCTTCGTTCAAAGATAAGAATGATCCTGTGGTAAACTAATTTCTTTGGAAATTTTGCTGTTAGATGATCCAGCTCGCCGTAATCGTATACACAGCAATGCTTCTTAATAAAAAAAAAGGGGCCGCAAGGAAACACAGGTACAATGTCACTAATTGCATTTTAAGCTATGTATTATTATATAAAATAAAAACCTAACTTAAATAATAAATAGTTTCGCTAAAAAAATTCTAAAAAACGGTTTTTTTTTACTCCATGGCTAGGTATATGCCCTTAAGAGGCGCGTCTCAAAATTAATAGCCGATCGATTATAATTAGCAACATTGATTATTTCGCGCATGCGTACTAAATTTAACTAACCTGTATGTGACAATGGGTAATAATGAACGCGCTAATAACGCATCCCCCTGTTTAACTAGCTGAAATTCCAGGGGGTGGAATTTTATGCGGAGTGTTTGAAGAAGCGTGTTTCACGATATCACTAGTCTTTGGAACGGAATGCTGGCTATGTAGAAAAATAAAGTAACTATAAATGTGTTTGAAACTACCAATAAAGTTTTCTTTTTTTCAATCGTTCTCAATTTTATTACCGATCGCCTCTTACTTTTAAAACACGCCTCGTATGATTTTTTTCAGTTAATATATATTAATTATGTTGCAGATTTGGTCGTACTTAATTATTTATTTTATTCACATAGTTTTTAGACTAAAAATTAAGAAGATTTAAAGTTAAAAAAAATTAATCACCGTGCGCAATGACAAATTAATAGAAAATCCATATTACACCCTGCATTTCTAGGTCCTATCCATAGTCATAGAGAATGGACCGAGCATTAACCTCACAAAATTAACCACTCTTTAGAAAGAGACAAAGCGATTGTGCGGCCAATACCTATCTCTGTTCTGTAAGCCTGTAATAACCAAGGCGCAGTATCTGAGACGGAATTCAAGGCGTGAAACGGCCCCACCCAATTTTAGTTTAAATAGAACAATTAGAAATATTATTTTCGAGAACGCCGTAGCTTAGCAGCATTCTAGAAAGAGAGAGCTACTGGCCGCACATTCGCTTTGTCTCTCTCACAATTTTGCGTCCATATTTACTTCACAGTGGGATACGGAACGCTCAGTCCATCCTCTCTGTCTATGGTCCTAGCTATTCAGATGGATATACAAGGGCATTTTTTAAGTTGGCGCATTATTATAAACGCGTTATAGTACTTACATATTTATTTTACCAAATATATCATATTTCAAAGTATTCGAAAAAATTACTTTAAACAACCACCTTAAAAATGTATTCCGGCCCTGACACTGTTCTGTTGATACAGTGTCTTACTTTTGGAACCCAAGACTAGGAATGGGAATTTTTTCCGATATAATGATGGTTATCGATAGTTGTCAATATATTTAATAATAGGTGAATGCAAAAATTATCGATAAGCATCGCTTATTTCAGCTCCGATCATCAATATATCCTCGAATTGTATTTGTAACGATGCTGGCGTACTTTTTTTGTTGTATTCATTTCGGTTTTGTAAAGTAAATTGACTAAGGATATCCATCCAAGAACCACGTCAAAATACGAGAGGACCAGAATAGAGCCAGAGTAAGTCGATAAACTTGTGATAACGTACAACTCGTCATACATAATGAACAAGTGAAAAGGACACAACAACTTTTCAGGTAACTCCTGAGATAGAAATCACACGGAGTACAGTCTTATGATTTTGGGGGCCAAGAAATTGGTCAATGTTGATTTACCCTTCTATTGAGAAATTATACATTAAAATAATGGCATACTTCGTGACTAAAACTCAGATGCGCATCATCTGAAAGAAACCGCACTACTTGTTTAACAATTTAAAATAATCCAGGCAAGTTATTCTGGAAGAGTGCATTATTGTCTTACCACAAATAATCCGAACAGCTGTACTTAAGAAGCTGGTTAAAACGAAATTATCTCTATCCGTTCTATTTAGACAATCAATATTGAATTTTACATGTGTTGTTATTAGTTGAACTGTTTGGTTATCAGAAGTCTAAGAATATTATTGTCAAGCAGCAACAAAATGTACGTTTTCGATCTCCGAAAGACCGATGTGTATTAAAATAAAGTCTGATCAATAGATCTTTGCAGTCATGTGATCAACGCGACGCACAGTGGGGAAAACGAAAAATCGTGTTTCAAAATTGTCTAGAGCCTTCAATTTTGGTTCAATTTGGACGATTTTTTTTTTAAATTGAAGCTTATTAAATTCCGAACAAAGTTGTCGGAGCCGATTTTGCAGTTAAGCTTTTGTTTCAAAATGGCGGACGTCTTCAAAATGACTGAGACACAGAAAACGCTTACAGTTTCAAACCAAGTTGTGCTAAAATGCGTGTATGTATGTTTTTTTATGTCGCAGATAATATATCTAATATCACAGTTACAAGATTAATAATAATGAACCCAAAATGGCTGCCATGAACAATAAAAGTATTATAAATATGAATAAACGTACCATTATTATTTTATATCCATAACATTTGCATAAATAATTTCTTTAAGGTTGTTAATTATAAATATGTTTCAACAATTGACTTAAAATGACAAATCAAGTATGGCGGATGCCAAAATTGAATCGAGCAAGAAAGTTTCTCTGTGGCATTTAGGCTGTGGCAGTCAGATCATTCAAGTTATTCAAGTTTAGTTGCGGGATTTAAATTTTCATGCAGTTATTGCTAGAATATTGCTGCTGTAAATTTTAAGTATCGTAGACAATTTTCTAGCAGATACAAAAAACAGCGATACACGCAGAAAAAGACAGCTCACACAGCTAGAAAATGGCTACAACAGCTAAAACGTTTTGTTAAAATAGGGACAGCTAAATATTTTGCTGCACTAGCCACATTGTTTGCTGTTGTAGCAAAAAAGTGGCTGCTATTGCTAAACAGTGGCACAACTTGGTTTGAAACTGTAAGCGTTTTCTGTGTCTCAGTCGCTATATAATCAGAAACCAACGTCCGCCATTTTGAAACAAAAGTTTAATTGAAATATCGGCTCCGACAATTGTTCGGAATTTAATAAGCCTCAATTTAAAAAAAAAATCGTCCAAATCGAACCAAAATTGAAGGCTCTAGACAATTTTGAAACACGATTTTTCGTTTTTCCCCACTGTGCGACGTCAAGAACATTCATACGATTCAATCGGCTGTCAATTCAATGTCGGCGGTCTGAGTTTTAAATGGAAATTTCATAAGTCAAAATAGAATTTAAAATTTTTCATCCGGCTTGGTAATTAACGAAAACTACGATATATTAAATGTGTCTGGTGTGTAAAACATCCTAGTTCTTACTTGTGAAGGACATTTTCCTCTCTGCATAAATCCAACGTCTAATATCACCTATTTTTTATTTTTCGGGTTGCTATTAGATTATTTCGTGAGTAAATTTACTTTATGAAAAGTTTACAATTGTTATCTGTTAGTTATTTGAAGTTTGTGTAATGTTTGTAATGAAATTATAATACACACTTAACACAGCTTTATCATATTTACATATAAGGCATTATAACAACTGTAAAAAGTTTTATTTATTTTTTTTATTTTTATTTTATTTATTTATTTATAAAAAGGCATTATAAAAACATAAAGATGACGTAACCTCAAGCCGTCAAAGAATTATCGATTATTTTTATTGCCTATAAACTCGTTGTTCGCTGTCTTTCTTGCATATGTACAAATAACCGAGACAGATAATAGAGCGAATGTCGTAAATAACTTCAGATGACAGAAGACCTACGTTTTTAATGTTGACAAGAAGAACAATATAGACGGATGTTTACACTATATTCAGACATTTATGACGTGCCTGCAAAGAATCATTAATCGGACTTTACATAACATTCGCAAGAGATTATAAGATCACATCGAGCAAATCTCATTGTTGCACAGGACCGAATTCAAAATTTTAAGTAATTTAGAAAACTGTTATTTTCTTTATAATTCAATTTTTAGATGGGCCATATTTAGCGAATATTAATGAGGGTATAAACTATTGAAAAATAATGTCTCAACTTAGAGAACGCCTTGTGATATATATATATATATATATATATATATATATATATATATATATATATATATATATATATATATATATATATATAATAAAAAGAAATTAATATACATAATTCTTGATAAACGAAAAAAGAAAACAAACCAAAACCTCAGTCCTATCTAAATAAATTAATTTTTGTACATAAAATAAAGCAGTTTTAAATCATTTGTCATTAACAGTGGCAAAGGTATAAAAACTAAAATATTCAATTCTGGGATCTTGAAAAATTCTAGGTACCAGAAATGTTTGTTGCAGAGAGGAATAATCCGCAATCGATGACAAACAGCAAACTGGTTCTTCTTTAAACACATCTACATTGTTAACTAACTTTCTCAGATCAGTTCAATGCCGAGTTATTGAAACAAAGCATACTCCTACGCTGTCAAATGAAATCAATAACAAAGATTTTGTTATCGACATCGACGAATTCGTACAACCCAATCTCAAGATAAATAGGGGACGAAAGAGAAAGAATAATGAAGCCTTAAGCAAGAAACTACCAACATTGAAACAGAGGCCATTCTACACACGAAACCAAACAACCATCAACGAGAGAATGCACTACAAGTCAAGGAAGTTTGCAGCAACAAAAACGAAAAATTTCCTTAATCCATCCATATCAGAGGCAAATTGTAAAACACACAGTAATGGTACGAAAGATTTAAAAACTCATAAAAGTATAGCGTCATCTGGTGTGAAATCGCCAAAATTTTTAACTCAAGAGTCTCTTTTTTAGAAACACTGATCATAGATGACATAATCCTTTGGCGCCAAAAGAATAACGTACCCGTGAATGTAGTTCTGGTCCGGCTACCCAGCTTAGAACATAAAGAAATCAAACTGAAGTGAAAGTCAAACTAGAGAAGCCAGGGTTACAACAGTTCGTTTTTTTTTTCGGGCACTTTTTCTTTACATGTACAAAGACGGACTTGAGTGTGTTATTGTTGAAGATCAATGGACGATTTGCTCAAAACAAAAAAGTACCAGCTGCGTATGGTAAATGCGGAGGGCTGCACCTAGCACTTTGTAGGAGATACTCAAAACAACCCACACAACTTGAATTCCAAGAAGCAAGGATTTGTCTGTGGATATCAAATAATAATGTGAGCGCAGGCGACAGATGTTTAGCGAGAGGCAATCTCCACACTGAAGGACATAAATGCAAATGCGAAGCTCTTCTTTGAGACACTGAGGCCCTACAGAAGAAAAACCATGTTGATATTAATGATGACCAAGGCAAGGAGGTAAGGAGGAATCCTTAGAAGGTAACGTCATTACAAAGAAACCAACTCCAATTGGCTTTTGACATCTGATCAAGCTCACTTTGATTCAGTTAAACTCAGCAGGGAAGTTTTCCTGACGCTGTATATTATACAAGTGTAAAATTTTTTAACGCTGTTTCGTATGCGAGCGGCTACCGCATCGCGACTCGTCTTCGGGGACACGACCACAGCAACAATTTTTTAACGACCTGTCCTATGTGAGCGTTTAGACTTTGTTGGTTCCCTATTTCCCAGAGTCCTTTTCGTAGGATACATCATTAAACCCGCCATTTCTAGTACCCAAGATTTGATCCACTTATATAAAATTTCCGTAAAGCTATCAATTACAAAATTATCGATCTTCAGTTTCTTACAATTTACCCTAAATAATGTTATGTCCATAAAACAATAAATATTATCGCAACCAAAACTCTATAATAAATATCTGTATGTTAATAATTAACTTTATTCATTTAGAAATTATAGTACTTATATGCCCGGGACACTCCGTATCACATCTCCTCTATAATATAAAGAACCACTGACAACTATATATTAATCTCGATGTGAAATCATAAATATAATCTGAAGAACCAGAATTTCTCATATTTATGTAATGTTTGGAATTAGCTCTAGAGATTGGCAGTGGAATTTACTGATGGAGACGAAGTCAGGGTTAAATTCCAATCAGTTCTCTCGACATATTGCGACATTTCTTTATATTTTTTCGAAAAAGTTTTTTACTGCCCAATTGCGTTTGTCTGCTTAAAATTGAGACAGATTTTTTTGAAAATTATTACGGCTAAGGAATTTTTTTTTTCAAAGAGTAAGTATACGGTTGTTATCTAAAGTCGGTCGTTAATTTTAATTCCGGATTCCCCGTACTCAATCTGATGCCCCGTACTGTATAAAAATATACAGTATATATGAATTTCGACACATCTTTTTAAAACCTATACAAAAAAAAAGTAATACTGATGATTTACAAAAAGAACGACTAAATATGACAGTTTCCAAGATATGTCGAAATTCTAAGTTTATTGATGCTGGAATAATCAGGGTGAGCTAAAATAATTGATGCTCCGCTACGGGAGTTACTTTCCGAAACATAATCTTAAATAACGGAGTAGATTAGGTAGGTATTCACTGTAAATGAAATGTTTTCTTTTGGTATTCGTTTTGAAAATTATCACTTTCTAATTAATTAATTCTTACTTACCGCAAAAAATTAGCCTTTTTGGCTGGCCGCTGTTGCCGCAATAACTCTTAAACGAAAAAGATATCGTGCATGACGTATATTCTGAAATCGTGAGTTCGACATCGACCGTTACAGAGAAGAAACTTTTTTTAAATTCTTTTCTAGTGGTGTGTATTTTTGCTACATATACGGGGTGCCCTTTTTAAGTAAGTACCGTTTTGAAATATGGCCGCTGCAGCGTTGCGGTCGCCGTTCCACGAATGGGCGCGGAGTACTTGCATCTATTGGCTAGCCACAAATGTCATTATTGAAGTATTCGTCCGAGTTTACTTGTGTTTGTGCGTGTTTAACCTTCTGCAGCTGATGTAGTAGTCCCACAGACACCGCAACTTAAAAAATCATGTCCTGTGCCTTTACTATTTAAATTACGTAACCCGTCTGCGCAATATCTTCTTGAATCGCGTCGGTCAGTAAGGCATGAGCGGTTAAGCGAGGAAGATAACCCATTGGCCCCAGTATTTATATTAGTATAAATTCATTTCTAACTCTCAATCTGAGTACTTCCTACGGCAAACGTGCATTGATAAAATGCTGGTTTCAGTTAGAGGTCGTTGTAAATTTATAGTTTACATGCCTCAAAAACCAGCGAAATACGGGCTCAAAGTCTTGATTTTGTGTGAGGCACAAACTTTCTATATCTACAACGCATATCTACAATGGGAAAAAGTCTGATGGTATAGGACTGACTGAACGAGAGAAAAAAAAAAATCGGTTTCAACAAAATCAGTTTTGAGGCTTGTAAAAATTGTAGAAGGTTCTAACCGCAACAACTAGTTTAGTCCCGTTTCGTTATGGAAGTTTTGCTCAAAAAGAAGCCAACTCATTTGGGCACACTGAAGAAGAATAAAGGGGAGATATCTCCATGCTTCTTACCGAGGACCGAGCGGTTGAGAGTTTATTGTAGGGTTTTAACAAGGACTTTACATGGTTGTCTTATGTTGTGAAGAAAAATAATGCGGTCCTATTAGTTTCCTCTTCGCATCACGCGTGAGGTACCGATACTGAGTCAGGAAAACTAATGATTACTATCACACCAAAGGAGGTGTTGATGAGATCGACAAAAAATGCTCAATATATTCTTGTAGCCGCAAAACTTGGTGATGGCCAATGGCAATTTTTCTTATAGAATACCAGGCATCAATTGTTCCGTATTGTACCAGTCGTGTGCAAATAGTAATTCCAAAATGAGAAGATTTGCTAAATATACCTCTAATCTTTAAATACGTTATCTACCATGTATTGTTGTATATCAAATAAACATAATAGATATTCAGCAAATCATTCTGAAAAATATTCAATGTCAAAAAAGTGTCTACTAGTTTACTACGTCAATTAAATTGGTTAAAATTGCCGCACGTCAGTCGCAGCGGGTTAAAATGCGTCAGACCATTGAAAATACCGCGGATTGTGAAATACGCGCTGTAATTCGTTTCTTAAGTGCAAGAAACGTGAAAAAGACTGAAATTCATCGGCAGATTAGTGAAGTGTATGACGAAAACGCTATGAGCGATGAAATGGTAAGAAAATGGGTGGGAGTATTTAAAGATACCGTACATCATGCACGGTGAGGGACGAGGTGGGCTACCATCTCTCATTAATGATAACCTGGTGCGGAAAGTTGATGAAAGAGTTCGAAAAAACAGATGCAAAATGTGTAGAAGAATTAAACCGAGCATATATCTGTTAGTTTGTTACATTCCCGGTGGTATTATGGAGACGTTTCGCCAAGGTATCACTTGGTATTTTTGCTGACTCATCGAAGTACATTGGCTTAGTGTTAGGTTACGATGCTGCTGGATGTTTATATCTGCGCCATAGATTATAGCAGCTCTCATTGGTTCATTTATTCATTCTGAGGGTGCCGTTCCAGTCAGCTGAGTGACCTCAAAAAAATAAACTTCACAACTGATATCTGCGAGGAAAGTAAGGATTACTATTTCAATTCGTCTGTTATATTTAGTGGTTTTATGATAATTTTCCGAACGAAATGCCCCAAACACTATATACCTCATTCATTTCCTGTATTTTTTGATCACCGATTATTCCCTCTTCTCTTATTACTTTTAAAATTAACAATATAATATGTATATGTTACATTTCAACTCAATATATTACTATTTCGAAAATGTATAATTATTTATAAAAATGTAATAAATATTAATTCTCCTCATCTCATCTACTATTTACATAATAAAATAATCCTAAATTTTAAAATACAATTAAAACGAATCATTAATGTTGATCATTCAGGCACAAAATATAGTAAAACGGATTTTAAAGGAAACCCATAGAATAATACAACGTTATTAATGGCGATGAAGAAAAGAACAAAAAGTCCAGTCGGCTACCGCTGCTTTATCACAAACTAACGTTTCGATGATTTCTAGAACCGTCTTCAATATTAACCTCCTATAAGTAACATAATTTGTAGTTGCAGTTGGAATGACCGTTAGGACTTTTAGGAGTTCGAAACTTTGAGAATGTAATTTAAATTTTTTTCAATTAGTTGTAATCAAGGTGGACCGCTATTTTATGACACTTTTAATAAAGGAGCGAAGTGAAGATGTTTATGGCAACGAAAATTTAACGTAATTACTAGTACAGAAAATTAACCCCGCTAAATTTTGGTTGCTATATTGCAAAAGGGCGTTTCTTCAAAATACAATCCTAAGTAGCCCCTTTCCTCTATTATTATGTTGGAGAGATTTAAAACTTCATTCTGTTTCAGCAAAACGCGAGCCACACGATAAAAAATTACCCATTTAAGGAATCAGCCTACACTTGGTGGACATCCACTATAAATTAGTAAATAGAAATGAAACGGAGTGTTTTATTAGAATTTCCACTTTATTTTAATTACTATGACGATCGACTGTGTCTTATTCAAAGTACTAAAGTAGTCGTCAATAGTTATCTGTAGAAGACACAGAGCTGTCAAAACGTTCGTCACAGTAATTAAAATAAAGTGAACCCCCAAGTTTTTATTACAGTTTGCTCAATTAAACAAAAGTAGTGATATTTTTGATGTTATGTGCGTCATATCTAATTTTTAACCTGTATCTCATGGATTTAATGCACGGTAACAACATTTTTAATTGCAGAGGAGAAATGGAGAAACCCCCTTGGTTTTTACTATTTTGAAACACACCAATCTACTTCGAGTTAATTTTACGTAAATAAAGGGTAAACTTTTTCCAACAAATTGTAGTGATCCAAGTTAATAATGTAAAAAAATCATCTGAAAGAAAAAGTATCTGGACGTTTTTAACTACTTTTAAGCATCTTTAAAAAGGCTATTTACGTTGTTACATAATTAATTCCGAGCGCCTGAAGACTATTTGCTAGCACGTAGGTGCTAGTTTCTGACTAAATAACAGAGGGCTGACGGGACTTTCACAATTTTTTTTTCGACACCATAACATCGCTGCTGGAGAACAGTTACCACCTCGCTATTAAAACCACCCAAACACGGTCCAGTCCATTTGTCTAATGGACCAAAGAGCCCAGAAGCGATTATTTATTTACGAAAGAAGGCTACATACGACTTATTTTATTACGTTTCTGCATGAAACTCCATACAATATATAACTTTCTTTCACAAATAACGACTCTTAAGACTGTTTTGTTCTTTTAACGAAAGTAAATCTTGTCTATAATCATATTTCAATTATCCGAAGGGCAATAATTCAAATCAACCTTTATCATTAACGATTCATTGTTTTTCTATGCTAGTTGGGAAGAATAGAGATACTTTCGTTCGCAGCCGGCAGTACCACGGTACTCGCGTGCGTGCTGTCGTCATCGTTCGCCGAAAGTTGAATCGAATGTTGCGGCACTTGGATTTGCACCGGTATCTGAATTTGACTGTTGGGGCCAGTCTGGAAAGAAAAAAAATAATTTAGAGGTTTTATATAGTGACGTAAACTAGTTTTATTTTTTGATTAATTTCGTAAAATTCCCGGACTAACGCTTTAGTTCAAAGTGGTCCTCCTGCATCCAAATGTACTTAGTGAATACGGTGTTTTCCATTTTTGGAAATATCTCCTCTACGATCTCGAAGCGGCGACCTTTTAACTTCACCTTCATTTGAGGGAACAACCAAAAGTTGCAGGTTGTCGAAAACTTGGCTTTGGCCAATAAAAAGTTCGTCAAAGATGCTTAAAATTGTCCGACGGCGATCCTTACGAATGACTTGTTGACCTTTGGCGATGATTTTAGGCATGGTTGCAGTGTTCCTCCACCGAATTTTGGCCTGTTTTAAATCGTGAAAACCACTCGAAAATTAGCGTACAGCTCTGCGCTTCGTTCCTAAATACTCATTTCACAAGTTTCAATAGTACTACAACACACGCGTTGCTTTTTTTTCATATTTAATAATTCTTAATTATTCCAACGTGCATACAGAACAAAACAAGCTAGCAAGTTTAAACTTGTCACGCAGCTTTGGTACATATATACCTACCACCACCTATCGGCGCGAATGGACACTATTTCGTGTTCGTGTTATATAAAGTTAGTCCGGATACTTTTGAATCGTACCACGTAGTCCTCAAATTAGTTGAATTCTCAGCTGACCACGACACGTAGTATATAAGTGTTTTTTTTTTTAAAAAAAAAGGACGTACTTATACTGTTTCCTCAATTAACCAAACAGTTACGACTTTCTAACAATTTGTTGTTGTTCCTTTGAAAAACAGTATTTCTACGATTGTCGAAGAACTACTCATTTTAACGGCAAAATTAATCAAAAAAATACGATGGTGAATGCATCAGAATGCGTCAAATCTCAAGAACCACGTGATTTCTTTAAATAATGTTTTACTGACTTACTCCAGTTCCAACTTGGATGGTAACTTGGGCCGTCCCATTGGTAACTGTCGCTCCTCCTAATTCATTTTGAACATCTTCAGGTGTAACCGCCAGCTTTTAGAATAGCCTGCGCCCTCTCCGCTTGTTCCTAGAGAAAGAAATATTTATTACTTAATAGGATATACCAAAAAACTACTTTGTCCGACTTACTTTCGCTCTACGAGTAATGTGACTCCTCGTATGCTTCCTTAAGTGGTCTTTTCGGTAGAAACCCTTGCCGCATTCGCCGCAGATTTCCGTTTTTTTTTTCGCCCGAGTGTATCACGAAGTGAAGATTTAAATGCTCCTTCCGTTTGAAACCTGGTAATATAAAAGATAATAAATATATATATATATATATATATATATATATATATATATATATATATAAATACATACATACATACATACATACATAAGCGATCCTCTTCTACCTTTCGGTGTTGAGGTATATGTACACTACCGACAGAAAGTATTTGCCCACCAAGAAATTTCAATGTAATTGCCAAAATTTAATACCTAATTAAACTCTTTCATTATATTAGGTAAATTTAATTGTTCTTAACAAGTGTCCATCATAAAATTGTTTAGATAAGCCTTTTTGGTGAAATCACAAATTAAAAACCAATTAGAACAAATTTACAAGTTTTGCATGATAATCGTTTTGAGGCGATTTCTAAGAATTCCGGTTGAAGTAAGAACTCCTTTCAAGTTTCTAAGGATTATGGAAATTCCTAGTGACATTTCATGATAAAAACTATGCTATAAATTAACCATTCGCAAACAGTACTTTCTCACTGATACAGGCTCAATTGTTTTGTGAAAATTTTCTGCGGGACATGAAATTCGCAACCAAAAATGTTCATGAAGGCCTCGAAAAACGACTCCCACTGAAGACAGAGCTATAACAATGTCCAGCAGACGTAATCGCCGCCTAACCGCACCAGAAATCACGGCTCAGGTAAACCTGCAGCGGCCCATCCCCATCAGCGCGACAACCGTGAAGAACAGGTTAGCAGAAGGTGGACTACACGGAAGAGTTGTAGTGAGGAAACCATTTCTTAGGCAAGTGAATAAACGTGAACGATTAGAATGGGCCCGAGAACATGAAAATTGGACATCAGAACAATGGAATTCCATCCTTTGGAGCAACGAATCTAAATTCGAAATTTTCGGTTCAAATCGACGAGTTTACGTGCGGCGGTCAGCTGGAAAGAGGATGTTGGAAGCCTGTCAGTTTCCTACAGTAAAACATAATGGAGGTTCAGTAATGGTTTGGGGTTGTTTTGAAAACGGTAAAGTTGAAAAAATCTTTAGGATAGAAGAAATCATGCGAAAAGAATAGTATTAAGAAATTTGCTAACTGAAACGCTTTCTGCTGGAAGAGATATTTTTCAGGAGTAATTTACTTTTCAGCATGACAACTATCCTAAACATTCTGCTAAACAAATTAGAGAACTTTTGGACCAATGGAAATCCGATAACGTCTTGGAAGTGATGACTTGGCCTCCACAATCACCCGACTTAAACCCCATCGAATTGCTGTGGGACCATTTGGACAAGTGTGTTCGAGAACTCAATCCAACATTAGAAAATCACTTGTGGGAACTTTTACAAGCAGAATGGGTTAAAATAATCGAAACTCTGAAGAAACTACTAGACAGAATGCCGAAACTTTGTAAAGCGGTAATTAAAAACAAAGGAGGCCACATAGATGAGAAAAATCCTGGAAAATCATGAATATTTTTCTGATTTTCTAGAATGTGAAAGTAAATAATTCATTAAAATTTATATATATATATATATATATATATATATATATATATATATATATATATATATATATATATATATATATATATATTATCTGGGTGTTTGTTGTCTTGGGATTGAAATAACTAGGTGGGCAAATACTTTCTGACGGTTATATATGTATATATTGCATATATATATATATATATATATATATATATATATATATATATATATATATATATAATTTAATAATTCTGAACCATTTTTCTATAACCTATTTCTTGGAATTTTTTGGTTCGTTTGCTTAAAAGAAACACCACCTTGATGTTTCGCCCTGACGTTTAGGGCATTTTCAAAAATAATTTTTTTTTATTATATTTTCATTCCTAAAAACATAATTTTTTTAACAACCTTGTACACATACATGTTAAAATATTTACTTTATATTTGAAACGTAATGACTAATAACAAGAGTTACAACATAACCCAGTAATAATATTTAAAATCTTTAAAAAAATTGATTTCGTACGCGCCTTGAACATTTGATGGATTTTAAACTATTACTTATTTGATGCATTGGAACTGAGTTACTATCAATGTTTTTTTAGCTTTTTTACTGCTTTTTATTTCGTACCGAATTCTTTCTTATTTATTTTAGATACATGGTAGCTTAAAATTAATTTAATAACATGTGGATAATGTGTGCTATGTCTGTTTTATCATTTACAGCGTGCTGTTCGTTTTTAATTTTGATCATTTCTTTGATCGTTAACTTTTCGTAATTGTGGTCACATGACAGAACAAAACCACAACTTCATTTTTCAAAATCATAAACAATATATATACAGTCGACACTCTATATAGTGAAAGACCAACATGTTGACCGAAATTTCACTATAGAAAGTTTTTCACTATATAAAGAAAAAATCCGTATATATTGCTATGTATGTATTTTATATAGGTCTTGAAAAAATTGCACTATAAAGAGTTTTTCACTATATAGAGTTTCACTATAAACGGTGTCGACTATATATATATATATATATATATATATATATATATATATATATATATATATATATATATATATATATATATATATATTATATTATATTATATTATATTATATATTGATGAATGTTCTCACGGGTGTGAAATGTAGTAGTGTTTTTCGGGTATCCCGTGTCAGCTTAAAGTCCCTTGATGGACAGTTTCGCTGACGTTTCGATGGAATCTCATCCATCCTTTTCAAAGCGTTGATCACTGGTCGGTGTTTTGGCGTTGAATGACATTCAATTTCCAATTTATTTTAACAACTTAACAATTGTTTCAAGTACACAGTGTCTTCTTCAGAAGTATATTAAGAGTAACAAAACTATTTTAAAGGTACCATGCACCACCTGTGTGTTTGAAACAATTGTTAAGTTGTTAAAATCAATAAACTGGAAATTGAAACTAGAGTGTTTCTATAATTTTATCGAAGAGATTGTATTATCGATGCCCCTCCATACTTTATCATTTCTATAGATATCTGATCGTCCCCTGGTTCTTTGTTGTAGGGCGTTCATTATTTCATCCGTTATTACATCGGGAATTTCTTCAGATCTCACATTTTTTACTACCACTCTATTTCCTTCTTCTTCCCCGGGCGGTGGCGATATTTTCGTGTGATATAATGTTTGATAATATTTCTCTGTAGCTTCCTTTATCTCTTTGATTTGTGCCATCTCTTGGTTATCGTTATTTATAAGTTTTATTATTTGATGTCTCCCTTCATTCATTTGTTTCTTTAGGTGTTCCAAACTTTTCACCTCTTTTAAAGTTTCTTCTATTTTCGAGTTTCTGTACTGTTTGACGTCTTCTCTGATCTTTTTCTTTATTTTTTTTTTTTGTCTATTTTTGCCAATTCTAATCTGCAATTTTTAGGATCACTTCTTAATAGTCGTCTCTGTTTCATGAGATTTTGTGTCTTTACTTAATTTTTTGTGTTTTTCTTTTTTCGATATTACTATTTGTTTTATATATATATATATATATATATATATATATATATATATATATATATATATATATATATATATATATATATATATATATGAGTGAATTGCGTTAGGGCAAGCAGATGAAAAAGGTTGCCACATTCTGTAAAACTTCCCAATTATCATAGGAATCTTTCCTGGTTTTTGGGAAAAGAGGACGAACAAATTCCTCTTACCTTTCATACACACCGAACAAACAAACGGTCTCTCCGGATTATGGCCCAACTTGTGCCTCTCCAAATGCTCCTTCCGTTTCAGGCCGGCTCCGCAGATGTCGCAAATGAAGCGCCTTTCGATCTTGTGTCCCACCAAGTGCTGTTCGAGCAGTTCTTTTTCCGGATAGGCCATGTGACATTCGGGACAACAGAACAGAGTCGTACCGTCGAGAGCTGTTGCGATGTGTACCTGAAAGTTATTTTCAATTTTACAAGCCGACAAATTTCGATATTTTATATAGAAATGGTATCTTGTCTAGAAAGACCGGGAAGGAATCAAATAAAACATAAAAAAAAATAGTTGTGGCAGCACGGTTATACTTGCTGCCACAACATATAACAAAATAAAAATTCACTTGACGTATTGTTTTCCTCTAGAAAAATAAACTTATTTTAAATACACCCTGTATATACACTCAGTCAAAAAAAAAATTAAGGGAGCAAAAAAATTTCCAAATTATTTCGTGAGTAATGGTCGTATCGAGAAAAGGAAAAAATTTTGAAGCTTGCAATGTCTAGTTTTGAAATCTTGAGATGAAAAATTTTTTTGGGCATCTTTCTCAGCGCAATCAAAAGAACTAATGCAAAGCAAAATTTTTCAAATTTTTTCTTTTTTCAAAATTGTCGTCGAGCTCAAAAAAAAAATTTCTCTGCTTAATTAATGCTTGGGTCATTTAGCCAGATTCTTTAGCTTTAATTTGGTATTTTTTTGTTCGCTGTGCGACCATTTGTCGCTGAGATATCAGTTATTGAATGAAGTCACCTTTTTTTTTGATCATCGATATCTTTTAAACTAATGATCGTACAGTAAACGGAAGATGAGTTTTAAAAACTTGAATCAATCCTCTATAAGTGTCTTTTGGTATTTTAGAGAAAAAAAATTTTTTATGCTCAATAATGAACTGAAAAAGTACAAAAAATGACTTTTTTATGATGTTTGGTAAATCCGCCCCACTAAAAAAATTTGGAAATTTTTCTGCTCCCTTAATTTTTTGACTGAGTGTATATACCTAGAAACAAAATAAAAATAAGCGTACCTGTCCGGGCTTTGGCTTTTTAGGTTTCGGAGGTTTTTTCTTATACTTCTTCTTTTTCTTCCCCTTATCGTTGGGATCTTCCGGGTTTTCTTCCTGATTGGGCATATCACTAATACTGTTCATGATCAGGTGCTCCTGTAAGTTAAACTAATTTTGGAGCGACCAAAATTGTCAAATTAAAATAAAACCCAAACGATAAGACTACTAAAATTTAAAAAAAGAATACATTACATAACTAATTAACTAAATTAATTAATAAATAATAAAATAACACAAAAATAGAACAACGAAAATAACTAAGTATCCTCAGAAAAGTGCGGATTTGATGTTATGGTTACTTTTTCTATTGTATTAGGGTGTTTTTAAATTATCTACGTTACCTAGCTATGAAGGAAAACTCACAGAGCTTTAAAATAACTGTATTTTTCTACACAACTACTCGAATTGTTTCATTTCGTCCAAAAAAAAAACCGGTTGAGTGCAAGTTGGACTTTCGCAATTAGTGTGCCGTACGTTGATTGCTTTTAAAATAAAAACTTTTGTTACGGAGGTATAAAATGCTCAATCACTTCACAAAACACATCTCAAATGAGTTTTCAACAAAGTGTTTTTTCCGATCTTTACTGAAAAGTGACGACCTTGAGGTTTTTTGTTTTTTTTATATATACCAGACAAATCATTAAAGGTAATGCACTCGTGATCATTGTCGTTCAATTTACACCCTTTGAAGAATATTCCAGATATTTTCAAAAATTTTTTATTAGTGCTTTTCGACAGCGATTTTTCGTAATTTTTAAAAAATAATATAAAGAAAAGTGTGCGCAAGTATTACTATATATAAACTCCTGGACAAAATTAATTTATCTTTTTCTTATGTCAGTTTTAAAGTCTATCGAGTATTTGAATAGTAGGCTATGCATATTTTGTTTCGTTGTTCATGACAGAAATCAAAACAATTCGTTTAGATTTACAGTTTTAAAGAATTTTTTAGAAGATAAACAATTTTCTGTAATAATGCGATAGATTTTCTTTAAAAGTAAGCTTATAAATTGTTCCCTTTTTCAAAGTAATACGTTTTTGTGGTAGACTGTTTTATTTTTGACCCCGAAGAATTAGAAAAATGAATCGAACAAGGAATTTAACTGAACACGAGGTAGTGCGAGCCTCAGTTTTATTGGACGAGGGATATTGTCAGAGTTATGTTGCCAATTTGTGAGGCAAACATCGTTCCACAATAAGTCGTATGGTAAGACGCTTGAATGAAGTAGGAACTTATTCTAGAAGGCTAAGGCAAGTGCGAAAAGGATGCACTAGCGACCTAGATGAACGTTTTATAAGACAATATGCTTTAAGAAACAGGACTGTCACTAGTTCTATAATAAGAAACGAACTCGAAGCTGTTCGCAATGTCACAATTTCTTCTAAAACAGTTAGACTTTTAAATGAAGCTGGATTAAACAGTAGGAGACCAGCCACTGCGCCCTTGCTTACTAGAGAGAACAGAGTTGCCAGGTTACGTTTTGCTCGAAATCACGAAAACTGGTCTGTGGATGATTGGAAACAAGTTTTCTTCACAGATGAAACTAGGGTTAGTCTAAAACATCCAGATGGTCGTGAGCGAGTATGGCGAAGACCAGGAGAGAAGTTTGCTCCTTGCAATATCTCTGCAAGGATTCCATTCGGCGTTGGCTCTGTTATGTTCTGGGGTGGCATCTGCTTTAATGCTCGCATAGAGTTAGTTCCTGTCCGTACGAGATCCATGAATGCTGACTACTATCTTGAGAATATTGTAATAGAACATGTGATGCCTTTCGGTCATTTTGTGGGGCCCAATTTCCTGTTTATGCAAGACAACGCTCGACCTCACGTGGCTAGGGAGGTACTCGATTATCTTAATCAAGTTGGTATACCGATTATGCAATGACCACCAAAAAGCCCGGATCTCAATCCGATAGAACATGTATGGGATCACCTTAAGAAAAATGTGAAACGTCATATACCTGCACCTAGAAACCTGAGGGAACTTGAAAATGCAGTTATCACAGAATGGGAGCAAATTCCGCAAGATTTTATCCAAAATTTAATTAGAAGCATGTCTAGGCGCATAAACGCTGTCATCCGAAGTAGAGGAGGCAAACACACGCTACTAGTGTCCCAGTTACACCATTAATTTTGCTACTAGTGTCCCAGTTTATTTTTTTCATTATTACATAATTTCAACGATTTTGTTATTAGGTCTTAAGAATAATTTTAATTCGAATCTTATAGAGAAATTTGGTAGCTAAATCACTTTTAAAGTATCCGAATGAGTTTTTTTCTAACTTTTAGTGCAACCAATGTTCATAAAAAATTATTAAAATTAATTCATTATAGAGATTTGTACGATTTCATATATTGTTACATTAATTTTGTCCAGGAATGTATATATATATATATATATATATATATATATATATATATATATATATATATATATATATATATATATATATATGTATTTTTGAACTCGTATTTTTTACAAGCTTTCATTTGACACCCCACTCAATGACCTAGTAAAATTTTTTTTCTCATTTCCGATATCACCTCCTAAAACAAAGCCCTTAAATCAAAATTTAACGTTCAAAACTACACGGCTCTGATGATGTCATCAGTGTTAGTGCCAAATTTCAGCTTTCTATTTCAAATAGCTTCGGATAAAATCAGGTGTGACAGACACCGAAGTGATCTTATAAGTGTTCCGTACGGAACACTAGAAAATCTTTTACTTGTCATGAATGATTTTTTTTCAAAAAAGAGGTCGCAAGGCTTGATTTCTGTTACTTTGTGGACTCCCATACGTTCTCTTTAAGGAATGTCCTTCCGTAAATCTCACCATTAATTGTGAACCTTTTTTCTTCATATTCAATAAGCAAAATTTCTCAACAGTCTTAAAAAACGGTCGCTATCAACTTTCTAAATGACTGAGTTTTCGTTTTTTGAGAAGGAAAGAACCGTTACGAACGAAGTTTTTTGATTCTCCCGTGTGCCATTCGTTTGAATTACCCGAACAATTTGTTATAATTACCGCGAGATCAACACGATGTGTTACCAACATACGAGCAAAAAACCCAAACATCAAAAACGCACTCTAACACTACAATCTACATCTACACTCCCCTTTTGCCATATTAGTGTTATGTATTTATTTATTTTTTCCTCCGTTAACAATACTCTACCTACATGATCATCGGGCGTGGCGATGCTGACCGTTTCGATAACGCCATCTTCCGTAATAAGCTCTCGCTTTATATCGGGAGCCCCGTTGAATTTCAGAAACTGATGGAGCGACGTTAGCGGTAGAGTTTGCGCTTGCATCTGGAACGTATAGGTTAGTTTTTAGTAAAGGGACGGTATACACATAAAGAAATCGCAGAAGTAAGCATATTTATTCAATAGTTTATTGAAGATAATATCGTGGTGTGATCCACAAAAAACCCGGACTAATGCTATATAGCAAAAACGCGAAATACGAGTAGCATCGACTCGCGTCAATAGGTTGCGGTAGATCATGTGACAAGTTTTAAACTTGGGAAAATTGCTACTGAAACGTATGAAATGATTTAAAATTCATTTGGGGAAGAACCTTTGACCTATATACAAATTTTCGGGTGGTTATTGCAAGTGAAGGCCGGCCGAACTTCAGTGGAAGATGACGAGCGTTCCTAAAGTCCTCCAACTGCAACCACGCCTGAAATCATAGCCAAAGTTCAGCAAATCACTAAAGAACACGAAGACCGTCGTAAGATAAGCATTCCTGGCGAATTTTTATTGGTTAGAAAACTACCAAACCTTTAGAGCGAGAAAAGTTTCGTCCTGCGGTTACACAATATACAGTTTCTTCCGTACGTAACAGTTTTTTGCGAAGAATTCCAAACCTGTTATCCCCCAGCCTCCTTATTTGCCTGATTTGACACTGTGTGACGTTTCCATGCTAAGCTAGTATCACCTTCAGGACAAAATTTTCGTTTTTTTTTTTAATTACTGTATACAGCTGGATGCACAGGCTATTTATGGGTCCTTCCATAATATTAACAACCGCTGACCTTGAAGATAAAACTGTGATTCATTCTAGGTTTCTTCGGTCATACAAGTATTACAAATAACAAAACTACTGGACTCTGATTCTGTAAAAAATAAGGAATGGTACTGTCAAACTAACGAACTTTTGTCTTTGTTGCCCTTGTTAAATGGACATAAGTTTGTCACTCTCTTGAAAGGGATAACGAAAAGGAATGTAAAAAAGGTTACAGATCGTATCCTAAGCTACTCTAACACACTATCCATCTACATGTTCTCCCAGTTAGTTCAAATAAGTGACTCAGACAGGTATAATCCACATAAAGGTTAAAAAAACAGTTTAAAAAAAAGACTCTTACATTTAGTCCGGCCCAGAGAAATTTGTATAATAACGCCATTTGTTAGTTTCAGTGGTTAACATCTCGGCACTACGGCATCATTACCGAATTAGATTGATCAAAATCGGAACGATCCAAATCACTTTATGAACTTACAGTATTATTTTATCTTTTTCTACTAGCTTCTTTCCTCTGGAAGCTCACGCCCGTCCAAGAGCGTAAAGTAATCTGGATCGCTCTAAATGATATCAGTCGAAAGTTCAGAATTTTTATTGAAAAAATAAATTAAAATTAACCTCGTCGACATTTGGCGAAGTAATTTTATATAATAAATACTTGACTTGTTAAAAAAAATCCCCAACTTAAGGAAAACTTTATATACCTACCTTCTGAAGGTACTCTTGTAAACTGCTCATATTTTGCAAATATTGGGCCGGAACATGTATGGCCTCCGGCTCGTTTTGTTGATTTTGCATGTCATTTACCATATCATTATCTTTACACATTTCTATTAAAAAGATAATTAAATTACAAAAAGATTTCGATATATGACAGTTACATAACAGTTGTTCTCACCTGTTTTAATAAGCGCGACAGGCATAGGTGTATCTTTATCGCTGCCGTCTTTATCTTCACTATTCGTCATCTGTTGCTGTTGCTGCTGCTGTTGTTGCTCAACTTGAGCCTGCAATAACTGAATATCTTGAGGTTGCAGCGCTGCAACTACTGTCATACCTTCTAGACCATTTTGACCATCGAGCTACCAAGAGAAATCTGTTAGAAAGCGGTGTTTTACCGATTTGATAAGGTAAAGTAACAGGGGGAGACGATTTCCATGCAAAGAACTAAAGAAATATTGCACTGGTCTCACCAGGTCGAAGTAAAATTATACTCAAAACTTTACATTATCAAACCCCAATTGGTTATTTTGCTTGAGATGCCTGGCTCCAATACTTACAATTTGTAGTCCTTCCTGATTACCATTGTAGGCAACGGTAAGGACTGTTGCTCCTTGCCCAAAGGTTTGTATAGGAATTTGAGAAATTTGATATTTGGGGCTGCTTCCTCCGCTTGGTTGGGCTACGGCTGGATTAACCACCTGAATAAATATACATACATAATGTAAGCTAGATAATAAAATCTGCTGATTGCTAAAATGTTAAAGGAAAAATACCTGAATTTGTACAGTTTGTTGAGGATCCCCAGGCTTAGCCCCAGGCATGGTAATTGGCAGTGTGATGACAGTTTGACCTTGTTGGCCTCCCGTGGGGCTACCGGGAGCGGTAAAGGCGCTGGCGTCCAAAGGACGTATGTAATGGACGCCATTTTCCCCACCTAAAGAACAAAAATAGCCCATGTGACTTTTCATTAATACACTATCTCCTCAAGCAAAGTAAGTAACAACAATTAACTGTTTTATCGTTTCATGCTTCAGTTACTAAATCAAAATAAAAATCAATAAAAAAACGTTCACACAAGTGAATAAAAGCCAACCTACCTTGAAGGACACCGACCACTTGACCGCTAGGTGTCGTCACGCTCTGTGTGATTTTACCTGCCGAAAACTGCGTAGCTACCGGTAGAGCGGCCGATAGGGGAACCCCGAAAGGTGCGAAATTCATTTTTTATTTAGAGATAGACGTATCTGAAAAAAAATAAATGAATTTAAAAATATAGGTAAGCTCGAAATAAAAGTTCTAACAATAGAGAGATTTTGCAACACTTTATAACTGGTTTCGATAGTAAAGAACAAAAATGTTGGCTTGGCTTTACTTATCAATGTAGGCAGATAATACACTACTCAAAAAATTAAGGGAGCAAAAAAAAATTCCAAATTTTTCGGTGATTTTTGACAGGGTGTATTTCGGTGAAAAATGGTCGTATTGAGACTTTAAAAAAGAGCATTTTAAAGCTTTAAGATTCTAATTTTCAGATTTGTTGGCTAAAATTTTTTAGGAGTTACGATTCTCATGCCATCCTAACAGATAGCGCAAAAAAATAATATTGCAAATATTTTGCTTTTTTTTTGGTCCACGGGCCTGAAAAATTTTTTTTCAGTTAGGCCGGCATATGGATCAGATAGCCTGTTTATTTAGCATTAATTTCCTTGTTTTAAAACCTCCCTTAATTTTTTTGAGTAGTGTATTTTAAGAAGGTCAGCGACTGTTACTTGTAAAAACTTGCATATTCGATATTCAGTACAACACGCGTCGAGACTTGCAAAGCGCCGCCCACCCGCCCGCAACGCAACCCGTTCAGACGTGCAAAGGGACGGAATACGACTTGTCCTGTGCTTGCAATCTTGCATGAACTTGTTTGATTCTTCACCAATATAAATACGAATGCCAAGGACAAACGTTACTCATTTGTTTCCGGAATTTTGAAAATAAAAGTGTGAGTGAATCGATGTCAGTGTTTGCCAGTGCCGGAAAAAGTAAGTACCTGCCTATTTGTTATTCATACTTTTATTTTATATTGTAATATTATATTTGTTATGTTTGCGTGTAGTAGGTACGTCATAAAAATTAAATACTGAACAGGGCCATTATTCGATACTTCTATAAAAGAACAGAAAGCCGAGAAAGATTGAAGTTTTAGTACTTTTTATTATAAAATTATTTATTTACCCGACTGTGGTGATTCACTAAAGGAGAGATATATGATTGACCTGCATGTTTGTACATATTTCAGCGCCCTCGTAGTTGCTAATGCTAAATGACTAAAAATATTTTCATAAATTGTACGTGTCTTCATGTACCACTAGTAACGTACATCAAAGTAATAAATAAATATTAAAATCGCGGAGTTTTGATGTCAAGATATTCTTTAAAAGTATTTTCTCTCGAATTTACAGAAATGTATCAAAATATAATTAATCAAAAAATATTTTATATTACATTAAAATAGGTTCAGTCGTTTTGTGAAAACCTCTATATGGGTCTTAGTAGTTTATTGCTTTTAATAATTAAAATCAGTTTTGCCGCCGCATTTTGGTTTTTTCATTGCAATAATTAATTAATCCTATTTTATTCTGTTAAAATATGTTAGCCATATCCTGTTAAAGTCACCTTATGATTACTAAAACAAACATTTTTTCTTTACAGGTAGGTAACTGATACAAAACCTGGCTGAATCTAAGAAGAAATGTCGACAGTACAGTGTTGATTATTTGAAATTTGGTTTTCTTCCATCAAAGGCAGATAAACAATTGCCCATATGCCTTTTATGCAACAAAGTTTTGAGCAATGACTCTATGAAACCATCGAAGCTCGAAGATCATCTAAGAAGGTGTCATCCTGATAAAATAGGTAAAGATTTAAAATATTTTCAAACATTGAAGGAAAAATATGAGAAGAGACCCACCGTGCACAGTATGTTCGCTTCAACGTCTCAAAGTAACGATGATGGCTTGCGGGCATCTTACAATATCTCGTTGCTTATAGCGAAATCTGGATAAACGCACACCATCGGAGAACAGTTAATTTTACCCGCTGTTGAAGAGGTTTTAAAAACTGTTCTGCACAAACCTCCATTTGAAGTACTCAAAAGAATTCCTTTGAGTAACAACACTGTACAAAGACGTATTGATGAAATGAGCTCTGATATTGAAAGCTTCTTGTGTAATTATCTGCAAAAAAACTCATTTTTCTATTCAACTGGACGAGTCAACTTTACCTGGTAATGAAGCATTATTATTGGCATATGTCCGATTTGTTATGGACGAAGAAATTCATGAAGAGCTGCTATTCGCGAAAACTTTGGAGGCGGACACTAAACGCGAATCAATATTTAATGTCCTGATTTTTTTTAAGGAAAAATCGATTCCATTTACAAACATTATTTCGGTGGCAGCAGATGGAGCTCCTGCCATCTTCGGGCGATATCGTGGGTTTATAAGCCATCTTAAAAGAATTATACCAAGAGTAACTGCAATTCACTGTGTCATCTACCGACAACAACTGGTAGCGAAAAATTTGAGTGATAGATTGCACAAATCGCTTCAATTTGTGATTAAAGCAGTTAACAAAATAAGATGCAATGCGTTGAATACCCGTTTATTTGCACAATTGTGCGACGAAAACGATGAAGACTTCCAACGATTCCTCTTACATACTGAAGTACGCTGGTTCTCGAAAGGTGCATGTTTAACAAGATTTTACTCACTTTTTAATCAGTTTTAGAGTTTCTGGAAAGTAAAGATCCAAATTTAAAAGAAAACCTGATCAAATTGAAAGCAGCAGACATCGCGTATTTGACAGATTTATTCAAAAAATTTAATGACATTAACTTGCAGTTACAAGGGAACAGCCTAAATTTAATAAAAATAAAGGGTGTAATTTCGGCTTTTCTTGGAAAATTGAAATTTATGAAGCAAAATATTAGTCGGCGCGAATTCTCCCAGTTTCCAAACTTGTCACAGGCAGAATGTCTTGATGAGGATATTCAGACATACGTTCAACATTTAAATGCCCTGCATAACAAAAAAAGGAGCAGATTGAACATCACAGAACGGGGAGATCTGCGGTTATTCCTTACAAAACTGAAGCCAAATATTGATAAGTTGCTGTCAATCCATCAAGTACATCCCTCCCATTAAAATTATGACTATTTTTTTTTAATTGTTGATTTGCATTGTTGAAGTTACGGTACGTTATTAATGTTTAATTTTAATTCTATTAAGTCTGTAATCATATTATTTTAATAAATAGAACACAAGAAAATATATTATTTTTCTTTTTATTTTTACCACTCCGAATTTAGGGTTGAAACTCAGCCACGACGCAAATTTCCATCGTTAGATTTAATCTTCACATTTTTTGACGAGTTTTGGGAATATGGTAGACATGTAGCAGCAGGGGGTCCACCGAAACCAGTAAAATTTTGAAAGTGGTCTACGAGAAAAAAAAGTTTGGGAACCTCTAGTTTAGAGCTTGCGCAGAAGTATAGGAAAGAAATTAAATATAAGGATTTAGTTGTTATCGTTATTTGAAGGATGCGCCCATCCTTTGGAGTTTACGCAGTACTGAAACAAAATAAGAGAAACCCTTTATTACGGATAACGATTTCTCTTATTTAGGAACTTATAAAAGAGGTTATTTGAAGTTCGTTATTCTTATCGCTATTATGGTAGGGCCGGTTTTTTTCCTACTTAGGTATACAAACCACTAAGAACATATAGTAAAATTGATTATTGCAAATAACACTGACAACAGTTAGTGTTCAGATTATGATGAGATTTTGCAATCATGGGCACAATGGCATTACAGTGGGTGTAGTGCTAATTTCAAATGAAATTTTATTTATCGCACATTCTTATTACCTTGGAAATATAGTGATAGAAACCTGCGAGACACAACTTTAATTTAGAACCTTGTATTGTCCTATCAACTACTAATAACACAGGCCAAGGATGAAAAAACTTTTTTAATAATTTTACCTGATTCCTATGTTTTTTGGTGTGCTGAGCCCGAAAATAATAATAAAAAGTCGTATCACCCACCAATTTTTCACATTTTAATATTCAAAATGTGAAAAGTTTATTGTGTTTATGTTATTAGGCTGGTAATAAAATCAGAATTTTATAAGGTTGGCAGTAAAATCAAATGTTATTAGGTTGGCAGTTCCGATAAATGTCACAGCTGTTTGTTTTCTTCCAGTTAAGATAACCTCGCATTGCAGTGTTTAACCTATGTGCTTTAATTCACACTCAAGGTATAGCTAATCGTGGGTGTAAAAAGTCTCCCAACACTTCTTGTTATATATGTGGTGAGTTTGTAGTTAAAAAACATCAAAGAAACACTACTGACTTTGTAAAAAAGTATAGTTTGCATATTTTTGTGTAGAAATCGGTAATGAAGAAAAATGTTGGGCTCCTCACAAAGTATATTATAGAGCAAGAGCCCGCGACTGCCAGACCTTCGGTAAATAATAAAAGCTAAAAGTTTCTCTACGTATGTCCACAATACGGGTAAGAACGATCCCCGACTATAAAACTTGAGTCGCGGTGGCTTTGGCAGGTAACAGGTAGTAAAGGTGTATAAAATTATGCCTCAAATTCAGTATAGTATAAAGCTCAGTTTTTATGTATTGTATTTGTAATAATCTTATAAATCGCCTCGTCCACTGCCAGACACTTAGTACGGTTGCAACCCCCTGCCAGACACCCTTAAAATATAGTTAATTGTAATTATACTTACGTTATAGTATAAAAGCTGAACTTTATATATGTTATTTGGGAAACTATAAAATGATGTTTCCCCAGACACTTTCGATAGTTCCCCCATCTTGCCAGACACATTGAAAGTCTACTGTAGGTGCGAGCGCGAGGGATATATATGTAAGCGGGTGCGAGTGAAATAGTGCGTTCGGTCCATGGCGATCTTTTACTGAGCATTAATTGTCTCTTATTCTGTGGTAAACTATTTTCTAGATTTATGAAGAAAATTTATTATATAAAATTATTAGGGACTAAAAAATAAATTTTCAAAAAATTATTCAGTAAAATTTTCATGTTAATAAATTATTAAATCAACAATCCAATAGTGTAATCAAATACGTTTTAGAGTTTTGTAAACTTCATTTAAATATTTAATCCAAAAAAAATTTCAATATGTTATAAAAAATTTTGTTTACTATAAGGAGGGAATAATTATTTTGATAGTAAGAAATTCAATGAAAAAGGAGTTTGATTATACTTATAGCCATTGTATACAAAGTAAAAAAATAATATTTCAAACATAAATTCAAAAAAATATTCAATTATTTTCATCGTTGTCGTCGATATCTTCATTATATCACCGCTACTCCAGTCTTTGTATCAGCTGCATGAAGAGGAAGCATTTTTGATCGTACTTGTTTCTTTTTTTTTATTACAAAATACACAAACGATCTGAGAGTCATTGATACGAGCATCACTTTCGGTCGGAATATTTACGTCCTCAGTTGCATCGTTATGTTCACTAACGTCTGGTTCACTAATGTCAGGTTTTTCTTGATGATAAGTTGTAGATTGTAATGCTCCTGATTCAGAAATTAAGGTTGGTTGTGATATTGTTGAAGGTTCTGTAAGTATAGGCGGTAAATGAGATTGTTTTTGAGAAGTTGAAGGTTGCGGTTCTGTTGATTGAGAAGATAAAGTTTGCTCTGATGTTGTTGGAGATTCTGTTGTTAACTCTGTAGTCAACTCAGGTATCAACGGCGTGACTGGAGATAAGCTGTCTGTAACTACACTGGTTGATTGTTCTTTTGCACTATTTTTTTTAGAACTTTTAGGTTCAGAAGTGTAATATTTTCTCATAAGTCCTGTGAATGCTTTATGGCATTCACGGTGATAACCACCATCTGTATATTCATCAGGCAAAATAATGTTTTTATATTTGAGGTTGTGTTTTTTTCTGACTGTCAAAATAGTTTGGCATTTTTTTAATGTCTCTTCAAAAAACAATGTTATTTTGCCATCACTTTTTTTACAAACAAAACAAATTAATTTTTTGCCTTCCGTTTCCATGATAACACTTTATTACAACTGGATCACATTTATTTCATAAACTGCACAAATAAATAATAAAACGTTTGCTGTACGTATAACAGTTCACCACACAATATACAATACAGAATAAAAGACAGCTGATGCGCAGTAAAAGATCGCCATTGACCGAACGCACTATTTCACTCGCACCCGCTTACATATATATCCCTCGCGCTCGCACCTACAGTAGACTTTGAATGTGTCTGGCAAGATGGGGGAACTATCGAAAGTGTCTGGCTACTGAGGAAACATCATTTTATAGTTTCCCAAATAACATATATAAAGTTCAGCTTTTATACTATAACGTAAGTATAATTACAATTAACTATATTTTAAGGGTGTCTGGCAGGGGGTTGCAACCGTACTAAGTGTCTGGCAGTGGACGAGGCGATTTATAAGATTATTACGAATACAATACATAAAAACTGAGCTTTTATACGAGGCATGTTTTTTAAGTAAGTACCGTTTTGCGATTCCGCCGCCGCAGCGATACGGTCGGCGTTCCGCGCTGGTAACCTACATCTCATGTCTACGCACTGACGCCATTACAGTCTGATTCTTCATTGTATACGTTGTTTACTGAGTGTTTAAGATGCCTCCGACAATCGTGAGTCCCGCCGATTGTGAAGTACGGGCTGTTATACGATTTCTTAGTGCTAAAGGCGTAAAACCGATCGATATTCATCGTGAGATCTGTGAAGTTTACGGACAAAACATTATGAGTGATGGAATGGTAAGGAAATGGGTGAGAGCATTTAAAGATGGCCGCACAAATGTGCATGATGAAAAACGGAGTGGGCGTCCTTCGGTCGTTAATGAAGATTTGGTGCAGAAAGTGGACGAAAAGGTGAGAGAAAACAGACTACCATTTGTTCCTGCACTTGAAGAAGCACCTGGGTGGTCAGCGTCTTCAAGACGATAATGAAGTCAAAACATTTGTGATACAGTGGTTAACAAGTCAGGCGGCAGAATTTTATGAGGAGGGTATTCAAAAACTGGTGCCACGTTATGACAAGTGCCTCAATATTCACGGAAATTATGTAGAAAAGTAGATTAAGGTACAGGCTTTCATGTAAAAATAAAATTATAGCGATATCTTTGCACGTCTTTTTTTAATTCCAAAACGGTACTTACTTAAAAAACATGCCTCGTACCTGTTACCTGCCAAAGCCACCGCGACCCAAGTTTTATAGTAGGGGATCGTTCTTACCTGTATTGTGGACATACGTAGAGAAACTTTTAGCTTTTATTACTTACCGAAGGTCTGGCAGTCGCGGGCTCTTAGACTATTATGTTTGTGTCCAGGATCTTAGGAAACGGTATAAGAAAGAAAAGAAAGCTTTTAGTTTTGCAGTACCCCCAGGTATGGAGAGAGCAAGAAAATCATTCAAATGATTGTTATTTTTGCAGCGTTGATGTTTCTGGATATAACTCCAAAAATAAAAAAGTAATTGTCTATCCTAACTTTACTTCAGCTAATCAGCCGGTAGGACATCGACCTGGACTTCCTGTCCCTGAACCACCTCAGTCTATTGATGACGTTTTACAGTCCAGTTCCGAATTTAATGAAAGTCGACCGGATGATGATGAGTTTCAATGTTCTCTAGAAACTTCAAAATCACAGTTGTTTATAGAAGCTGAGTTAAATGATTTAGCGGAAGATTTGGGTTTGACTAAGGAAAAATCAGAATTGCTTGGTTCTAGGCTGAAAGAAAAATATTTATTGGAATCTGCAACATCTATTTACCATTATAGAATACGAGATCAACAGTTTGCTCAGTTTTTCAAGCTGGAAGAGGATTTTTTTTCCCCTATTTTGAAATTTAATCGATGTCATATTGTGCAAGAATTGTGCGTGATACAAAAAAACTGATTCCAGATACGGTTTCAGCACCCAAAGATACATAACACTTAGATGTATTGGTTTAAAAAGTTTTTACAAATATTTTTTTGTTGGCCTGTGTAACCGATGTATATAACCATGAAATGAATGAAAAAATCCCCTAAGTTTATAAACGATGAATACTAACTTAACCTTGCTTCTTTCCCTCTCTTTTATTGAGCTCTATCCTTCTTTGGATAATTTACTCAGCTTTGAATCCGTCTCGTACTTAGGCAGAGCACCGGCGACCCTTCGATGGTGCGTTACACATTCTCGAGTTTGGATCCGTTTTTACAGGTGGAGAGCAACGTAATCTCGCTCTAGGCGATATTGCTCCCCGAAAAAAATATTTATTTGTCGTTATAATTTAATTTCTTTTTTGGCTCTGATAAAGGATCTCCTCGGAAACTGCTACTGGTTTTGGGTATAATCTTTTCTGTCCCGCCCGTCTAATTACATGATTGATACAACAAACACGGCCTCACGTATTCGCCTACTGCTCAAATCACCTAACCTCAACCAACGTTATAGGAATTACCCCTCACAGCGCTTAGCAACCCTATGCGATTAGAACCCCTCCCAAGAATTTGTGGACCACCGATCCACACTCCGAAGCCCCAAAACGCTCGCACTTCGCCTTCAAAAGCCCCAACCGGGAGAACGCGTCCGCGTGCTACGAACTGTCGACCGGAAGTCCCCACATCTCCATACCTTGCTTTTCCTTCGCGTTAATACTGCGCATGCTTGAGATAACGATAAGGACAAAGGCATGTGAAAAATAAGCGTTGCAAAATCTCTAATGTCAATAAATATGTGTAACCTTTAGTGATTTAACGCTTATGTAGGTTATATGTATTTCAGTGATGAATTAACAAACCTTGTCAAAATATTGACAAGGTCTCTTCGAAATGTTAATTAGATTTATTATGGTATTAAAAAATCGGTTAAATAGGTCCAAAACGATTTTTTAGGATATACGAGCGTGGATTAAGAGGCCTGGTAAATTTCTACGAAAAGGAAGAACATTTTGTTAAGAGGCATGGCTATTGGTAAGCGTAATTCTTTTAATAGTAGTGTCCAAAGTTTCAAACAGATGTGACGTGTAGTTAGTTGTTGGTAGCTATCGTAAGTGAAGAGTGTTACACGTTTCGTGAAGTATATTGCCGTGATAAAACATTTTTATTTACAAAAATGAACTGCGGCCCAGATAGTAACTGAATTGCAGCAAGTTCATGGAGACTCCGTACCAACACTGAAGACCATTTATTACTGGATTTTTAAAAGCTGCACGTTCAGGACACTTGATTGAGGTTTCTTCTGAAGAAATGATCAATCAAATTCATGGCATCGCACAGTGTGTCGACTAGTACAAGTTAGCTGGACAAAATTATTTTTTCATTTGTTTCAATTGTTTATGTATATTCTAGGCATATTAAGTTATTTTAAGAAAAAATTCATCGCGTTGGTTTTTTTTATGGGCGTGGCTAATTTTTTCCCCTAAATTAGTCAGCTACGCAGACATATTTAACGATAACTCGGGAACAACTTGTCAGATTTTTATAAATAAAACATTAAAAAATGCGTAACAAAATTTTATTAAAGTTGATTGAATATTATTTTATTCTATCCTTTATCGTTTTGGAGTTATTTAGAAATTAATAAAGAGAAAAAAAATTTTTTTCGGTAAAACAGCGCAATAACAAAAGAAAAACAAAATATTATTTTTGTTTTTGTTTATGTTTTATTTAATAAGGCTTGTAAATTTATTTCAGCACGAGTTTCTGTTATAGCAATGTGCTCCTCTGTAGGGTAACAGGCCTGTTTGGACTTTTTTAAACTAAAATATGACGGAAACACATTATGCTCCGCCTTCATGGACCACTTCCTAGTTTGTTTGTAAGAATGCGTTGTTGACTCAGAATCTATATAGTAAGCTAAGGCTTCGTCACTACTTAATTGCCTAGGATTAACGGAACTGGTATTTTTAGACTTAATAATATTATCTGGGCTCTCACTAATGTCTCTAATCACATTGGCAATTTTCCTTTGCCCTGCTGAACGCACAGCAATTTCGGCAGCAGTCACCAATTCACTGACACTTCGGGATTCTACGAGATCCACGACGCGACGTTTCTTCGTCTTAAACGACGGTCTTAAACGACGATTCCTCGAAATCTTTGCGAGGTCTTCCTGCAGGAGTCACATTCTCACTTGATGTTGAAGGTTGTGGCGCAAAAGAACTCGCAGTAAACTGTATGTCTGCTTCATCCAACCAATTCCTATTTTTAATTAAAAAAACGCTCCTTCGACTTTCCTGAAGCCAACCATTTGGCACCAAACTTATTAGACAAGTTGGATATCTTCAACTTTATTTCTTTTTGGCTGCTTTCAGTAATGTCACCAAAGTGAAATTTTGAAGAAAGAAAGTCATATACACGCGAGTTTTTTTCATTCTTCGTGTGTTTCAACCACTCCTCAAAAAAGGCTACCCTTGAAATAGAGTAAACGTGTTCTGGAAAAAAAAGAAAAAAAAAAACATGTTGTACTGAAGTGTGCTAAACAATATGTTTATTTTTACGAAGGATAAAGTTATTTCTGTGTAATATCTAAAAACTAGCCCGGATAGAGGTGAATGTCTGTATATTCTGAACTTTCAAAGTTTTTTTTTTTTAAAAACACGCTAAAATATATAGGCTATTTAAAAAAAATACTAAAAATTCAAATTAATAGATTCTGATTAAAAAAAATACATTAAAAAATAGTACTTACCCTCAGTATTAATATTCATCACAAAAACTTTCACAATATTACAATATGTCACTATAAGATGTGCACGAAAGTGTCGCTAAGTTGCAACTGATTGATTGAAAGAGCTGCATTAAACTCATTACCTGACTTCTGACGCTTATGACTCGCTACTTGCAAATTTGATAAACAACCTTTTCTCGGAATTCGGGGTTTGGTGGTGTTGTTTACGTTTTGCAAATAAGATTTCCTGGAAATCATAACATGAATTTTGTCCACCTAGCATGTTTCTACGCGACACACTGTGCATCGTGAAGAAAGCTCGTCGCATTACCCTTCGTGACATTGCTGAGATGGTGTAGGCATCACATATGAACGGTTACATAATATCCTGTATGAAGTTTTAAAAATGAAAAAACTTAACGCGCGCTGTGTGCCGCGTTTGTTAACGATGAAAAACGTATGAGGCCGCAAATTTGAAAATCGTGTTTGGAAAAGTTGCGGCATAATCTGAAGGACTTCTGGTGTCGTTGTGACTGTAGACGAAACGGATCGACCATTATACAACGGAGACAAAATAGCAGTCAAAACAGTGGGCTGGCGAAGGTGAAAGTACACCGAAAAAAACGAAAATAATTTTATCGGAGGGAAAAGTGATGATTCATAATGATTGATTATTTGGAAAAGGGTAAAATAGTGACTGGCTTGTATTACGCAACGCTAATGGACCGTTTGTATAGTGAGTTGAAGCAGAAGCGACCAGGATTGGCAAGAAAACAAGTGCTTCTTCACAAGGACAATGCGCTTGCTCACACATTGGCCGTTACAATAGCAAAAGTGTACGAACTGGGCTTCGAAATTATTCCCCACCCACCTTATTCCCAGATTTGGCCAAAGTGACTTTTTTGTTTCCTAATCTTAAAAATTAGCTTGGAGGAAGATATTTTCGTCGATATCAAGGTCTTACGTTCCCGAAAATTCCTCTGGTAATTCAGTCTACGCTGCTTTAGAACATCTACTCGGCAAGAGTCGGAATTTTCACAGTTATCAACATACAAAATTTGGCACAATAGCTTAGTTTAATACTTGTAAATCATATCAAATTCAGTTTGTAAATTATTTCGAAAATACTTTGACGGGTCGTCAATCATTATCAATTTATTTTTCACTCTAAATATTTTAAAAATAAGCTTTTCATTAGACACCTTGTACAATCTTGTATAATTCACAAATCGGAATCATCCGTTACTGCAATGTAATAAGACGATTGCGCAGGATTTCCTTTTCAAATCTATCCTTGGCTTCTTAGCATTTCATTCACTATTTTATTGCCTTCAAGCAATTAAAAGATTTTTTTCCTACTTTAAATAGCATTTAATTTGTTTTTTTAAAGTTTTATTCTCAAAGAGATCTTTACTGAAAACTGATGACCTTGAAATGTTTCTTTTATATATATATATATATATATATATATATATATATATATATATATATATATATATATATATCAAACAAATTATTAAAGGTAATACGCTCGTGATAATTTTCGTTCAATCTACACCCTGTAGAGAATATTCCAGACTTTTTTTCAAATTTTTTGATCAGTACTTTTCGAGGTAAGGGGCGTGTACAGAGATTTTTTAAAAATAATACAAAGAAAAGTGTATTTTTAAACTCGTCTTTTTACAAGCTTTCATTTGACACCCGACTCGATGACCTAGTAAAAAATGTTTTTTTCACTTCTGATTTCACCCTCCAAAACTAACCCCTTAAGTCAAAATTTTACTTTCAAAACTACACGGTTCTGATGAGGCCGCCAATTCCTATATGAGTACCAAATTTCAACATTTTATGTCAAATAGTTTCGGGGAAAATCTGGTGTGACAGACAGGCAGACGGACAGACGGGCAGACAGGCAGACACCGAAGTGATTATAAGATCCGTACGGAACACTAAAAAGTTGTGGTGCCCCAGTTCACAAGTTCATAAAATCGATGGTGAAATTGGACCAACTGGGTTATGAATTACTTCTTTATCCGCCGTATTCACCAGATTTGACCCAGGGATTATTACCTCTTTTCCAGTTTAAAAAGGGGGCTTCAGGGAAAGAGGTTTGGCTCAAATGAAGACGTCGAATGGGAAGCTGAGGCCAGATCGCTGGAATAAGTGTACCGTTCTTAAAAGAAACTATGTTGAAGAATAAAATGGATTTTTGGCAAAAATATGTTTTTTTTTTTTTTTGCAGTTTCGGGACTTTCCCCTCGATTGTATTGTTCTGATTTAGTACCTTTTTGTTTAAACATTTGAAGAAAGACCTCAGGGGTCCAACATTTTCGTCTAATGATAAGTTGGAAGCCGTTGTTGTGTTGTTTTTGAGGCGCAAACAAAAGATTTTTTAGAAAGATTAAAACAACTAAACAAATTACCGTCACACTGGACTAAGTGTCTTAGTGAGACGGTAATTACATAATTAGGTAGATAAGTAGAAAAAAACACCCTTGTCGCATGAAGATTTTCTGTAATCTCTAGGAAATCTAGTACATCTTTATTCGTAACTACAAGACTACAAAAAATATTTATTTTTATTTTTCCATTAACACCGTGTAAGCACGTTACAGAATAAATTTTCTTAATTCCCCAGACCGGAAAATAGTATTTATGTTCAGTTATTAAGTTGTCTTTTTATTTTAATTACCCGGTAAACTAAGTAAGCTAATTCCTAATCTATACGTAAGACCCTAATTTCTAACAAACTATTATTTAATCAAATAAAAACACTAAATTTCAAATATTTATTGTCGCGAGCTTGCTACCCGCGCTCTAAAATTTTAAAATGCCTACCATAGGCACGGAAATAGGCGTACCGAAATCCCCGATTCGAAAAAATTAGTACCTCAGTCGATGTCCTTGAGGAAACCCCCTGCCCTTATCACTTCGCACCACTCTTTCACACTGAAAACACTCAGAATTTCACAGAGGGGGTGCTCGCTACAATATAGAAACCACCACTCAACACTTGCACGACACAGTCGTACGGTACTACTTGTGCCATCGACTTCTTTCGAAGAAGGGGCCACTGTAGCGGTACTTTCTGACGGTTTCTAACGGGTCACGTGATGACAGCACCTTGCCCCATCTTCGTCTTGCACGTTCAGTAACTTGGTATCGTACGGTAAGAGAGGGAGATCGAAAAGAATTATTTTATTATTGTAGAATTAAAGTTGTTGCAAGAGAAATCGTGCGGAGGCCTAGTTACCTACATACATAAAAAGGTACTTTCACCTTTTAAGTGCTGGTTATAAAGCGTCAGTACCGCCGAAGCGCGGTTTGGTTTAGAGATAAAAGAGCTATTGATGGTGGTACCCGATGAATATTTTGATGTCACGGGTATACGGGGCATGAAGATACAGGGGCGAAAATCACTTTCGGTGGTACCTTCGATTCACACTTTGATTTAATGAATTTTATATCATCAATAATCTAGGATATTGTAGTACTTCTTTTATGCTTGTTATTACGCAAGTAAGGCAAAAAGTAGTACCATGGTGTTAGTCGTCTACAAAAGTATTACCAACCTTAACAACAATAAAAAATAAAGCCACATATATGATAGGTTTTTGTACTTATTCATTATCATCATCATTAGCTTATTTAATCCATAGTCGGATGTAAGCCTCCCCAAATTGTCTCCAATTAGCTTTGTTGTTTGCTTTCTGCATCCAATCGTGTCCCGCTAATCTTTTTATGTTGTCCTTCTTGTGGTCTACCTCTGTATCTTTTGTGTTCTCTAGGCCTCCATTATCATTTATCCTTGCGATATGCCTCGCCCAATTCCATCTTAATATAAATATTCGTTCTATTGATATTTCGATTTAGCACCTATTTTCCCTTGAATAATTTTAGCGAGATCAAAATAATATCTTGTAAATACTAGTATAACCTTTTGGTCAGATAAACCTGACATATCGAAGAAAAAAGCGGGTTGCTCACTCACGACAATGCGAGCCGTCACACTCCAGCTGTTACGCAAGGAACACTTATGCTAATGCACCGGCAGCTCTTGAACATCCACCATTTCAGTCCAGACCTATCACCAGTGACTTTTACATGTTTGGACCTCTAAAACTGGCACTTACCAGGTAACTGGTAAGGGATGAGGTGTTTGGGGCGCAGTTCGTTGGACCATAGACGAAGTAATTAGTTTCTTTAGTTTATGGTGAAACACACCCACCTCCTTTCTACAAGAATGGGCTAAAAAATTATCAGCCCGTTGGAGAAAGTAAAGAACTATGAAAAAAAAATTAGGAAAAAAACTAGAGGGTAGTATTTTTTAGGATCCGGCAAAACTGGGTTTCCGGCTACGTAGAATCCGGCAAAACTGGGCAACCGGCTACTTAAAATCCGGCAAAATCTGGTACCCGGCCGGGTAGGATCCGGCAATATTTTATTACGTTCGTTCTTTCACGTTTTATTAACATTTCCTGCCAACTTTAAGTATTTTTCTGTAAATTGGCAGTATTGTCAAGACGCGATAAATTAGCGCTTAGGCTGGTTGTTTTGTGTGAAACCCCCAGCGAAATAAAGATCTTATTCCGATATTTGCTACGATAAAAGGTATTTTTAATGATTGTTAGTTTTTAAAAAAAATAAGGGAGGTCTGAAGTTACTTTTTATTTGAACAGGATGATGAATCAAAAGCAGTGTGTGGTTTGTGCAGCGTAAAAATCACGCAAGGTTAAGAAAAAAAAAAAGGTAGTACTTCATCTTTATGGAAACATTTAAGATTTAAACGTCTCCTAGTTTGGTCAGTGAAGATAAGGGCGAAGCAGAGCCATCAACCACCTCTGGGAATATAAAATAAGTTAATATTACAGAATATTTTAGGACAACCAACCAATGGAATAAAAATGATCCTAAAGTAAAACTTGTGGGAACGACAATAGGAGAGATGCCTTAAACAACCAGCCTTTTCCGTTTGTAGAAAATATGAGTAAGCGTAATAATGAAATGGAATTGCACTAAGATTATTGTTATTATTTACTTAAAATGCATCAAACAAGCAATACCGTTAAAAGTAAATAACGAAACCGATGAAGATCGGAATTAGACTCTTCGAACGATGTCCCACTTAGTATATTAAAAAACTTAACAATACCAAAAAACGTAAGCAAAACATAAGCGGACATTTTGGGATGTATTTTCTCATGTTGGTCAAACTAGAGAACAAAATAAAAATGTCTCCCATGGAAGAGAAGAGGTAGAAACAGAGTTCAGTTCTTATTTAAGTTTGCCATTGATAGATCGTAAAACAAGTCCATTTTTATGGTGGCAGATTAATTTCAAGTTTTTTCCCTAAGTTTGGAGAACTTGCTCTTAAGTTTCTTTCAGCACTAGCTTTTTCAATATTTGGTGAAAGGCTATTTTCCAAGGTTGGAAATATATATGAATAAAAAAGGAACAGATTGTCATCTGAAAATGGTGAAATACTAACATACGAGAGTTGTATGGTAAGTACCTGGCCTCGACCAGAGATGGCGCTACTACTGTTTAAAAAAATTATGTTTTTCGTAAACATAACCTTTTACAAGAATCCTGTCAAATTTTCAAGTCATTGCTTGATTTAGTTTGTGAGTGGCAGCCATTTAAACGAAACAACTTTTGTGATTTTACAACAATGGAAAAAATTGAATATCGAACAGGGTTTGTTTTTTAAAAGAAAACGAATGCTGAGATACAAGCGAACCTCAGCGAAGTTTATGGGGAGTCTGCGCCTTCGTTATCCACCATAAAATAGTGGACAGCTGAATTCGAACGCCGCCGTACAAGCATTTTTGATGAAACATGTTCAGGTCGTCCAAATGAGATCATCGTCATCAGCTTATTCCATCCATAGTCAGACATAAGCCTCCCCAAGTTGTCTTAAATGAGCTTTGTTGTTTCCTTTTTGCATCCAATCTTTTTATGTCGTCCGTCTATCTTGTCTGTGGTCTACTTCTGCATCTTTTGTGTTCTCTAGGCCTCCATTCAACTATACGGCGGGTCCATCTGTTATCATTCAGGCTTGCGATATGCCCCGCCCAATTCTACCATAATATAAATATTCGTTGTATTACATCAGTCACTTTTGATCTGAGGAATACGATCTTGGAGTCTAATATTTAGCATTCTCCTCTCCATTGTTCTTTCGGTTACCTGGGGTTTATTTATTATCATTTTATTTAAAGCTCACGTTTCAGTGCCATATGTTAATACCGGCAGTACATATTGACCGAATACTCTGGCTTTTATTGTATTTGGAAAGTCCAATTTAAATGTAAATTGTAACCTTCCGAACGCAGAACAAGCTAACGAGACACTTCTATTTAAGTCAGCCTTTAAATCATTTTTTGATATTTCGATTTTTTGTCCTATTCTTTCACCTTCTATCAATAGTTCCTGGCTGTTATTTTCACTTTCGTTGTTTAGATATTTGGTTTTGGTGAAGTTTATTTTAAGCCCTATTTCTAGAGACTTGTTATTTAATTCCATCAACATTTCTTGTAATTCTTCTTTTGTGTTGGCGATCAAAGTGATATCATCTGCGAACTTTAAGTGATTTGATCATTCACCGTCTATTAGTATTCCTTTATTTTCCCACTTTAGCGATTTGAACATGTCTTTTAAAGTCAAACATTCCCCTTTTTAATTTTAATTTATTGGTTTTTTCTTCAAGCATTATTTGTGATGTGGCATTTTTATATATGTATTCAAGAAGAGTTGTGTACCTTTCATCGACTCTGCTGTTATTTAAGGCGTTAAGGAGAGCCATTATCTTTACCGAATCAAATACTTTTTCATAGTTAACCATTGCTATCCACAAGGTGACCTTATATTCATTTGCTTTTTCCACTAGTAATCTAACTATTTGAAGATGGTCCAAAGTGCTGTATCCCCATCTAAATCCCGCTTGTTAACGTGGTTGATATATGTTATGATTCTAGTGAGGACTTTGTACAGTATCGATAACAGGCTGGTGGGTCTGTAATTCTCCAATTTAAATTTGTTTCTCTTTTTAAATATAACCACAATCAAGGCGTTTACCCAAGGTGTTGGTATTTTACTTTCTATGAGGCACCGGTTAAAAGAGCTTGAAGAGATTGTATTATCGATGCCCCTCCATACTTTATCATATCTATAGTCATTTCATCGTTCCCTGGTTCTTTGTTGTGCATAGACTGTAGGATGTTCATTATTTCATCCGTTGTTACATCGGGAATGTCTTCAGATCCCAAATTTCTTACTATCACTTTATTTCCTTCTTCTTTCCCGGGCGGTGGCGATTTTTCGTGTCATATAGTGTTTAATAATATTTCTCTGTAGCTTCCTTTATCTCTTTGATTTGTGCGATCTCTTGGTTATCGTTACTTATAAGTTTTATGATTTGATGGCTCCCTTCATTCATTTTTTGTTTAGGTGTTTCAAACTTTCCCCCTCTTTCAAAGTTTCTCATATTTTCGAGTTTCTGTACTGTCTGACTTCTTCTCTGATCTTTTTCTTTATTTTTTTTTTTTGTCTATTTCTGCCAATTCTAATCTGCAATTTATAGGATCAGGTCTTAATCGTCGTCTGTGTTTCCATAGATTTTGTGTCTCTTTACTTATTTTTTGTATTTTTTGTGCGTCTAGTTCAAGTTCTGATTGGTATTTATGTCTTTTATATGATGCTGCCTGTCGATATTCGTCTGTGTTTTTCTTTATTATTCCTGTTGGTGTCTTTATCTTTGTAGGCGTTATCAATCTACGTCTCTCCCGCTTCAGATTTATTCTTATTTTTGCTCTGAGCATCCGATGGTCACTGCCAATGCTTATCGTGTTCAGGACTGCTGTGTGAATTACAATATTCTTTGATGAGACATAATCAAATTCGTTTCTTGTTATACCATATGGGCTTTGCCATGTCCATCGTCTATGTTTTGGCTTTTGGAAAAATGTGTTCATAACGTACAAGTTACTTTCGTTTACAAAATTTGATAACATTTCTCCTCTGCTGTTCCCAAACCAAACTTATCGACAGTCTTCCCATTTGTATTCGCTGGTTTCCCTATTTTGGTATTGAAGTCGCCGATTATTATCTTGTTTTATGATGTAGCAATACTTTTATATCTCTGTACAATTGGTCAATTTCTTCTTCCTCGCTGTGCATATACCTGAATGATTTGCATCTTCTGTTTACATGTATGTCTACTGAAATCACTCTTTCCGATATGGCTTTGAACTGAACAACATTTTCTGCTTTTTTTTTATGTAGATACAAGTAGACCGACTCCTCCAATTTTCTTACTTTCATTGCCTTTATAGAAAAATTTGTGGCCACTTTTTAAGGTGATACAAGACAAATGAGTCAATCATCGCTCCTGATGAAGCTAACATGGTTAGCGAAACGCGCGTCGAGTGCAAAAATAAAGTGCTTGGTGTAGTGGTGATATATACTGAGTAGTATCATTGTGCCAAAGATTCCACATCGAAAATGATTGAAAAAATCCACGACATAGTGATAAATGATCGGAGATAGAAAGTGCGTGAGATTGCTGAGACTGTGGGTATCTCAACTGAACGGGTGCAGAGCATTTTAACAACTCATTTGGATATGAGAAAGCTTTCTGCAAGATAGGTGCCGCGATTGCTCACAATTGACAATAATCACACACGTGTATCAACTTTAAAAGACTGTTTGGCGATGTTAGAGCGAAATCGGAATAATTTTTGGCATCGATTCATAACTGTTGACGAAACATGGATTCTCATCACAGCACACTAGAGACCAAAGAACAGCCCAAACAGTGGGTTTCCGTGGCTAACCGGCGCCAAAGAAGGCCAAGCGACTTTATAGGCCAACAAAGTCATGGCCGCAGTATTTTGGGCATCCACGCGGCATAATCCACGTCGATTACCTTGAAAAGGGCAAAACGATTAATGGAGAGCATTATGTCAACTTATTGGATCGTTTCATGCTGTGAAAAAAAAAAAAAACGTCCGCATTTGGCGACGAAAAAAATTATCTTTCATCAAGACAACGCACCCGTGCATACTTGTGTCATCCCCGTGGCAAAATAAGTTAGGATATGAATTGCTTTCGCATCCACCATATTCGTCAGATTTAGCCTCCAGCGATAATTTCCTATTTCCGAATATGAAAAAAAGGCTCTGCGGAAAAATATTTGGCTCAAACGATGAGGTGATTGCTGAAACAAACGCCTATTTTGAAGGGTTGGAGAAATCGTATTTTTTAAATGGAATACAAAAGATAGAAAAACGCTGGGTTAAGTGTACGGAGCTAAAAGGAGGCTGTATGTTTTTTAGAACAATCAGTACTAATTAACACCCGCATATTATCAAACACTAACACTTTTCCAAGTTTTACTTTGTAAAGAACCTGGTTTTTCATCGGAATGACGCATCTCAAAATAAACATAACTTTCGATTTTTGTAGCATGGTTGCTGATTCATAATTAGTCGCCAAAATGAGAGCAAAAATCTTCAACATAAACTTAAATAGAAATCAGCTTTTTTTGCAACAGTTATATTATCAGAGAAAGTTATATGTAACAATTTTATATTTAATTTAGTAATTTAGATATGGTGTGTGATTTCTTTTATCAAACGATGCAGAAATCTTCAATCACACATTGTGAATAAACAAATCAAATTTTCTTAAAAACTGATGGGGTGAGATTCTACCACTTAGTGAATTATGTTTCAAAAGAGAAATTTTGCAACGCTCAGTTTGGCAGGTTGTCTTTATCTTTGGAGCTTGCGCAGTACTGAAACAAAATAAGAACTAAACTAGCCGCGCCCGCGGCTCCGCTCGCGTAGACTTGATTCATTACTATCGTCACTGCTTATTCGTTATGTTACCTAACGTAATAAAATATCTGCCATTAGTTCCCCTTATCTCCCATTATTTCTCCTTATCTCTCATTATTTCTCCTTATCTCCCATTATCTATGATTATCTCAACTTATCTCGCAATATTTCTCCTTATCTCCCATTATTTCTCCTTATCTCCCATTATCTCACCATAATTCCCATTATCTAGACTTATCTCTGCTTATCTCCCATTATTTCTCCTTATCTCCCATTATCTCACCTTGTCTCCCATTATCTAGGCTTATATCGAATTACGAGTATATAAAACATATGTATAAATTTATAAAAACATGTAAATCGGATAAGGGGTTCTCAAGTGATAAGCGCACTAACGGACAGACAGACAGACGTTGCAATTTATATATATTATATTCTTTACAACATGATATTGTTCCATATTTAATGGTTTAGGCAGTGTATTGCAAGAGAACGCGCTAACGGTAACCTTTTTGTTCGACTTGATTCACTATTATCGTCACTGCTTATTCTTTGTTGCCTAACGCAATAAATTATATCCTATAAGATGGCCAGAGAACATATGTATGTTTTAAAAAAAAGCACGTAAGACGGATAAGTGGTTCTCCAGTGATAAGCGCACTAACGGACCGACAGACAGACAGACAGAGAGACAGGCAGACAGACAGAGAGACAGGCAGACAGATAGACAGACATTGCATTTTATATATATTACAGATAGAAGATTATAGATAACCTGGCCAGAGAACAAATGTATCAATTAAAAAAAAAAACACGTATATCGGATAAGTGGTTCTCCAGTGAAAAGCGCACAAACGGACAAACAGACAGAGAGACGTCGCGTTTTATATATATATTATATATTCACTATTATCGTCACTGCTTATTTCTCATGTTACTTAACGTAATAAAATATAGCCCTTAACCTGGCCAGAGAACATATGTATGTTTAAAAAAAAGCACGTAAATCGGATAAGTGGTTCTCCAGTGATAAGTGCACTAACGGACAGACAGGCAGACAGAGATACGTTGCATTTTATATATATTATAGATGTAATAAAATATATATCTATAACCTCGTCAGAGAACATATGTATGAATTTAAAAAATCACGTAAATCGGATAAGTGGTTCTCGAGGGATAAGCGCATTAACGGACAGACAAACAGACAGAGAGACATTGCATTTTATCTATATTATAGATATAGATTATTATTATTATTATATAACCTAGCCAAAGAATATATGTATAAATTTAAAAAAAGTCACGTAAATCGGAAAAGTGGTTCTCCCGTGATAAACGCACTAATGGACAGACAGACAGAGAGACATTGCATTTTATATATATATATATATATATATATATATATATATATATATATATATATATATATATATATATATATATATATTATAGATTATAGATATTCTCTGTTACATAATATTGTTCCATATTTAATGGTTTAGGCTGTATATTGCAAGGCAACGCGCTAGCGGTAAACTTTTTTCCGACTTCATTCACTATTATCGTCACTGCCCATTCCTTATGCCACCTATCGTAATAAAATATAGCCTATAACTTGGCTATTCTCTCATGTATGTTTTTAAAAAAAAGTACGTAAATCGAATAAGTGGTTCTCCAGTGATAAGCGCACTAAGGGACAGATAGATAGACAGACAGACAGAGAGACGTTGCATTTTATATATATTATAGAAGACTGTATTTAGCCAATTTCCACTGGTTTATTTAAATTGCGATGACGCGTTTCGCTGTCGATGCAGCTTCTTCAGATCTACATTTTACACTGTAAGATTTGAAGAAGCTGCATCGACAGCGAAATGCGTCATCGCAATTTAAATAAATCAGTGGAAATTGACTAAATACAGTCTTTTATTATATATTTATAATGAATTTCCATCAAGTAGATGCTGCAACCATCCAAAATTTGAAACAAGCTGATATAAGCTTTCCAGCTTCAAACTACTTCAAGTTACTTCTAATATGTACAACTACGCAAAATATTTGGTTTTTCAATCAGTGCCTCCAAAACCAAGTAACACCTAAGTAAAATCTTAAAACTCACAACACCAGCAAAGCAGCCAAAGAAGCAGTTATACTCGCCAAAAGAAAATGGATATATACAGAGAGAAAAATCCAGTATAGCATTAGAGACTCATATAACATGTATTTCAAGGTAATCCACACAGAATCATTATTTAAACTAAATTTTATAGAATTTATGGTCTTAGATTCAAACACACGTGAAAAAGTAAAAACAATAATACATAAAAAATATTTGAAACGATACCAAAAAAAAATGACTGTAAAATGTAGATCTGAAGAAGCTGCATCGACAGCGAAACGCGTCATCGCAATTTAAATAAACCAGTGGAAGTTGACTAAATACAGTCTGTTATTATATATTTATAATGAATTTCCATCAAGTAGAAGCTACAACCATCCAAAATAAGAAAAACCTTTATTAAGGATAACGATTTCCCTTATTCTTATCGCTATTATGGCAGGGCCCTTTTTTTTCCTACTTAGATATACAAACCACAAGGAAACACAGTAAAATTGAAATGATAACACAGGGAAACAGCTGTTTTGGTGTCGAGGTTTTTTGAGCTGATTCTATATCAATTTGATATCCTGAATTCAAATAACGTATTCATTTGTACCTAGGAGCTCAAATTTTTAAGATATACAATTTTAGAGAAATATAAGTTACATTATTGTAACTCAAATCCGTAAGTATAGTAAACAAAAGTAGATACGAAATTTTTATTTTAGTTATACAAAATACAATATTATGTCGTACTTACAAACAAAAAAAAAACATTGAAGAAATGAAATAGTCACTCAACACTTGGAAAGCCTCTTTTCCGCGACATTCTTGAATGTTTTTTTTAAACAGTCCCTTTTTAAACTCCAGCAGTAATCTGCCATCATGTGCATGTCCCATCTTCCTTGGTAGCGGTCCTCCATAACTTTAATATCTTGGTGAAATCTTTCACCTTGTTCCTCACTCATGTCTCCTAAATTTTCTGGAAAACGGTCTAAGTGGCTGTGTAAATAGTGTATTTTAATACTCATATTGCACCCTAAGGATTTGAAACTATTAAGCATCTTGTTAACCATTTCAACATAGTTTTGAGCTTTATGTTTGCCTAGAAAATTTTCTACAACTGCAACAAATGATGTCCAAGCTTCTCGTTCAACTTGATTCATTGAATTTATGAAGGCAGGATCCTTAATTAATTGTCCTATTTGTGGGCCGTCAAATATCCCTGCTTTGAGTTTTTCTGTGCTTAACTGATGCATTTTTACCCCTATATAGGCAAAACAAGACCCATTCTTATCAAGAGCCTTTACAAATTGCTTCATTAAGCCCAACTTTATATGTAACGGAGGAAGTATGATTTTTTCTCTTTCAACCAAAGCGTCGTTAATGACATTCTTTTCCCCAACGTCCATGTTTTCTCTCTGAGGCCAATCTTTTCTAACCCAGTGGTGTGTTTTGTCCCTACTATCCCAGAGGCACAAGAAACACGGATATTTCGTGTAACCACTTTGCTGCCCAAGAAGAAAGTTTACCATTTTTAAGTCTACACAAATCATCCATTGATGTTCGTAATACTTTATCTTCTGCAAGACCAAAGCTATGGTATTATATTCTTCTTTCAGTTTCGTTGAGTGAGCTAGTGGTATTGAACCATATTTATTTCCATTATGTAGAAGGACACATTTTAAACTTCGCTTTGAATTGTCAATAAATAGGCGCCAATCATCTGGAATATATTCAGAAAGTCCCATTTCTTTCATGAGTCCCCTAATTTCGTGACAAAATACAAGATTGTCTTCTTGAGAAAAGAATGGTAGCAGATCTTTTTCTCTTGTACGGTAAAAGGTAATTTTGGTTCCTTGTTCCAGTAAATTTTTGTCGTCCAACCTAGAAGCTTTTTTCGATAAATTGAGATCCCTGGTGAGATCATTTAATTCATTTTGATTGAAGCGTTGAGGAACTGATGACGTCCCCTCATAGTCACTGTTAGTTTCATTAGCATCAAAATTTTTATTAGCATCAGAAGAGCGATCAGAGGGAAAATATTCGTCATCAGAGATATGTGGTAGCTGATGAAATGTTGGAATCGGTATTTCATCTGAGTGCGGGATAGGGCGTATTGCCGAGTCTAAATTGGGATAAGTCCACTTACTGCGGTTATTTCGATTGATTCCATTAGTATTTACTAAACAGAAATAACAATCATTGAAGTGGTTTTTTGGTTCTCTCCAAACCATTGATACGCCGAATTTTAGACATTTTCTTTTCCCGGTAGTCCACTGCCGTAAATGCTCTGTACAAGTTTTACATACGAGATGCGGGGCCCACGTTTTGTCCTGATCACCAAGCTTAACTCCAAAGTATCCAAGATACGCTCGCTTTACAAAGTCAGTACTAGTTTGTCTGTTTTGTTGAAACATGTATTCTCCGCATATATAGCAAAACACATCAGGTTGATTTACACAACTTTTTCTTGAACTGGAACGTGAACTCATTTTAATTCTGTTCAATAACACAAAAAACACTCTTTTCTTAACATAAAATAACACGCCGAATTCGATCTACTCTCAACGGATTGCATGTATAGATTTAGCGTCCCAAATATAGTTAAAATCAGCTCTAAAATCCCAGGCACCAAAACAAAAATATTTTTTTGTTGCCCTGTGTAATCTTTTGTTGCAAATAATAGTGACAACAGATTATGTTGGGATTTTGCAATTTTTAGCACAATGGCATTACAGTATGTGTAGTGCTAATTCCAAATTGAAATTTTATTTCTCGCACATTCGTATTACCTTGGAAATATTGAAGGAAGTGATGGAAACCTGTTAGACACAACTTTAAGTTAGAAAATTGTGTTGACCCATCAAATAACCGGTGTACGTAACCATGAAATGAATGAAAAAAATCCGCGAAGTTTATAGAAGATGAATACTAACCTAACCTGGCAATTCCTTCGCGTTAATACTGCGCATGCTTAGGATGACGATAAGGACAAGGGCATTCGAAAAATAAGCGTTGCAAAATCTCTCTAATGGAACTTTTCATCCTGTACAAACCTCAAATTCGACCAATGATGAAATACTCCTTTCATGATTCGGGTTCTGCTCCCAAACATACACTGCGTTTGTCGGATGCTATTTAGAAGAGAGCTATTTGTCTGACAGACGGCCCAGAAACGCTAATAATCTTGATTCATTGAAACATCGAAGAACGGTTGAAGACTTGAATCTATTTTACAAGTATTTCCATGGAACGTGTTCGGTGGATGTAGTCCGCTTAATTCCTCCCAGAGCGGTGCATGCTAGAAATCTTCCAGGCCTTTGTTTAAATGTACATATAACTTCCCGCCGTCTGCGGACATTTGTATGGGCAACCAGCGTACGAGCGTCGACGATTATTAAGCTAATCTATAATATATATAAAATGCAACGTCTCTCTGTCTGTCTGTCTGTCTGTCTGTCCGTTAGTGCGCTTATCACTGGAGAACCACTTATCCGATTTACGTACTTTTTTTTTTAAACATACATATGTTCTCTGGCCAGGTTATAGGCTATATTTTATTACGATAGGTAGCATAGTGAATGAGCTGGGACGATAATAGTGAATGAAGTCGGAAAAGAGTTTGCCGGGTAGCACGTTCCCTTGCAGTACACAGTCTAAACCATTAAATTTGGAACAATATTATGTAGCAGATAATATCTATAATCTATAAAATCCAATGTCTCTCTGTCTGTCTGTCTGTCCATTTATCAGGCGACAACCACTTATCCTTAAATTCATATATATATTCTTTGGCCAGGTTATATAGTAATAATAATAATCTATATCTATAATATATGTAAAATACAACGTCTCTCTGTCTGCATGTCTATCCGTTAGTGCGCTTATCCCTCGAGAACCACTTATCCGATTTACGTGATTTTTTAAATTCATACATATGTTCTCTGACCAGGTTATACAATAATAATAATAATCTATAAATATATATAAGACTCTGTCTGTCTGTCCGTTAGTGTGCTTATCATTCGAGAACCACTCATCCGATTTACGTGATTTTTTTTAATTCTTAATTTAATATATGTCAAAAAAAATCTATAATATATATAAAACGTAACGTCTCTGTCTGTCTGTCTATCCATTATTGCGCTTAGCACTCAAGAACCACTTATCCGATTTACGTGTTTTTTTCTTATAAAATACAAAGGGAATAAACAGAGACAAAATGCTAATATCTAGGAGAAAAGATGGAAGTTTAGCAGTAAGCTACGCAGAAAGACTGAATAGATGGTGGGAATACTTTAAAGAAACACTAAATGGAGATGAAAATGAGTTGAATGAGAAATAGGAAGCAAAATTAACTGAAGTGCAGGAGGGGACAAATAAACCCTGCAAAGAAGAAATAAGAGAAATACTCAGAACCCAAAAAAAATAAGGCCCCGAATGGAAATTGTAGAACTGATAAAAGCTGGAGGAGTAGATCTGGAAAATGAAATATGCCGGTTGGTGCAAGAAATATGGGAAACAGAAAAGATGCCCGTGAGCTGGAGAGAGTCGCTCATTTGTCCAATATACAAAAAAGGAGAAAAAACTATATTGCTAATTATAGACCAATAGCCTTACTGGATGTCGTGTACAAGGTAGTAGTGTTGACTATCAAAAACAGACTAGCAGAGAAAGCCGAGTCTATTCTGGGAGAGTACCAGTGTTTATTCAGGAAAAATAGATCGGTTACAGACAAGATATTTTCGATTAAGTAAATGTAAGATAATAGCCTAGAACAAAATTTGGCACTACACTTGGTCTTTGTGGATTTCAGAGAAGCATATGACTCTGTAAATAGAGAAGGACTCTACAAGATAATGTAAGAACTAAAAATTCCAAGTAAATTGATTCGCATGGTGAGAATGACCCTGAATGGCACAGAAAATAGAGTGTTGGTTGAGGGCAAAGTATCAGACAAGTTTAAGGTGAAGAGAGGATTAAGACAAGGGGAACCAGTGTCGATATGTCTATTTAATTTGGTATTAGAGAAAATAATCCGGGAGTCAGAAATAAAAACAAATGGAACGATATACTAACAAGCCTGCCAATGCTTGGCATATGCGGATGATGTAGCAGTGATTGCAAGAGCAAAAGAGAACCTCAAAAAAGCCATAAGTAGGATAGAAGAAAGGGGAAGGATGAGAGGACTAAAGATAAATGAGCAAAAAAACAAAATACATGGAAATTACAAAGAAGAAGGATAATAAAAACAACAAAAGTTTAGATATAATAAACAACTTAGGAAAAAGATATATGTTTGAAAAAGTAGACAAATTTAATTATCTGGGAGTAACAATAACAGAGAGTGGACAAGAAAGGACGGAGATACAAGAAAGAATAGCGAAAGGACAGAGATGTTTGGGGGCAATGAATCCAATTTTGAAATCAAAGAATGTATCAAGAAAAGCAAAAGAAAGAATATATATGACAGTTGTCAGACCCATGGTGACATGGATGCAAAACGTGGAAACTGAATGCAAGAGAAAAGGAGACGTTGGAGGTGTGGGAAAGGAAAGCTTTGAGAAGAATCTACGGAGGAAGGAAAGAAGAGGGACTGTGGAGAAGAAGAACAAACTACGAATTAAAATGCCTATATACGAAACCCCTTATAAGCCAAATCATAATAAGCCAGCGATTAAGATGGTTGGGACACGTGGCAAGGATGAAGGAAGAAAAACAGGCAAAGCAAGCCCTAATAAGAGGAGTGGATGGAAGAAGACGCAAGGGTAGCCCTCGATCTACATGGATTCAGGCAGTAAAGCAAGATCTGGAGTTGATGGGAATCCCGCACTGGGAAAAGGAGACAAAAAGAAGTGGAGACAAATATGCAACCAAGCCATGAGCCTCTAAGGCCCCTTGAGCTATATAATAATATAAACATAACGAATAAGCAGTGACGATAAAGGTGAATCAAGTCCACGCGAGCGGAGCCGCGGGCACGGCTAGTCGTTAATATAAAACAGAGAGGGTATGGGAAAAATTATGGAGCCCTAGGAGCCCAGTGTTGACGGTGAAGGTGTCGGAAAGAAATCCAACTAAAAACAACAAGAAAGAACATATCAGGTCAGTCAAGAAGTATTGAAAGCGACACCTATGGAGTATCACTTGAACCAAATATTGAACACCATTTTAAACTTTCATCTGTCATATTAACACCCTAAATTTCAAGTCGATTCGTCAAGTCTTTCGTCGTTTATCAGCGAGTTAACGTAGACGTGTTTGAGTATTTTTTAAAAATGGAAAAATCGAATACCGTGCAGTGATAAAATTCGTTTTGGAAGGTTTATCGGCAACTAAAATCCATGTAAAGTTAATGTCTACTCCTTCATTTCCAACTGTTTATAAATGGACTCTAGAGTATAAACGTGGTCATACAAGCGTCAATGATGATTCACGTTCAGGACGTCCAAACATTGCAACAACTGAAGAAACTGTTATGCAAGTACAAGATATGGTAATGGAAGACCGTCGATTAACCGTAGATGATTTAGATGAGGCTTTAGGCATCTCACAGGATCAGTACATGCGAACTTAACTAATGTTTTGGGTATCGGAAAGCTATTCACAAGATGGGTGCCCCATTTGCTAAAATCGAAACAAAAACGCACTTGAGAGAAACTTTCTAAACATTTGACTTGTTTCACAAAGAATAAAACTGATTTTATGTGTCGATTTGTAATTATGAATGAGACTTGAGTTTACCAGTATGATCCTGAACTGCGACAACAAACCGCATAGTGGCTGAGCCCGTTTAGTCAACTCCAAAGCAGCCAAAATGGCGAAAGTCGTCCAAAAAAATTATGGCATCAGTTTTCTGGTATGAAAAATGAATTTCGATTAATTGATTACCTTCAAACTGATAAAACAATCACGGAGAGTATTACTGCAACCTTTTGGACCATCTGGACGAGAAAATTCTTGTGAAAAGGCCCGGTTTACAGAAGAAAAAAAATTATCTTTGATCATGACAATGCACCTACTCACAGAGGTGCTTTGGCAACGGGAAAATTGGTCGGATTAAAGTAGGAATTGTTTGAACATCCACCCTATTCGCCAGATCTGGCTCCGTTTGATTTCCATCTGTTCCCAAGCCTCAAAAGATTTTTATGTGGGAAGCGTTTTTTCAACAAATAATGAGGTGATAGCATCTGTAGATGGGTATTTTGAAGGTCTTTCAGAAAACTACTTCAGAGATGGAGTAAATTAATTGAAAAATCGCTGGAAAAAATGTATTGAGCTTAAGGGAGATTATACTAAAGAATAAACTTATTTCGACTCATTAATTCATCTTGTTTCATTTCCGATTTCAAAACTTATTGACTCAGCTATTAATTCCAACTTCTAAAAAACTGCTACGTGTTAATGTGGCGCCATCTATAACACAGGCCGACAAAATTTGGCTAAACCTTTTACCCAGAAACCAGAATATCCTTTTCCGAAGGTTTTTGACGCGCTGAATTTGAATTCGAGGTAAGAATTTTGCAGTTTTCGAGATATTCTGACCTAAAAGTGCGAAAATTACGGTTTTTCGACATATTTGAGGTTATGTTACATCGAAAGGTATTTTTTTTATCAACCCATTAATGGGGTCCGAAAGAACTACTCTTCCTCTTCAAAACGCATTTAGATTTGTCCGAATATCTCTTTTCATTTTTGAGAAATCGTATGTTGAATTTTTGACTTATTTTTCGAATTTTGGAAAATGAAAGGCATCGAATAAATACAATTCTTCGAGGCATTAACTTTTGCAACGATTGTTAATTTATGGTGAAGGATGTTTCAAATTAGACTTATTTTGAATTTAATGAACAAATCGAGAAATAAGTTTAACTACGTAAATTCAACATACGATTTCTCAAAGATAAAAAAGATATCCAGACAAATCCAAATGCGTTTTGAAGAGGAAGAGTAGTTCTTTCGTACTCCATTAATGGTTTCATAAAAAAAAAATACCTTTCGATGCAACATAACCTCAAATATCTAGAAAAACCGTGATTTTCGAAATTTAGATTAGAATATCTCGAAAACCGGAGCCGTCAGAGAAATTCTGACCTCGGATTCGAATTTAGCGCGTCAAAAATCTTCGGAGAAGTACGAGGCTGGTTGGAGAAGTACGAGGCTGGTTTGAAAAGTCCGTGCAAAAATAAAAACTACTTATGTGTTTGGGGTAAACCTTTTTTATTTTTCGACATAGTCTCCTTTTAGGCTTATACACTTCGTCCAACGATGTTCTAGTTTGTTGATCCCTTCCGAATAATAGGATTTGTCCAAGTCTGCAAAATATCTATTAGTGTCTGCAATCACCTCCCCGTTTGAATAAAATCTTTGTCCCGCCAGCCATTTCTTCAAATTGGGGAACAAATAGTAGTATGAGGGAGCCAAGTCTGGAGAATAGGGGGATGTGAAACGAGTTGGAATCCTATTTCCATTAATTTTGCGACCACAACTGCTGAGGTGTGTGCTGGTGCGTTGTCGTGATGGAAAAGGACTTTCTTGTGGGCCAATCGCGGGTGTTTTTCTTGCAGCTCGGTTTTCAAACGGTCCAATAACGATAAATAATATTCACTTGTAATAGTTTTACCCTTTTCCAGATAGTCGATGAGGATTATCCCTTGCGAATCCCAAAAGACAGTCGCCATAACCTTTCCGGCTGAAGCAACGGTCTTCGCCTTTTTTGGTGCAGATTCCCCCTTGGTAACCCATTGTTTAGATTGTTGTTTGGTCTCAGGAGTATAGTAATGTATCCATGTTTCATCCACAGTGACGAAACGACGCTTAAAGTCCTCCGGATTCTTCTGGAACAGCTGCAAACCTTCCTTGCAACACTTCACACGATTCCGTTTTTGGTCAAGCGTGAGCAATCGCGGATAGCTTTCTCATGTCCAAATGTTTATGCAAAATATTATGTACCCGTTCAGTCGAGATACCCACAGCACTAGCAATCTCACGCACCTTAACTCTTCTGTCATTCATCACCATATCATGGATTTGATCAATGATTTCTGGAGTCGTAACCTCCACAGGCCGTCCAGAACGTTCAGCGTCACTTGTGCCCATATGACCAGTCCGAAAATTTTGAAACCACTTATAAACTGTTCTAATCGAAGGTGCAGAGTCACCATAATGTTTATCAAGCTTCTCTTTAGTCTCCTGAGGCGTTTTGCCTTTCATAAAGTAATGTTTAATCACCACACGAAATTCTTTTTCGTCCATTTCTTGAAAATCACTCGACTTCCTTGATTCACACGAATGCCAAACACAATGAAATAGACCAATATGGCTGAAACTTGGTGTGCGTTCATTCAAGAGATGCTACTAACTAAACATGACCTCGATACGCGCCGGTGGTGCCATCTCTCGGACTTTGCACGGACTTTTCAAACCAGCCTCGTATATTCTGTACTCTAGGTAAAAAATTTGTCGGCCTGTGTAATGTAGAAACTATACTAAACTAGAAATGTACCTTTAAGAGCACTAACCTATAGTTTTTTTAGTAGATACTTTAGAAACTTGGTTAGAACGCAATTTTAAATACAATACGACAATTAATTTGACATGTTGCACATCACAGATCGCTGAAATTTTTGGTTCCTTTATTTGATTTTTTCATGTGAAGTGTGCTTAAATAGAGATTGACCATTTTAAGCTGACATAATTGATCCACTTTGATTGGTCAAGAAAGGAACGCTATTTATTATCGGGAAGTTTAAACTACCACTTAAATTGGCACAATGGGAGTAATTTAGTTTTGTAGCAATTAACTGCCAAGCCTATTCTGCATGTATCTCCATCTCTGTGGGCTCATGGGATGTTAAAAGAAAATGGCTAGAGTAAGAGTGGCGATATTACTCTGTTTTCCCCTACATTAAGATTCCTTTGGCATTCGCAAATCCTACGAGCGAGTAGATTTTTCTCAGTACTATTAATAAAAGAGTGTTCAAGGTAAAAGCTTGTAAGGTTAGAATGGTAATAGTACTGTGCAACTGCAAGGTTTTGCTATACGATATAAAGAATTACACAATCTCACTTATTCTATTTCGTGTACAGACTCTAAAATAAGCACGCATCTCTACCAGGTGGCCAAATAAAACATGTTGTCGGCTATATCTCAAAAGTAATTTGAAATACTATATAAAAAATTTATATTTTATGTATTTCTGCAGCCATAAAGAGTACTTTCGCTAAAAAATTTTATATGCGAGGGCAGTTTGATAAGTCAGTGACTTTAAAAGGGAAACAAAAACTTGCACAAAAATTTAATTTATTTTTCAAAATAATCACCTTTTATGTCTATACATTTTGCCCAACGAGTTTCTAACTTTTTTAAGCCTTTCAAAAAATATGATTTTTCAAAGTCATCAAAATACGCATTTGTTTCATCAATGATCTCCTCGTTGAGGATCGCATCAAGGTCCTGTTTCCACCGAGCCAATTTTTCAGATTTAGAAAGAGGAAGAAGTCACAGGGGCCACATCTGGAGAATAAGGTGGCATAGGAAACAGTTCGTACTTAAATTACACAATTTTGGCCATGGCAATTGCCGCCTTGTGAGCTGGTGCGTTATCATGATGGAAAAGAATTTTTTTCTTTGCTAAATGGGGTCCCTTTTTCAACAGCGCAACGTGAAATAGATACAATAATGAAGCATAATATTATTCTGTGATAGTTTTTTCCTTTTTCCGTGTAGTCGATGAATATTATACCATGCGAATCCCAGAAAACTGTGGCCATGACCTTTCCAGCCGACCCACAGTGTGTCGACTAGTACAAGTTAGCTGGACAAAATTATTTTTTCACTTATTTCAATTGCTTATGTATATTCTAGGCATATTAAGTTATTTTAAGAAAAAATTCATCGCGTTGGTTTTTTTTATGGGCGTGCCTAATTTTTTCCCCTAAATTAGTCAGCTACGCAGACATATTTAACGATAACTCGGGAACAACTTGTCAGATTTTTATAAATAAAACATCAAAAAATGCGTAACAAAATTTTATTAAAGTTGATTGAATATTATTTTATTCTATCTTTTATCGTTTTGGAGTTATTTAGAAATTAATGGAGAGAAAAAAATTTTTTTCGTGTAAAATTCATTATTTTTTTCGATAAAAAAGCGCAATAACAAAAGAAAAACAAAATATTATACATTTTTCTGACAGCTGCGTATCTGGAAAATAAAATAAGGTATTAATCATGAAAATCGGTTAATAAATGTGGGTTTTATTCACAATTTACCGCAGGTACTCAATATCGATAAAATTTGTGTAATACAGCCACCCTTGCATATCGCGGTAGGATTTGAGAATCACCAAAGTTGATAAGTGTTGGAAGAAGAGCATTAACTTCTTCCCACAATCTATTTGTCTCCACTAACGTGAAGTCGTTCGTTTCTTTGGCAAATATAAATTTGATTGGGCGACAATACAAAGTTGATGAAGGCCGAGGATTTTGCCAAATAATTTTGGACCCATCATATAACATAAGGGGAACTAAAGAAAATGCGAAAAGAAACTCGTCCGTATATTCAGTGTTCTCAAATCTCTGTTTGTATGTGCTGTGCCTAGAACTTCCATCACATCCCCATTTACTAACAAGTGTAAATGATGAACTTGTTGGGAGCACACTGCTGATAACTTCATTCTGTGCTAATACTAGACGTTCCACTGTTTTATTTAATAAGGCTTGCAAATTTATTTCAGCACAAGTTTCTGTTATAACAATGTGCTCCTCTGCAGGGTAACAGGCCTGTTTGGACTTTTTTAAACTAAAATATGACGGAAACACATTATGCCCCGCCTTCATGGACCACTTCCTAGTTTGTTTGTAAGAATGCGTTGTTGACTTAGAATATATATAGTAAGCTAAGGCTTCGTCACTACTTAATTGCCTAGGATTAACGGAACTGGTATTTTTAGACTTAATAATATTATCTGGGCTCTCACTAATGTCTCTAATCACATTGGCAATTTTCCTTTGCCCTGCTGAACGCACAGCAATTTCGACAGCAGTCACCAATTCACTGACACTTCGGGATTTTACGAGATCCACGACGCGACGTTTCTTCGTCTTAAACGACGATTCCTCGAAATCTTTGCAAGGTCTTCCTGCAGGAGTCACATTCTCACTTGATGTTGAAGGTTGTGGCGCAAAAGAACACGCAGTAAACTGTATGTCTGCTTCATCCAATCAATTCTTATTTTTAATTAAAAAACGCTCCTTCGACTTTCCTGAAGCCAACCATTTGGCACCAAACTTATTATTGGATATCTTCAACTTTATTTCTTTTTGGCTGCTTTCAGTAATGTCACCAAAGTGAAATTTTGAAGAAAGAAAGTCATATACACGCGAGTTTTTTTCATTTTTCGTGTGTTTCAACCACTCCTCAAAAAAGGCTACCCTTGAAATAGAGTAAACGTGTTCTGGAAAAAAATAAAAAAAAACATGTTGTACTGAAGTGTGCTAAACAATATGTATATTTTTACGAAAAATAAAGTTATTTCTGTGTAACATCTAAAAACTAGCCCGGATAGAGGGTGAATGTCTGTATATTCTGAACTTTCAAAGTTTTTTTTTTTAAAAAAAAAACACGCTAAAATATATAGGCTATTTAAAAAAAAATACTAAAAATTCAAATTAATAGATTCTGATTTAAAAAATACATTAAAAAATAGTACTTACCCTCAGTATTAATATTCATCACAAAAACTTTCACAATATTACAATATGTCAGTCACTACAAGATGTGCACGAAAGTGTCGCTAAATTGCAACTGATTGATTGAAAGAGCTGCATTAAACTCATCACCTAACTTCTGACGCTTATGACTCGCCACTTGCAAATTTGATAAACAACCTTTTCTCGGAATTCGGGGTTTGGTGGTGTTGTTTACGTTTTGCAAATAAGATTTCCTGGAAATCATAACATGAATTTTGTCCACCTAGCATGTTCTACGCCACACACTGTGCGACCGAGCCGTTTTTGCTTTTTTTCGGAACACTTTTGCTGTTCTTTACTTTCTGGAGTGTAGTAATGGATCCACGTTTCATCTGCGTTAACATATCTCGGCACAAATTCACTTAGATTGCGCTTAAACATGGCCAAACATTGCTTCGAAATGGTTACGCAATTCCGTCTTTAATCGACCGTGAGTAAATACGGCACCCACCTTGCTGACAGCTTTCTCATGCTCAAATGTTCACGCAAGATAGTAAAAACACGTCCATTTGAGATGTTTATCATGTGGGATATCTCGCGTATCTTTAGTCGACGGACATTTAATATACGATATCATTATTGACCATTTCTTCGTTTGTAACCTCATTTGCTCGTCGCGGGCGATCAGCATCACTCATGCTTGTATGACCCCAAGGAAATTCATTTGTACACCATTCCATGTGAAGGAGCAGAGCCCCCATAATACTTTTTTAACCTTTCATCAGTTTCCTTAATCGTTATTCCGCACAAAAAATAATGTTTTATTTTAACCTGTTCTTTTTTTTTAGTGTTCCGTACGGAACACTTATAAGATCACTTCGGTGTCTGTCCGTCTGTCTGTCCGTCTGTCACACCCGATTTTCTCCGAAACTACTTGTCATAGAAAGTTGAAATTTGGTAGCAATATAGGAATTGATGGCCTCATCAGAGCCATGTAGTTTTGAAAATTAAATTTTGACTTAAGGGGTTAGTTTTGGGGGGTGAAATCGGAAATGAAAAAAAAAATTTTTTACTAGGTAATCGAGTGTGGTGTCAAATGAAAGCTTGTGAAAACACGAGTAATAAATATATATATAATGTAATACTTGCGCGCACTTTTCTTTGTATTATTTTTAAAAAATCGCGAAAAATCGCTGTCCCCTACCTTATCTCGAAAAGTACTGATCAAAAAATTTTGAAAAAATCCTGGAATATTCTCCACGGGGTATAGATTGAACGAAAATTATCATTACCTTTAATAATTTATCTGGTATAGAAAAAAACCAATATTTCAAGGTCACCAGTTTTCAGTAAAGATTGGAAACAAACTTTGTTGAAAACTCATTTGGGGTGTGTTTTGTGAAGTCACTGATCATTTTATACCACCCTAACAAAACTTTTTATTTCAAAAACAATCAACGTACGGAACACTAATTGTGCAAGTTCAACTTACACTTGACCGGTTTTTTTATGGGTCTAGCATACTTGCTGCAGGGAAGTCCTTAAAGCGCTACAGGAGTGACACGTGTGCGGAAAAAGCGATTCACCTTGTTCTTGAATCGCTGTAAATTGTACTTGGTGGGAAACATAGTACTGGGCAAATTATTGCAAAGGGATGATGTTCTCCATATAAAAGACTTGAAAAGCGTTGTACGAAGAATAACAAGCTGAACCCCTCATACGGGTGCGAAGCATTAGCCCGACGTGTATTTCTAACATGCACCGCTCTGGGAGGAATTATGCGGGCCACATCCTTCGAACACTTTCCATGAAATACTTGTAGAATAGGTTCAAGTCGCTAATCGTTTTTTGATGTTCCAGCGAATCAAGGTCGCCGGTCAGTTCCAGGTCTCCACTTAGAAGAACAGCTCTTCTCTGAATATAATCCAACAAATGCAGTGTATTTTTGGGAGCGGAGCCCCAAACATGGGAGCAGTATTCCATAGTTGGTCAAATTTGAGTTTTGTAAAGAATTAACAGTTGTTGTGGAGTGTAAAGCTTTCTGTTTCGAAATAATATTCCCAACTTTTGAGAAGCTCTCCTTGCTATGCCTGCGACATGTTCATGTCAGGACATATTTGCTCCTAAACTAACGCCCAACCAATTGAGTGGCGATAGTAAAGAAATGGAGTGCCCCGCCGTAACTACAGTCCCTGGCCAAATTATTAGACGCACTGCAAGATTTCATGTAAAATATTAATTACCGAATGATATTGTACCGTTTTATTATTTTAAATTGATTTGTTTTTTATTTTTATATTATCCAATCAATTACCTATTTATTTGACATAAATAAAACAGCATTAATTTAGAAAAGCATAAGTTTATTAAGTTTTAAAGAAAAGTGAAATGAATGTTAGTAAAAGTCAATATTTAGTTGAGCCACCTTTAGCCGCTATCAAAGCTTTAATTCTGCGCGGCATGCTATCAATGCAAGATTGTACTGTCTCCTGCATTTGAGGATGATGATTCCACACATGAATAATCTTTTCTAGGAGCTGGGTTTTGTTGGTAATCACATCTTTAGCCACTTCTCTTTTCATCAGCTCCCACACATTTTCAATGGGGTTCATACCCGACCAATCCAACAGAGGAATATTTTTTTCTGCCAAAAAAGCTTTAACAGACCGAGCAGTGTGGCAGGGAGCTCCATCTTGCATGAAAGTGAATGGTTCCTCATTTGGAAACCATTCTCGGAGCTGCGGAATCAACCGATTTTGTAATACTTCTTTGTACTGATCTTGCCTCATTATTCCTTTGACGACGTACAGACGTCCAGTGCCCTTGCCGCTGATGACTGACCAAATCATCACTTTGGTAGGATGTTTAACCGTCGGGACGACACAATCAGGATGAAACTTTTCTCCATGACGACGACGCACATACTGAGCTTTATTCTGCAAAATTTCGAATGTGCTTTCGTCACTGAAGCAGACCTGTTAAAAATAGGAAAAATATATAAACTTCCATGTTTATTTGCTTTATTTAACTGAAAATGATAATAATGTATCAATTATTGATTAAATTGCTGTATCTTGCCGATCTCCAGAAGTCCACATCTTTGTCTTGCCATTGTTTGGCCCACTTCAGGCGCTTTGCTTTCATTGCAGCTGTTAACTTGGGCTTCCTGGCGGGGCGACAGGCCTTAAAATCTAATTCTTTCAATTTTCTTCGAACAGTGCGCTCAGAAGCATTTACGCTAGCATCCTGGAGTTGTGATTTTATTACCTTTGTGGTAGCAAATCTGTTTTCTACACAAATTTTCTTCAAACATCTCTCTGACCGTGGAGTGAAAATTGGTTTTCTACCGCATCTTTTCTTTCTTTTCGGGCTTAATTCCTTCCCTGACTCAATTTTCTTTTTTATGCGTCGTACACTAGCTTCAGAAACCTCCAATCTTCGTGATATTTCTCGGTTTGTAAATGTTTTCGCAATCACAAGGACCTTCACTTCAGCTTTTTTACGTGGTGAAAGATCGCCTTTTCTACCCATAATGAAAATAGTCCAATTACTTTTTTAAAACACTGCATACAAAATAAACTAATAACTGAGTAGTATAAAACTGTTAAACAAACAATCACAGTCCATATGGGTTTTCGTGGGGTTAATTCCACTTGGTTACTGTCGCCCCAAGATAAAATCTGCTCCAAGTCTTTGTTAAGTTGAACGATTTCCCGCTGTTATTCGTCTGAATAGCCGATGTCCGAGCGTTGAAAGTGAATGAAGAGATAAGCTTACTGTTATTTGCAAAACTGTAGATTGGATTTCTGGTCTTTTTCAGCAGATCGTTAATCTAAATGAGAAAGAGAGTAGGATATAGTATGGAGCCTTGGGGCACACCGGCGTTAATACTGAAGATGTTAGAAAGAAATCCGACGACTGCCACTCGTAAAGAACGCTCTCTGAGGAAATATGAGAGCCACAAACAGAATTTTTCAGACATACCATAAGAGCGTAGCTTAGCCAACAGTCCATCGTGCCAAATACGGTCGAATGCCTTGGATACGTCAAGAGCAACCGCTCGAGATCCTCCAAAGTGTTCAATTGCGTTGTTCCAAACATGTGTTACATAAGTCAGAAGATCTCCTGTTGATCTATGATTACGAAAGTCATATTAGTGATCGCTAATAATGTTGAATCCTTCAAGATATTTTAGAAGATGCTGACTGAGAGCCTTTTCCATGACTTTCGATATTATTGAAAGCAGTGCGATTGGTCGGTAGTTATTTGGCAAGGTCTTCTTGCCTTTTTTAGGTATCGGCTGAACTGTGGCACATTTCCAGCAGGAAGGACATATTCCCTTTCTATAGGATAGCTTGAAAAGTCTACAGAAAACTGGTATTAATTCCCTCTACGAGTTTTTGAGAACTATGGCAGATATTCCGTCAGCGCCAGAAGCTTTTTTGGTGTCTAGCTTCATTAAAATACGTTTAATGATAGGCTGTTTGAAAACAATATCGGGCATCCTTGACTGCACACTATGGGAATAGTAGGTGGTGTTTTTCTTTGGAATCGACAGTAGAATGTGAAGCAAAGAGTTCAGCCAACAAGTTCGCTTTTCCAACAGATGTCGTTGCAATAGAATTATCTGGCCGTGTGAGTGGTGGTATAGTGGATTTTGGTGAAATGTTGACTAACTGCCTTAGCGACTGACCAAAAGGACCTGGAATTATTGGGACAAGCGAGAAGTTTGTTTCTAATTTGTTGTGTGCCTCCTTGCTTTGGTCGATAATTTCTTTGCATTTGTTCCAGGCACGAATGAAGGTGTTACGATTTATGGTGTTCACACCTATTCACTTCACAAACCCATTCACTTTAAAATACTGTAAATATTTTCAACTATTCGACACGTGTACTTGAAACTTGGTGTGTAACCTTAAATGAAGTTGTAAATGACAATAAAAGGAGGCAGCGATTTGAGCGCCATCTCTTCTGACAGTCACCGATTTATCAAACAAGCCTCGTATATACCGTTCATAAGTTCGAAAGGACTAAGGAAGTTTCAATTAAAACTAAAAATACAAAATGAAAAGATGTCCTTATTATTGCAAAATACATGTCTACTTTTACTAGAGATGTAACGGGTAGTACTTTTTAGGAACCGGCAAAACCAGATAGCTGGCTATGTAGGATCCGGCAAACTAGGTAGGATCCGGCAATATTATACTAAGCTGGTTCTTTTACGATTTATTAACATGTTCTGCCAACACTGCCAAATTTAGATAATTTTTTAGATTTAGCAATATTGTTAAGACGTGATAAATTAGCGTTTAGGCAACTACGCGTTCGGTGTTAAACCCCGTTTTAGCGGTAATACGATGAATTCCCGAGCGAAATAAAAATCTTATGCCGATATTTTCTACGGTAGGTCTTTTTAACAATTGTTAGGTTGTAAAAAATGAGCCAAGTCTGGAACTATTTTTACTTGATAAATAACCGATCACGTGCAAGTTGAACTTGCACAATTAGTGTTCCGTACGTTGATTGCTTTTACAATAAAAAAATTTGTTACATTGTTAATATTGTAAAAGTTTGACATGGAATACCGAAAAGAAGTTGCAAACGTGTATGTTAGCTCTAAAATAAGTACTGAAGTTGCCATTCTCTCACTAAATAACTTAATCCAAGCATTACAAGTCGATATTTTTAATAATAAATTCTTTATGATAAGCTATAGCTAAGGAGACCTATGCCTCCTCGCCCATATGGATGTAGAAATTACACCCTTTAGAGATAGAATTCTTTTTTAATTGAAGGATCTTTTTTGTGTTTTTCTACGAGCATAGCAGACGTGCTGTAGGGAAATTCCTAAAGCCCTACAGGAGTGACGCGTGTGCGGAAAAAGCGATTCACGTTGGTTTTGAATCGCTGTAAATTGAACTCGATGGGAAACACAGTCCTGAGCAAATCATTCCAAAGATGATGAGATGATGGTCGCTAGTAATATTCAATCCTTCAAGAAATTTGTGAAACTTCTGATTGATAACCTTTTACATGACTTTCAATATTATTGAAAGCAGTGCGACTGACTGGTCGGTAGTTGTTTGACAAAGTCTTCTTTTTTGGGTGTCGGCTGAACTTTAGTGCATTTCCAGCATACGGTGGTATAAAATGATCAGTGACTTCACAAAACACACCCCAAATGAGTTTTCAACAAAGTTTGTTTCCAATCTTTACTGAAAACTGATGACCTTGAAATTTTTGTTTTTTTTTATGTACCAGATAAATTATTAAAGGTAATGCACTCGTGATAATTTTCGTTTTTTCAAAATTTTTTGATCAGTACTTTTCCAGATAAGGTGGGGGGACAGCGATTTTTCACGATTTTTTAAAAATAATACAAAGAAAAGTGTGCGTAAGAATTACATTATACGAGGTATATCCACAAAGTAAGTTCCGTTTCTATTTCTATCCGCGGCAGCGCTGCGATCGCAGTTCCGAGCATGCGTGGCAGTTACTCTGACTCAAGCAGAAGATTTTCAGATCGCTGCTGCCGACGTGTTCTTTGTAGTGCTTCTTTATGATGTCAGCCTTAATTGAAAATGCCGCCGCTTGTGAAATCAGATCTGTAATTCGTTTTCTAAATGCAAAGAAAGTTAAACCAAGTGAAATTTATCCGCAAATCTGTGAGGTTTACGGACAAACTGCTATGAGTGATTCAATGGTTAGAAGATGGGTCAGACAGTTCAATGAAGGACGTGATCAAGTGCACGATGAAGAACGATGTGGACGCCCGTCTTTGGTTACTGATGAACTGGTTCACGCAATTGAAGAGAAGCTTAAGCAAAACCGTAAGTTTACAATTAGTGCTCTTGCTATGGAATTTCCGCAAATCTCACGATCACTAATTCATGAAATTGTTAATGAAAAACTGAAATTTCGAAAACTTTGCTCACGTTAGGTACCCAAAATTCTTACTGAACAACACACAAAACAACGGATGGGCAGTGCACTTCAGTTTTTGACACGCTACAATGAAGACGGTGATGATTTTCTTTCTCGGATAGTCACGGGGGATGAAACTTGGGTATCTTACGACACCCCACAAACTAAACGGCAAACAATGGAATGGAGGCACACTTCGTCCCCAACGAAAGTTAAGCCTAAGCAAATCTTGACACCTCGAAAACTCATGTGCACCGTTTTTTAGGACAGAAAAGGCATTTTACTGATTGATTTCTTACCACGAGGCCAAACAATCAATGCACATGTTTACTGCGAGACCATTAGGAAATTGCGCCGCGCAATACAGCACAAGCGCCGAGGATTACTGTCGAAAGGTGTTGTTTTTTTCCACGATAATGCCCGACCTCACACTGCGAACGTGACAAAAGAACTCCTACAGGAATTTGACTGGGACGTGTTTGATTAACCTCCGTACAGCCCGGACCTCGCTCCTAGCGACTTTCTTCTTACACCTAAAATCTTTCCTTGGGGGGTCGACACTTCAACGATGATGACGAGCTGAAAGAACATGTTACCACATGGTTGAAAACACAGGCGGCAACCTTCTATGAAGAAGGCATACAAAAACTTGTGCCACGCTATGACAAGTGCCTACAAAATTTCGGAAGCTATATAGAAAATTAGTTTAACAGTAGATTTTTGTACAATAAATATTTTTTCTGTATCTGTACACGTTTTTTTTATATAACCAAACGGAACTTACTTTGTGGATATACCTCGTATATATATTTTTTACTCGTGTTTTCACAAGCTTTCATTTGACACCACACGCGATGACCTAGTCAAAATTTTTTTTTTTTCACTTCCGATTTCACCCCCCAAAACTAAACCCTTAAGTCAAAATTTAACTTTCAAAACTGCATGGTTCTGATGAGGCCATCAATTCCTATATTAGTACCAAATTTCAACTTTCTATGTTAAATAGTTTCGGAGAAAATCGGGGTGTGACAGACAGGCAGACGGACAGACAGACAGACAGAAACCGAAGTGATCTTATAAGTGTTCCGTACGGAACACTAAAGAGATGAATTAAAAGCAGTACGAGGGCTACCTTTTAAGTTTTCACAAAAATAATGAAAGAAAAAAAATTTTTTGGTATAAATTGTTTTATTGTTTCTCAAAATATTCTTTTAAGATTTTCAAAACATTTTTTCCACTCTGAAGTTGGTATCTCAAAAACATGGTTTTGGAAGGATTCCACAGCTTCTTGAGGTGACGAAAATCGCTGTCCACGCATTTTTTTTGACATTCCGGAACCAAAATAAGTCGTTAGGCGATAAATCATGTAAACACGGGCAATGAGACATTAATTCGATGTTTTTCTCCTGTCCGTCAACTGTTTGATGTGTTGTGTGAGAGCTGGCATTGTCATGATAAAGAATAATGCGACGTTTTCGATTGTATTTCCTGATTTCATCGATGACTTCTGGCAAACAAATTGTTGTATACTAGTCAGCATTAACTGTTCTTCGATCCTCTAAAGCAATGGTTGCAACATGTCCAGTATAACCAAAAAACAAGCGATCATTTTCTTGAAAGTTCTTCGCGAACGAACAACTTTTGTTGAATTCGGTTCATCTTGGAACACTCACACAGTTGATTGTTGTTTAGTTTCTGGCTCGTACGAATATATCGAAGTTTCGTCTTCTGTTGCGATGTTGTATACGGATTTTGCACGTCCTCGGTCGAATTGTTTGAGCATTTCCTGATACCAATTGACACGGTCTGTTTTTGAGTTTCGGTCAAATTATGCGGAATCCATCGGGAAGGGATCTTTTTGACAGCGCTCTTCGATATGCCTAAGGATTGCTCTATCTTAGGGTAGATCACATGTCGATCCTTTTCAATCATGCTGTGCACAGCATCGATGTTTTTTGGAACAACAACCGATTTTAGTAGACCTTTACGAAATTGATCGCCGATTGAAGCACAACCATGACGAAATTCTGCAAACCAATTGTGAATAGTCTTTTATGATAGTGATCCATTACCAAAAGTCGAACGAAGCGATTCGAGGCATTGTTATTGGGTTAGGTCTTTACTAAAATCGTAAAAAAATATCCAACGGAAACCCTAACGTGAAATTTCCATTTGTTCACAAAACTGTTTTTTTAAACGCTCACTGTAAACAAACTACTCGGCCAATTTCTGAGCTGCCACTATTTTAACAATAACAAATGTCAAATTTTACAACAATGATAATGTAACGTCTCAATAGCGTCCTCTAGCAGTCGTTCGTAAAAACTACACACTACCACAGAGCAGGTTAAAAGACATTTTAAAACAAGCTTTATGGACAAAAATAAATATATGGAACCCGATAAAGGTGTGCCAGGCTCTCCTTAGGCGATGTTCCACTTAATATTTTAAAAAAGTAAGAAGCAGAAGCAGATATTTTGGGATGTAATCTCTAATATTGGTCAAACTAGAGATAAAAAAATAAAAAGGTCTCATATTGACTAGAAGAGGTGGAAACAGAGTTCACTTCTTATTTGAGTTTGCCATTGGTAGACCGTAGAACAAGCCGGTTTTTATGGTGGTAGATTAATTTCAAGAAATTTTTTAGGTTAAGAGAACTTGCTCTTAAGTTTCTTGTTGTTATGTCAACAACGTTTCTCTTATGCATATTTTGAAATAAATGTTACTTTTAATTTGGTTTTATTTTCTTCAAAAAATTTGGTAGGGTATCCGGCTGGGTAATAAAGTATCCGGCCAAACCGGATACCTGGCCGGGTAGACTGGATAGCCGTTACAGCTCTAAAATATATCCATCAGAAAGTATTTACATCAAATATTAGTTTCGTCAAAAATGACTACCATTATTTTTAATTGCTGCGTCACAAATGTTCGACATCCTATTTACTAATTTATTGAAGTACACGGCGTCCAACAGCTGCTTGCTTGGCGCCATTTTAAAAACAAAGTTTTCCGACTAAACAATCGCACGAACACTTTGAAGCACGATCAATCCAGAAATCACAACACACGCCTTCGAATGCTTGAGTACAACTGCTAAGATTTTGCTAAATGTAAAGCTTTTGATTAAAATCATCCACTGTAAGTAAACGGCCATCTTTTAAATCTGGTAATATAAAGGCAATAAAACAGTGTGCAGCAATTGACAAAAATTAAAATTCTAAGAGACGCGCATAAAAACGTATTGCAATTACATCAGGTAGTTTAGATAACCCATAAAGATTTATTATAGGTAATTTGTTTTTTCTAATTTTAACAACAGATTGATTTTTCAGTGGAAAATAGTCCTTGCCTTGTGAACTTTTTGACGGTAATGTTCACGGTGTTTAAAAAAACCTTATGCTTTGAAAACTAAAAGGAGTTACAAGTCTGATGCGTTAACACGTTTACGACTTTTTAGTGTTCCGTACGGAACACTTATAAGATCACTTCGATGTCTGACTGTCTGTCCGTCTGTTACCCCTGATTTGACACAGAAAGTTGAAATTTGGCACTAATATAGAAATTGATGGCCCCATCAGAGCCGTGTAGTTTTAAAAGTTAAATTTTGACTTAAAGGGTTAGTTTTGGGAGGTGAAATCGGAAGTGATATTTTTTTTACCAGGTCATCAAGTGGGGTGTCACATGAAAGCTTGTGAAAACACGAGTTCAAAAATATATATAATGTAATACTTATGCACACTTTTTCTTTGTATTATTGTTAAAAAATTGCCAAAAATCACCGCACCCCTTATCTCGAAAAGTACTGATTAAAAAAATTTGAAAAAAGTCTGGAATATTCTTCACAGGGTGTAGACTGAAATCACGAGTGCATTACCTTTAATAGTTTATCTGGTATATAAAAAAAAAAAAAAAATTCAAGGTCCTCAGTTTTCAACAAAGATCGCAAATAAACATTGTTGAAAACTCATTTGGAGTGTGTTTTGTGAAGTCATCCGTAACAAAAATTTTTATTTTAAAAGAAATCAACGTACGGAACACTAATTAAGCAGATCCGACTTGCACTTGGTCAGTTATTTTAGCTTCATATCTTGTTATTACCTGTATAAGTAATTTTGAAAATAAAACATTGTTGAATCAGTAAAATCCACACGAACTGCGCGAATCCCTTTTTCTTTTGCGTGTGTTTTCATGTTTCCTCGATACAACAGAAATCGATAATTTCATTACTCGCTTAGAAGAGTACCGCGAACATAGAGGTTTATATTTAGACATCATTATTTTTAAGCAGTAATTTTTTAAAGTCTTTAGTTTGATAGACAATAAAAAACCTCATTTGATAATGTTTTTTGAGTATTGACGTTTGTGACTAAGAAAAAACGCCATTTTACAATACTGTAAACAAAAGAGCGCGGGAAAGATGTTCATAGCAACCAGAATTTGACGAGATTAACAGTACCGATCAAAATAGACGATAGAATTTGGCGACATTAATTGTCGTGTTGTGTAATTCTGGAGACACGAACATTTTTCCTGTGCTCATTTGTTAGCAGTGTTGTAAAATGTTTTTTTTTAATTACAAACCCACCCAGGTATTTTAAAATTAAACCTTTTTATAGAGCCGTCTTGTGCAGATATAAAAAGAATTAAAAATTGAAAAATATATTCACCAAGTTGTCAAGAATTACGTATCAATCTTTGCTATTTTCTTTAAAGAGTTACCTTTGTATATATATTTATATATGTTAATTGACAGTATTTTCTGTATAGAAAAAACCCCCGTTCCGGGCCGAGTCGAAAAAAAATTAGGATAGGCCGAACGATGCAATATGAGAAGAATATTAATTATTGATAATTGCTTTCAGGCAGACTGACTTGTTTACATTAGATAGATTAAATTTTATTTAAATTACTGTAATTGACATGTCTCAAATCACCAAACCCTTGAGTTTGTTTTATGTGACAGATAAGCCATATCTGTCACACATCAGCCCATATCTTATAAAGTGTTTATGTAACCCCAATGAGATTTAGGTAACAAAGATACTTTAGTACCCAGGATGAATTAGAGAACTGAAGTAGTCTGGCTAGCTTTGTTAGATGTCTGAATGCAATTGTTAAAAAAAATTATTGTTGTCGAAATTGCCCAAAAGTGTTTAAATTATTTTTTTTAAAAAACAAAAGCTAACATATATATATATATATATATATATATATATATATATATATATATATATATATATATATATATATATATATATATATATATATATATATATATATATATATATATATATATATATATATATATATATATATATATATATATATATATATAAAGGGTCTTACCAACATAAAAATCATATCTATTCTTTTAGTCATAATCTCAACCAAAAATTAAGAAATACATATAACATAGATATTAAAAAGACCAATGACTGGCAGGTACTTTGAATTCCTATAGAACTTAGACGAGAAGCTCATCAGAGATGTCTTAGCCAGTGTGTCGACCATCTGATTTCCATAGAAAACCATGTGGCCAAGTACTCAGACAAAAAGCAGATTGTTTCTGTCCACGTTGGCTAAGCACATTTTTACACATGCTTACCAGTTGTAAGCTTACTCTGGCCTGCTTCAAGGACAATAAGATGTCCCTACTGTCCGAACAAAGGTACTCGTCCCTCTGCATTTTGTTGCTCTACGCCATCTCCCAACTACACCTGAGGATGGTGTAAATTTTTGCTAACAAAGCCAAAGCATATCTTCGAGGGGCATTGTTAGCTTTGAATTTAGGGCAGAATAACTATTGGAGGGATCATATTATGGCATGGAAATAGAAAACAATAAAAGAAATGCGACAAAAATAGTAAAATAAAAATATAATTTTTGTTTTTAAGAATTCAGTTTGGAATTTTGTTGCTTTTTAGAATCCTGTTTATTTCTTTATAAAAAAATTTTAAATTCCTGTTGGAAATTGTGCTTACTTCCAAAGTCATTGACCTTGAAATTCTTTAGAGCCAACAGGAAAATAACATGAAAATACGGACGATACTAACCAAAATGTTTAATCGAGTTTCGCAGATAACGAATCGGCGAATAATAATTGAATTAAAAAATCAATCGGTTTAGAAAGCCAGAGAAAAGCTGTGTTACACTTTTCCAAATAGTTGCAGTTTTTATAATACCCTAATCTATGAAACAGCTGGACTTGCTGGCATCACGTGCTTGAGTAAACTACACAAACTAAAATATTAGTGCTGGCAAACTGAAAGTAATAAATTTAAAAAGTTACTAAACGATTCAAAGGCACATGAAAGAAACTGTAATTTCATCAAGAACTTATCAACGATTTGAACTTGAAAAAAAGTATTCGTAGCAAATAATTAATCGATAACATGCAAAGTGTATATAGCTTGCTTTAATTGGAATTTGTATGACGGTTGCAACGTATAATTTAAGATAAATAATTAAAATAAGTATAACAATTCTGATACGTGTTTTAAGTAATTCGTAAATGAATTAAATACGTATTTAAGGAATTTAGTAAAATGGCTACCACAAAGGAAAACTCCGTAGTTCCGTGTGAAGGTCGTTTACCTTGAAGGTTGTAAACTAAATCTAACTTAAATACGAAAAAAAATAAGATCAAAGTCCGGGATTCAAAACGTATCTCTGGCGATGACGCTGCCCAACTTTTGGACGTGGTGGAGGAAATCCACCACCACTTTCCCAAAGATTGTGGGGATGAATACACACGGGCACCCCTTCCACAAATTTCTACGTATCACGGCGACGAAGCTCCCTACCCTTGTACGTAAGCGACCCGCGAAATCTTACGTGTTATCTCTTGCTACGCTACATCACACTAATTTTTGCTATAGATAAGGCACTTACCGTCGTTTAACTCCTTCAAAATGTTCCACGAATTCAGGGAGATCTCTCACACAATAACACTAAAAATTCATCATGTCCGCTTGTTCGTTTCCTTTCCGTTCGTCTAGTTGGCTTTGCCAAGAATTCTTGTTCAAACGTCATCATAGAGGGCATTTTATCGTTCAGTTTTTTCCATTTGAATTTGCGCGCCAAACCCAGACTCTCAATTTATTTTTCATAAACACAAATTGACTTTGCAATTTTAATTATATCATACTTAATTATTGACGCTTTAAATGTATTTCCACCTATTATTTCAGCAATAGATCCGTAAAATAAAAAATATAATTAAAATAAAATAATGTAAACTAAAACTGTTTGAAATTAAAATGCTAAACATGCTATTTTTAGAAATGATCATGGTAAACGTGTGATTGTTTGTTTTATTAGCAGTATTATTGTTTAATAAATACCATGACAAATAATTTAAACAAAATAATTGTTAAAATTGACCTCATTTTGTTTATGTTAACTTTGAGGCAACTTCTTCCTGTATTCAGAATGTTATTAAATAATTTACTTTTTTTCACTGAAATACAAATATTACAGAATTATTTTATCAATTTTTGAGTTTTTATTTAAAACAAGGAACATTTTATTCATCATTAAAGTCTGTGGTCACAATAACCTTGAAATTAAAAGGTAATGACATAAGGCGATTTTGGAATATTATTTATCAAGATTGTGAGGTTTCGAAAACTACTGCTAAGAAAGAGGAATTTAAGAAACAACCAAATAATTTTTAATAAAATTGGTAATACAAAGTATTACCAGGTTCAAACTTTCCTCATTGCTAATACCAACTGGTTTTAATGCCACTAATAATCAGAAATAATGTATTTCATGTATGTTTAAAACAACATAAGATTTCCTCAGAAAAAGTTCGCTCATTTATTCTTCGAAACTATATAAACACGGAATACTCCAAAAATATCATTAATCAACCATTTTAAAGGACATTTGTTGTCAGACTTTTTGGATGGTTTAAATCCACTTTTGGTATATACTATTTTTAATTACAGCAGCATTAACACATTGTTTTTCTTGGAGGAATCTCCAATTACGTCATAAAGACCTCTGCTTTTCAATTTTAGTCATTTCGTAAACCAGCTCTGATGATAAAACTTGTCTGTGTACAAAAACCGCATTGGTTGTCACCTGTATAACCAAACAGACTTGCTTTCTTTCGGTTTCTCGCAGATTAAAGTACATGACAAATTATGATGCAATTATAAGTCACTCTGAAAAACTGGCAGAATATATTGTAGAAAAAAAAAACTTATGTTCCGTTTCCCAAATTTTCCTTTCTTTATCAAATATTGGTGATATTCAACCAGTCTTGACGTCACAATTTTTTTCGTGGATTGTAGATGATTCGTGACCTAGACGCAAAATAGGCAACACTGTGCTGTGATTGCTCATAAGGGGTAATATCGTCAAGTGGGAGGTTAGCTATTTAAAATATAAATGGCCATTGCACATGCGTATCAGCCTAGAAATTTGATGTGCCCTTTGTTTCATCGGAGTCTCTCACTGTTTAACCTATTCATTATAATAAGGAGAGGAAACGAATGACCCATACCAATAAATTAATAAAATCTCGCTAAATGATGGCATAGTATAATACATATATTTAATGTAAGAATAATCTAACACAAAAAATTTAAATAAATGCTTAATAATAACAGACTTACTGCTAAATAGTTAAGTTTTTAATCGAAATATAATCATCTCAAAATTCAACATCATTCACTCCTTGTATACTCTTTAAATTCACAAATTTAGGCGTCACCCTGTATACAAGCTTTTCCCTCACAGAAAGGAAAGCTTAAAAATTAAAAGTTATATTATACAAATAATTAAATTAATCAGTACTCTCTTACTCTATCTGTAATGGCCAACAGTGAAATTTCAAAGTTTTACGATGAAATTATTAGGCTTAGAATCCAAGATAAAATTGGCAGTTTTACTATGGGTATTTTTGCAAAAAGAAGTATTTTTAAGCGTACACTAAGCACAAATTTCAAAATGACTTCATTGCAAAAATACTCCCAGTAAGGCTAATACATAATGCATGGAACTAATAACTTTGTTATTTGTTCCACGCACAACTAAATTGAGAACAAAACTTTGAAATTTCAAGCTTAGCGACTATTTATCTGTACCTTACTTGTCGAAAATCAACGTGAAAATTCAATTTTTCACATTAAATTTCCAAAAATATAATACCGAGTCTTCTTTAGATTAATAAAACTTAAATTTCACATGCCACCTTATAGGTATAAAGTTACAAGAAACAATAAAGTTTAGTAAAATAAACAATATAATAATAATAATTAAAAATTAACACAATATAGTAACTATAATATGTGGCAGCTTTAAAAGAATGTTTGAAATTGCTTTACACAGTATAGAACTTGCCTTTTCAGTTTAGTTATAGCATTATTTTTGTTATATTAGAGCATATTTATGAGGATTCTCAAGGCCTAGAAGTATGATAACTATTATTTTTTATCAAAATCCAAATAAATAGTAACTTGAAAAATTCAACATCCTATTTTTTGTAAGAATATAAAGAAAAAATACATTTGGTTTGGGATATTTGTAGGCTTTAGTAATATTACATATTATATAATAGAATACTTAGGATCACTACAAATGGGATACAGAATGAGTAACAACAGCTGATCGCCGAAAGTGAAGATTACTTACAGATACAATTTTTTAAATTCTATCAAGCCTCTCGATAGCTTAATATGAACATATCTACTGAAAAGACCAAAAGCATTACTATTGTTAAAGACCCCATGCAAACTCATAGTGGAAAGTAAACCCAGTTCAAATCCCTTTTTGTGGACTTAGCAAGCTATCATGATCCAGTGAGAAACTTTAGAAGATTAATTAATAAAGTGGCAGTTATCTTAGGATGCTGAAGAGATGTATGGACCAATCAATACATGAGAATAGACAGTAAGGTTAAAATATACAAGATTTGCATCAGATCTATAATGATCACGAGAAGGAACCAATAAAACAAAAAATATGTTATGTACCGCCAAAATAAAAACCTTAAGAACAATAGTTGGTAAAAGAAGGAGGGATAGGATATGAAATACTGAAATCAGGAAACGATGTGATGTGCAAGATGTGGTAAAATGGAGAAGACAACGAAGAAAACACGTGATATTACCATGTAAAAAAAATGGAGGAGCACAGACTACCAAGAATTACTCTGAAATGAAAACCAGCAGGCAAAGGTCCACCAGGGAGACCACCAAAAAGAGGGAGAGATAGCTGGCAATCTACCTCTCAGGAACTCCCACAACTCCAAAATTAACAGATTATCATATCTATAAAAAGTTTAGGAAATTTTTTTACCTTTTTCAAATCATAAGTTCCAGCTCCACAAGGAGCTGCATAGATTTCCAACTATGCAAAAAATAAAATGATGAATGTATCCCTACATCAAGATCGTAATTATTATTCAGAATAGAACTTTAATAAGTTCTCTCCTGTGTTAGCTCGAAATTGCTAGTCACTATTCAGCAGTTTATACCGCATAAAGCTATCTTACACACAAGAAAAACTTAAAATACCATTTAAAAACTTCATTTTAAATCTGATGGCAACCCCTATTCATCCGTTCTAGATACATCTCATAAAGTAACTTATTGACATTAAAATAATGTGGGTTCTGAGATTCATTCAAATCTGGTGAATATCTCGGGCTGTAGTTCCAGTCAATACTTTGTTCAGATCCATTCGGCGAGTCTGGAAGCCGATTATTTTGAGTCGTATTTTGGGTATTCGAGGAACCGTGAATTTGTCCCCACTCTTGGCTTGTTAAGGCTAAAGTATGTTCGTTAAACATGTTATTTATGTGCAGATTATTTATTCTCTTCGATAAAGGCATAAATTCTGTTTCATCTTGAAAACTTCGCGTTCTTTTCCTGAAAAGAGTTGGGCATTTAAAAATCATGTGTGTCACATCTTTTGAGGTTTTATAAGTTTTGTTTAGTTTATAACAATGATTAGCGTTGAATTTACTAGGACTAACTAAAACCTACCTATTTTGAGTCATTACTGGCTTCACTGTTTCAGTGAGTTAAGTAAAAAGATTAAAATTAAGTAAAATAAAATTTAATTCACAATTTAATGATTTTTTATTTACGAAAAAATTAAAAATCACTTGTCAGTTTTTGACTTAAGATTCTCCGAAAACTGACGAACTGCACAGTGCCGTAGCTTTTTTTAAAGTTTTTCCAATAGGCGAATTTGGGTGGTTTACTTCATCATTAATAGTTTGATTACCAGCTTAAAAGTTATGTTTTTTTGCGGAATTAATTGATAATAAGAATAACTAGTGAGTTATACAAGAGAAACAATTTAAATTCTCAACTTTATTTACTTTTTTGTTAGAATACGCCACTGATTTCGGGATTTTGGGACTGTAGCCAAAACCCGAGGTTTACCGAATTATTTTACCGGTTTTTTATGGAAAAGCCTTCGGTCAAACGATGCGTGCAGTTTTGACATTTGCAAAAAAAAAAACGTGGGTCATAGTATGAAATAACAATAAACCATTAAGTTTTAAAGTGGCTACCCGCATTCACGTGATTTTAAATTAGTGTTAGTTAAAAAATTCCTCATAAAATTCTTCAAAATGACCCCTTCTAAAACGTGGGAAGTTTTAGTGTTTTTAGTTAAAGAAGAAAATTTTTCCGTTCCCAAATACAATAGAAAAGTAAAGCTCAGAGCGAATTATGATCCCCAAGGAATTAGCATTCAAATTTTAGAAATGGACGGAACGACGGAACTATTAGAATTTCCAGTTGATTTGACCACAGAATGCTGTAAAGTTGGACTGAAATCGTACCTTTTTTCAATCGACAATGAATCCCTATTAGTTAAGTTCAATTCTAAAGAAGAAGCAAGAGATTTTTCACTGGTTGTTACAAAAGTAAAAATAGGCAGGGATGCTTCAATTTTCTCAGTTAGAACCGAAGATTCGTCGGCTACACAATATTTCCAGTTTTTACGGATATTTGTCCCAACAACAAAATATGTTACAAGACTTTGTTAGGACTTATACTTATCAAAGAGCAATATAAGTAATTTAGAAGATTTCAAAGACAAAGTAGTATTAGATGTAGGTGCGGGCTCTGGTATTTTGTCTTTTTTTGCTGCTCAAGCTGGTGCTAAACGTATTTATGCTGTTGAAGCTTCAACTATGGCCCACTATGCACAGAAATTAGTTGATGCTAATAACTTTTCAAATTGTATCAAAGTATTACCTGGTAAGTTTTAATGGTTTTATTATTATTACAATGTTGTAAAAAAGTCCACAGTGATAGCATTCAGATAATATATTAACCACAGAGTACTCCTCTATAAACTAGAGAATTATCAAATTAAGAATAAGGCAGATACAGGTGTTATGGTGCTATCATTTCTATTTAATCATTTTCTAAGCAGGGGTGCTGCAAAGAAGAGACATTAGGTGTATATATATATATATATATATATATATATATATATATATATATATATATATATATATACATATATATATATATATATACAGTCCCTGGCCAAATTATTAGACTCACTGCAAGATTTCATGTAAAATATTAATTACCAAGTGATATTGTACCATTTTATTATTTTAAATTGATTTGTTTTTTATTTTTATATTATCCAATCAATTACCTATTTATTTGACATAAATAAAACAGCATTAATTTAGAAAAGCATAAGTTTATTAAGTTTTAAAGAAAAGTGAAATTAATGTTAGTAAAAGTAAATATTTAGTTGAGCCACCTTTAGCCACTATCAAAGCTTTAATTCTGCGCGGCATGCTATCAATGCAAGATTGTACTGTCTCCTGCATTTGAGGATGATGATTCCACACATGAATAATCTTTTCTAGGAGCTGGGTTTTGTTGGTAATCACATCTTTAGCCACTTCTCTTTTCATCAGCTCCCACACATTTTCAATGGGGTTCATATCAGGGCTATTACCCGGCCAATCCAACAGAGGGATATTTTTTTCTGCCAAAAAAGCTTTAACAGACCGAGCAGTGTGGCAGGGAGCTCTATCTTGCATGAAAGTGAATGGTTCCCCATTTGGAAACCATTCTCTGAGCTGCGGAATCAACCGATTTTGTAATACTTCTTTGTACTGATCTTGCCTCATTATTCCTTTGACGACGTACAGACGTCCAGTGCCCTTGCCGCTGATGACTGACCAAATCATCACTTTGGTGGGATGTTTAACCATCGGGACGACACAATCAGGATGAAACTTTTCTCCATGACGACGACGCACATACTGAGCTTTATTCTGCAAAATTTCGAATGTGCTTTCGTCACTGAAGCAGACCTGTCAAAAATAGGAAAAATATATAAACTTCCATGTTTATTTGCTTTATTTAACTGAAAATGATAATAATGTATCAATTATTGATTAAATTGCTGTATCTTACCGATCTCCAGAAGTCCACATCTTTGTCTTGCCATTGTTTTGGCCCACTTCAGGCGCTTTGCTTTCATTGCAGCTGTTAACTTGGGCTTCCTGGCGGGGCGACAGGCCTTAAAATGTAATTCTTTTTCAATTTTTTTTTCGAACAGTGCGCTCAGAAGCATTTATGCTAGCATCCTGGAGTTGTGATTTTATTACCTTTGTGGTAGCAAATCTGTTTTCTACACAAATTTCCTTCAAACATCTCTCTGACCGTGGAGTGAAAATTGGTTTTTCTACCGCATCTTTTCTTTCTTTTTCGGGCTTAATTCCTTCCCTGACTCAATTTTCTTTTTTATGCGTCGTACACTAGCTTCAGAAACCTCCAATCTTCGTGATATTTCTCGGTTTGTAAATGTTTTCGCAATCACAAGGGCCTTCACTTCAGCTTTTTTACGTGGTGAAAGTCGCCTTTTCTACCCATAATGAAAATAGTCCAATTACTTTTTTAAAACACTGCATACAAAATAAACTATTAACTACAATTCTTTTAAATAAAAATCAATAATATTGTAGTTTAAATATACCATTATTGCATAAAAACTCTTAAGAAACATAAAATTACTAAAAAAAATACAGTGTGTCTAATAATTTGGCCAGGGACTGTATATATATATTTGCTTTAAAAATTATTTCTGAAAATGTTGGATGCGATGCTGCTCTGTCAGTTATCATGCCTTCATACAGTTAAGAATAAGATACGGTCTTATCTTTTGGGGTAATTCAGAAATTGAGAGTTGTAATTCTTCAGAAAAAATGTATAAGAGGTATATTTGGAATGAAGCCGCGTGATAGCTGTAGGAATGTGTTTAGAGACAGAAAGATCTTAACCATTATTTCTATGTGTATCTTGGACAGTTTTATGTTTGTTCACACTAACAGCGATATTTTTGAGACTTACATAAACAGTCACAGGTATGCCACCAGACATAAATTGAATCTGCTTCCCGAAAAGTGTAATTACAGCTACATACAGAAAAATATTAATTATGTCATATTAAAGATATATAATACTCAGAGAGTGTACGTATGTAAAACGGAAGTAAAGAGACTTTTAACCAAATATCTGCTTGAAGGAGCTTATTACTCCTTAAATGAATTTTTTTTAAGTTCGGTCGAAATTAGCACAGGGATTTGATAGCTCTGTCAGCAGAGGTGGTTTCTTGTCTTTTCCATCGTGCCTCTTATTTCATTGCGTCATTTACTATTTTTTCTTTTTCTTTTCTACTTAATTATAGGTTATTGTAATCATTGTTTGTTGTTAAAATTGTTTAATGCCTATTGGCTTATAAGTGTAACCAATTGTTACATGAAAACAAATAAATTATTATCTATCTATTATCTATCTATATATATATATATATATATATATATATATATATATATATATATATATATATATATATATATATATAGATACATATATAGGTACATAGCTTTCTCACTAACTAATGCAAGCAGACCACAATACAGTTCTGTTGTTGATAATCATTCTATTAAAGAAACTTCATCTGCAAGATATTTTGGAATTGTAGTTGATAAATTCCTTAAGTGGCAACCTCATATTGTTTATGTATCCAACAAAATTCGTAAACTTATTCATAAATTTTATTTATTAAGAGAATTCATAAATAAAAAAACACTTATTACAATTTATAAAACATTTGTGGAATCAATTATAAGATATGGAATATTGGTGTGGGGTGAACTTTATGGGAGCAACCTGTATAGATTGAATATAATACAAAAATATATACTCAAAATTATTTATAAAAGAAATAGATTATACCCTTCACATTTGCTTTTTAATAAAGATATTGTTAATATTAGATCAATTTATATTTTTACGGGATGTTCTTATATATATATACTCGACCTGATTTAAAACCTTGTGTTGACCATACTTATGAAACAAGAACCCAGCACAGCAGGCAAATTAAACTACCAGCAAGTACTAATCTTAACCTAAGATATATGAATTTTTTTGGTCCTAAACTTTACAATTTTCTACCAACCGAAATAAGGAATTGTACTAAGATAAAATATTTTAAATTATTAAGTAAAGAAGTCATTTTTGAAATTATCATCAATTTGAGAGGTATTTTAGTTGATTGTATATTTTATTTTGATGGCAGATTTTGTTTTGTATGTAATTTTATAAATTTAAGATAAACTGTTATTTTTGCTTTTCTTCTCTTCTTATAAATGTAACCAATCAGTGTATTAATAACTAATAAAACATTTCCAAATAATATTGCACATACAGATGTTTCGCATCTAGGTGCTTAAAATAAAAGTAGCATGATACTTAGGATATAGGAGAAATAATATATTTCATTTATTTATATTGTAAGAATAATAGAAAATAAAACAATTTCTAGAGGAATTTGCTTCTAGAAATAAAAATAAAAAAATAATAAAATACATACATATATATATATATATATATATATATATATATATATATATATATATATATATATATATATATATATATATATATATATATATACACACACACTACTGTGATTAAAAAATAGTAAGACTTTTGAAATAAAACACAAATGGGTTATTTTTTTTTCCAACTTTATTTCGGCCCCGTCAATGTAATCCCCCTTGGATACAATGCAGTTATGCCAACGTTTTTTCCAGTCTTCGAAACAGTTGTTGATTTCAATTTCTTCAATGGCCTTTAAAGCCCTTCTTCGATTCGGTTTTAATTTCCTCAATTGACTCAAAACGATGTCCTCGAAGCGGTTTTTTTGAGTTTAGGGAATAGCTAGAAGTCCGACGGAGCTAAATCAGGCGAATAGGGCGATTGCGGAATGATATGAGTTGAATTTTTGATGAAAAAGTCGCGGAGAACCAATGCTATATGAGAAGGGCATTATCATCATGAAAAAACCAAGAGTTATCGGCCCATAATTCCGGCCTTTTTCGAACGTTTGGGAAGCCGAAAAACCATTTTTAAAACAAAGTTTAATGCAACTTTGTTGAATTTTTTCACTCATGTTAAAAATCGAAAAACGCACTTTTGTTGTTGAACGAATGCAAGCGAATCTTATTAACTACTGACGCTATTGTCTTAAAATTTGATACAGATGGCAGTTAAGGTCCTATCAACCTAACTAAAAAAAAATTAATCTGATTTGGAGATGCCCAGGCGATTTATATTTAAAAGTCTTACTATTTTTTGATCACAGTAGTATATATATATATATATATATATATATATATATATATATATATATATATATATTTATTTTTATTTATTTATTTATTTGAACCAGACTTGTTACAATTCAATACAAAATATGCAATACCTATAAAGATAACACAAGTTATCTGCACAATAGGACTGGTGGACAAAAATCCTTAAGAACTATACACAATTATAATAAACTATACTAAGATACACAAACTTAAATTTAAAAAAAATATAAAATGAAAATTTATTGGTTGCTCAACAGTGGCAGTAGATACAGAAAAATTCAGAAAACAAAAAGCAAAAACAACAAAAAAAAAAAACGTACTTTCCATTAATTATATTGTGGCCACACTTATATCCGATGATCCAATCCAATCTTTAAACTTTTTTTTCAGAGTCTTACCTCTTAATTCTAAATTTTTCAGTTCCCCGGGCAGTTTGTTAAACACCTTCATAGCAGTAATCTTACTGCTCTTAAATTTTATTCTTTTATTTATCTTTGGCAATAAAAGGTTTTTGTTTCTAGTCTATATATACATATATACATATATACATATATACATATATACATATATACATATATACATATATACCTATATACCTATATACGTATATATATATACGTATCTACATATCTACATATCTACATATCTTCATATCTACATATCTATATATCTACATATATACATATCTACATATATATATCTACATATATATATCTACATATCTACATATATACACATATATATATATATATATATATATATATATATATATATATATATATATATATATATATATATATATATAACAGGTGTACATTTTTTTTTTCTAAAAAAACATGTTAAATTTAGAAGAATGATAAAAAGTGCTTTATTCAAAGTATGCTCCATCGCTTGTTATACATTTTTCCCATCTTTCGGGCAATTTGTGAATACCACGCCAGTAAAAATCTTCCCCTTTTGCTGCGAACCATTCATCGGGCCATTTTTTTTTTTCCCTTTCACCGAAGCGCTGCTCAGCAAGTGCGTGACCCATCGATGCAAACAAGTGGTAATCGGAAAGAGCCAAGTCTGGTGAGTAAGCCGCACTGGGTAGAACTTCCCAGTTGAGTGTTTCCAACGTGTCGCGAACTGGTTTTGCCGTATGTGATGGAGCATTGTCATGAAGAAAGTTGACTTTGTGTTGCCTCTGTCGGTATTCTGGCCTTTTTTCAAGCAGCGAACGGTTCAAATCGGTCAATTGTTGTTGGTAACGTTTAGTATTAACCGTTTTTCCCCGGGTTTTAACAGCTCATAAGAGACCACGCCCCTCTGATCCAACCAAACACAGAGCATCGTCTTTCTGCCAAAGCGATTCGGTCTTGCGGTCGATGTGGATGGTGCGCCTGGGTCTACCCATGATTTTTTGCGCTTGGGATTCTCAAAATAAATCCACTTTTCATTCCCTGTAACTATACGATGCAAAAACGACTTCCTTTTGTACCGAGTTAGCAAAATGTCACACGTGTTTTTGCGCTCTTCCATTTGCCTTTCGTTCAACTCATGTGGTAGCCATCTACCGGTCTTCTGAATCTTTCCCATTTCTCGTAGCTGATTAGAAACAGCTTGTTGACTAACGCCCAATTGCTCGGCGAGTTGTTTTTGTGTTTGCGAATCAGCTTCGTCCAACAATGCTTGCAATTCCACATCTTCTTATTCTTTTGGCGGTTTTCCACGTTCCTTGTTTGCAACATCGAAGTAACCACTTTTGAAATGTCGAAACCATCGTTCACACAACGTTTCTTGCGATGGAACATGTTTACCATAAGCTTCTCGAAGTAATCGGTATGATTCAGCAGCAGTTTTCTTCAAATGAAAACAAAAAATTAATGCTGTCCGCGAATGCTCTTTGTTCGGTATAAATTTCGACATATTGAACACAACAACACAACACTATGCACCCACTTTTCCAATTTATCACTCGTGCGCGTCTGACATTTATTGATGACACAACAAAATGGCGCAGTGTCAAAGCTTTAAAGCACAAACTGCATTGGTGCACCATCTGTTGTCTGAAATCCGCATTTCATAATTGTACACCTGGTATATACATATGCATAGCCTACTATTCAAATACTCCATAAACTTTAAAACTGATATAAGAAAAAGATAAATTAATTTTCAGATTGTTGCGTTAATTTTGTCCAGGAGTTTATATATATATATATATATATATATATATATATATATATATATATATATATATATATATGTATATATATATATATATATATATATATATATATATATATATGTATATATATATATATATATATATATATATATATATATATATATATATATATATATATATATACGAGGCTGGTTTGAAAAGTCCGTGCAAAAATAAAAACTACTTATGTGTTTGGGGTAAACCTTTTTTATTTTTCGACATAGTCTCCTTTTAGGTTTATACACTTCATCCAACGATGTTCTAGTTTGTTGATCCCTTCCGAATAATAGGATTTGTCCAAGTCTGCAAAATATCCATTAGTGTCTGCAATCACCACCTCGTTTGAATAAAATCTTTGTCCCGCCAGCCATTTCTTCAAATTGGGGAACAAATAGTAGTCTGAGGGAGCCAAGTCTGGAGAATAGGGGGGATGTGAAACGAGTTGGAATCCTATTTCCATTAATTTTGCGACCACAACTGCTGAGGTGTATGCTGGTGCGTTGTCGTGATGGAAAAGGACTTTCTTGTGGGCCAATCGCGGGCGTTTTTCTTGCAGCTCGGTTTTCAAACGGTCCAATAACGATGAATAATATTCACCTGTAATAGTTTTATCCTTTTCCAGATAGTCGATGAGGATTATCCCTTGCGAATCCCAAAAGACAGTCGCCATAACCTTTCCGGCCGAAGGAACGGTCTTCGCCTTTTTTGGTGCAGATTCCCCCTTGGTAACCCATTGTTTAGATTGTTGTTTGGTCTCAGGAGTATAGTAATGTATCCATGTTTCATCCACAGTGACGAAACGACGCTTAAAGTCCTCCGGATTCTTCTGGAACAGCTGCAAACCATCCTTGCAACACTTCACACGATTCCGTTTTTGGTCAAGCGTGAGCAATCGCGGCACCCATCTTGCGGATAGCTTTCTCATGTCCAAATGTTTATGCAAAATATTATGTACCCATTCAGTCGAGATGCCCACAGCACTAGCAATCTCACGCACCTTAACTCTTCTGTCATCCATCACCATATCATGGATTTGATCAATGATTTCTGGAGTCGTAACCTCCACAGGCCGTCCAGAACGTTCAGCGTCACTTGTGCCCACATGGCCAGTCCGAAAATTTTGAAACCACTTATAAACTGTTCTAATCGAAGGTGCAAAGTCACCATAATGTTTATCAAGCTTCTCTTTAGTCTCCTAAGGCTTTTTGCCTTTCATAAAGTAATGTTTAATCACCACACGAAATTCTTTTTCGTCCATTTCTTGAAAATCACTCGACTTCCTTGATTCATACGAATGCCAAACACAAAGAAATAGACCAATATGGCTGAAACTTGGTGTGCGTTCATTCAAGAGATGCTACTAACTAAACATGACCTCGATACGCGCGGTGATGCCATCTCTAGGACTTTGCACGGACTTTTCAAACCTGCCTCGTATATATATATATATATATATATATATATATATATATACGAGATATATATATATATGTATATATATATATATATATATATATATATATATATATATATATATATATATATATATATATATATATATATACAGTCCCTGGCCAAATTATTAGACGCACTGTATTTTTTTTTAGTAATTTTATGTTTCTTAAGAGTTTTTATGCAATAATGGTATATTTAAACTACAATATTATTGATTTTTATTTAAAAGAATTGTTGTAGACTACATATTTGTATTTATTTTTAACATATGGCAACACTATGTTGACAAAGTGATACATGAACGTAAATAAGTACAAACCTGTATCAGTCGCGATCGGAATCGAGTCAGGTACGGACGTGTTTCTGTGGCTTTATGGACTGTGATTGTTTGTTTAACAGTTTTATACTACTCAGTTATTAGTTTATTTTGTATGCAGTGTTTTAAAAAAGTAATTGGACTATTTTCATTATGGGTAGAAAAGGCGATCTTTCACCACGTAAAAAAGCTGAAGTGAAGGCCCTTGTGATTGCGAAAACATTTACAAACCAAGAAATATCACGAAGATTGGAGGTTTCTGAAGCTAGTGTACGACGCATAAAAAAGAAAATTGAGTCGGGGAAGGAATTAAGCCCGAAAAGAAAGAAAAGATGCGGTAGAAAACCAATTTTCACTCCATGGTCAGAGAGATGTTTGAAGAAAATTTGTGTAGAAAACAGATTTGCTACCACAAAGGTAATAAAATCACAACTCTAGGATGCTAGCGTAAATGCTTCTGAGCGCACTGTTCGAAGAAAATTGAAAGAATTAGATTTTAAGGCCTGTCGCCCCGCCAGGAAGCCCAAGTTAACAGCTGCAATGAAAGCAAAGCGCCTGAAGTGGGCCAAACAATGGCAAGACAAAGATGTGGACTTCTGGAGATCGGTAAGATACAGCAATTTAATCAATAATTGATACATTATTATCATTTTCAGTTAAATAAAGCAAATAAACATGGAAGTTTATATATTTTTCCTATTTTTGACAAGTCTGCTTCAGTGACGAAAGCACATTCGAAATTTTGCAGAATAAAGCTCAGTATGTGCGTCGTCGTCATGGAGAAAAGTTTCATCCTGATTGTGTCGTCCCGACGGTTAAACATCCCACCAAAGTGATGATTTGGTCAGTCATCAGCGGCAAGGGCACTGGACGTCTGTACGTCGTCAAAGGAATAATGAGGCAAGATCAGTACAAAGAAGTATTACAAAATCGGTTGATTCCGCAGCTCAGAGAATGGTTTCCAAATGGGGAACCATTCACTTTCATGCAAGATGGAGCTCCCTGCCACACTGCTCGGTCTGTTAAAGCTTTTTTGGCAGAAAAAAATATCCCTCTGTTGGATTGGCCCTGATATGAACCCCATTGAAAATGTGTGGGAGCTGATGAAAAGAGAAGTGGCTAAAGATGTGATTACCAACAAAACCCAGCTCCTAGAAAAGATTATTCATGTGTGGAATCATCATCCTCAAATGCAGGAGACAGTACAATCTTGCATTGATAGCATGCCGCGCAGAATTAAAGCTTTGATAGCTGCTAAAGGTGGCTCAACTAAATATTGACTTTTACTAACATTAATTTCACTTTTTCTTTAAAACTTAATAAACTTATGCTTTTCTAAATTAATGCTGTTTTATTTATGTCAAATAAATAGGTAATTGATTGGATAATATAAAAAATAAAAAACAAATCAATTTAAAATAATAAAACGGTACAATATCACTCGGTAATTAATATTTTACATGAAATCTTGCAGTGCGTCTAATAATTTGGCCAGGGACTGTACATACATATACAATTGTTTTAGTCGATACTCGGTGGAAATCCATAATAATTATTATCTGAAATGTGAAAAAATAATAAAACAATTATTTACACAATCAGGAGTTTATTAACTAAATTGTGGAGATACTGACAAAACTTACAGAGTCCAGACTGGTAGATATTTTGGTAAAAGATTAGATGAACACTATAAATGTTTTATCAAAGGAAAAATCGAAACCAATTATGCAAAACATCTAATCGAGAATGGTCACCCATTTAATAATAATTTCAAAATTCTACACAATGAGAATAAAAGCCAAAGATTAAACCTAATTGAGTCTCTAGAGGTAAACAAACTTAAAAATTCCAACCGTCTATTGAACGATCAGGTAGACCTTAATAATTCCCCTTTGTTAAATATTTTCTATTAATATTTAATTAGTTAATGGTAAAAATAAATTTCCTTTTCTTGCTTCTACTTATATATTAACACCTTTACTCTTTAATGTTCAGTAATTCAAAATGTAATGTTTGAAGAAGTTATCGTGATAGCGAAACATGTTAACGATGTATCACAAATATAGTGGAAAATTTGTGTAAATAATTCTTTTATTATTTTTTTCACATTTCACTTAATAATATATATACGTATATGCATATATACGTCAGTGAAACTGTCTATCCAGGGACTTTCAGCTAACATAGGATACCTGAAAAACCACTGCTACATTTCACACACCCATGAGAAGATTCCTTAAAATGTATATATATATATATATATATATATATATATATATATATATATATATATATATATGTATATATATATATATATATATATATATATATATATATATATATATATATATATATATATATATATATATACATACATACATACATATACATATACATATATATATATATATATATATATATATATATATATATATATATATATATATATTATATATATATATATATATATATATATATATATAGAAAGACCAAAGATATTGGGGTTGCAGCCAGCGAAAGACCAAATAAAAGTCTCTTTTGTTTAATAATCAAGCTTTTGAAAATTCTTGATTTTCATGATCAAGATTTAAACTATGAGATTAAAATTTTATAGAAGCTGCATTTTGATTAAGTGTTAGTTTCACCATAATGATTTTAGTCTTTTGACGAAGGTTTATTATTTGTTTATGAATACATTTTGTAAACGAAAAAATTTAGATTTCAAAATGGAAAATCGAAAACACACTGATTTTTCCATTTTCAAATCTAAATTTTTTCTTTTTCAAAATGTATTCATAAACAAATAATAAACCTTCTTCAAAAAACTAAAAACCATTATGGTCAAACTAACACTTAATCAAGATGCAGCTTCTATAAAATTTTAATCTCATAGTTTAAATCTTGATAATGAAAATAAAGAATTTTCCAAAGCTTGATTATTAAATAAAAGAGACTTTTATTTGACCTTCCGCTGGCTGCAACCCCAATATCTTTGGCCTTTCTTCTTATTAATCAGCCACGATTACCCAAATCTATATAAAGGGTGATTCATTTAGAGGTACTTTTTTTTAAATAAAAAAAAATGAATAAAAACAATTTTATTTTATAATCTTTATTATCATGTAAAAGAACCATTCTTTACAATTATTTCTTAAAGATAATTTCTTTCAATGTTGTTCGCGACTACGGTTAACAACGTCCATTCTGAAGTTCCAATTTTCAATGACTCGTGTGAGTATTTCGAGTGGTATTGGCCAATGACTCGAGTAATATTGGCCTCCAATGCCTCAATTGTAGCTGGCTTATCCATGTAGACTTTGGACTTTACATAGCCCCAAAGGAAAAAGTCAATAGGTGTGATGCCACATGATCTAGCCGGCCAATTCACTGGTCCAAAGCGTGAAATGATCTGTTCGCCGAATTGCTCTCGCAGTAAAGCCATGGTTTCACGGGCTGTATGGCAAGTAGCGCCATCTTGTTAGAACCAAATTTGGTCGAGACCACGGGCTTCAATTTCTGGCATCAAATAGTCTGTTAGCATGGCGCGATAACGGTCACCATTTACAGTAACATTCCGGCCGGCCTCTGTTTTGAAGAAATATGGACCGATTATTCCACCGGCCCATAAACCACACCAAACAGTTGTTTTTTTCTGGATTTAATGGCAGCTCTTGAACCTCTTCAGGTTGTTCATCACCCCAAATACGGGCATTTTGTTTATTCACGAACCCATTAAGCCAAAAATGGGCCTCATCGGTGAACAACATTTTTCTCGAAAACAGTGGATCTTCTGCAAGCTTGTCAAGAGCCCAACGACTAAAACGGAAAACGATTCGGAAGGTCGGTCGGCTTCAGTTGTTGCACTAGTTGAATTTTGTATGCTTTTAAAGAAAGATCCTTACGTAAAATACGCCAAGTTGTTGAATATGACAGGCCAAGCTGTTGAGAACGGCGACGAATCGACACTTCACGGTCTTCGCGTACACTCTCCGCTACCGCCCCTATATTTTCTTCACTACGTGCTGGATGTGGTCTATTCGGTCGAGCATTATCCAATAATGAAAATTGGGTCTCAAACTAATTGATGGTAGAGCGAATTGTGCGTTCGGTAGGCCGATTATGTGGACCGTAAGTTGCTCTAAGCGTCCGATACACATTCTTCGTAGAACGCCCATTTTCGTAATAAAGTCGAACAATTTGTAGACGCTGTGCCGGGCTAGGTCTTTCCATTATGAATTGTCAAACACTACTGAACAGGAATGCCACTTCAGTTGACACGACGCATGCGCAATCAGCAATTAAATCCCCATCACAAAAAGTACCTCTAAATGAATCACCCTTTACATATATATATATATATATATATATATATATATATATATATATATATATATATATATATATATATATATATGTATAAACTCCTGGACAAAATTAACGCAACAATCTGAAAATTAATTTATCTTTTTCTTATGTCTGTTTTAAAGTTTATGGAGTATTTGAATAGTAGGCTATGCATATTTTGTTTTGTTGTTCATGACAGAAATCAAAACAATTCGTTTAGATTTATAGTTTTAAAGAATTTTTTAGAAGATAAACAATTTTCTGTAATAATGCGATAGATTTTCTTTAAAAGTAAGCTTATAAATTGTCCCCTTTTTCAAAGTAATACGTTTTTGTGGTAGACTGTCTTATTTTTGACCCCGAAGAATTAGAAAATGAATCGAACAAGGAATTTAACTGAACACGAGGTAGTGCGAGCCTCAGTTTTATTGGACGAGGGATATTGTCAGAGTTATGTTACCAAGTTGTTTTATAAGACAATATGCTTTAAGAAACAGGACGGTCACTAGTTCTATAATAAGAAACAAACTCGAAGCTGTTCGCAATGTCACAATTTCTTCTAAAACAGTTAGAAGACGGTTAAATGAAGCTGGATTAAACAGTAGGAGACCAGCCACTGCGCCCTTGCTTATTAGAGAGAACAAAGTTGCCAGGTTACATTTTGCTCGAAATCACGAAAACTGGTCTGTGGATAATTGGAAACAAGTTTTCTTCACAGATGAAACTAGGGTTAGTCTAAAACATCCAGATGATCGTGAGCGAGTAGGGCGAAGACCAGGAGAGAGGTTTGCTCCTTGCAATATCTCTGCAAGGATTCCATTCGGCGGTGGCTCTGTTATGTTCTGGGGTGGCATCTGCTTTGATGCTCGCACAGAGTTAGTTCCTGTTCATACGTGATCCATGAATGCTGACTACTATCTTGAGAATATTGTAATAGAACATGTGATGCCTTTCGGTCATTTTGTGGGGCCCAATTTCCTGTTTATGCAAGACAACGCTCGACCTCACGTGGCTAGGGAGGTACTCGATTATCTTAATCAAGTTGATATACCGATTATACAATGACCACCAAAAGCCCGGATCTGAATCCGATAGAACATGTATGGGATCATCTTAAGAAAAATGTGAAACGTCATATACCTGCACCTAGAAACCTGAGGGAACTTGAAAATGCAATTATCACAGAATGGGAGCAAATTCCTCAAAATTTTATCCAAAATTTAATTAGAAGCATGCCTAGGCGCATAAACGCTGTCATCCGAAGTAGAAGAGGCAACACACGCTACTAGTGCCCCAGTTACACCATTAATTTTGCTGCTAGTGTCCCAGTTTATTTTTTTCATTATTACATAATTTCAACGATTTTGTTATTAGGTCTTAATAATTTTAATTCGAATCTTATAGAGAAATTTGGTAGCTAATTTACTTTTAAAGTATCCGAATAAGTTTTTTCTAACTTTTAGTGTAACCAGTGTTCATAAAAAAATTATTAAAATTAATTCATTATAGAGATTTGTATGATTTAATATATTGTTGCGTTAATTTTGTCCAGGAGTGTATATGTATATATATATATATATATATATATATATATATATATATATATATATATATATATATATATATATATATATACGTGGGTAAATCAAATATAAACGGTAATTTTTTTTTATACGTTTATTGAATAACCTTATACACAAATCATTGATTTAACATTTTTCAATATGGTCTTCTGCGTGATCTACACACTTTTGCCACCGATTCGGAAGTTTCCGTATTCCCTGGTCATAAAAGGTTTGAGGGCTGGTTGTAAGCCAATTGCGCACGTGTTCCTCGACTTCTTCATTGCTTCCAAATCGCTGTCCTCCCAGTGATTCTTTCATAGGCGCAAACAAAAAATAGTCACAGGGGGATAAGTCAGGGCTATAAGGAGGGTGCTCGAGGGTTTCCCAGCCCATTTCTTCCAGTGTATCCCTTGTCAAGGCCGCAGTGTGAGGCCTGGCGTTGTCCTGGAGGAGAATGACATCTCTGATAGGCATGTCCCGTCTTTTCTTTCGATAGGCGGCTTTTGCCAACCGTAACAACTGGCAGTAGTAAGCCGCATTCACCGTACGTTGATCGTGCAGGAAATCGATCAGTAAAATTCCTCTAGAGTCAAAAAAAATCCATGCAAGGACTTTTCCAGCAGAGAGACGAGTGTTGGCCTTCACTGGGGAACCTTAATTCTTTCTTCGCCACTCCTTACTTGCCATTTTGGACCCGGGAGTGTAATGATGTACCCACGTCTCATCACTTATCACTATGCGCTTTAAAAAGGCCTCCCCTTCTTGCTGAAATCGATGCAGAAGCCTTTCAGCGATCTCCGACCTGACCTGTTTTTGGTTTCCAGTCAACAACCTTGGAACCCATCGAGCAGTAATTTTTCTGAAACCGAGTCGATCAGTAATTATGGATTGAACACTTCCATAGCTGATACCCACTTCTGAGGAAATTTCTTCAGCGGTTAATCGGCGATCACCTTCGATAAGGTGTCTAATGTCACGGATGTTGTCATCTGTAAGGCTTGACTTAGGGCGTCGATCATGACTTTCGTTTTCAACCCGTTCTCGTCCGCCCTTAAATTTTTTTCGCCCACGTATACACACGATTCTGAGACAGTGTACTGTGCCTTCAAACGGGTTAAAATTTCTGACGGTTTTAACGCTTTTATTGGTTAAAAACTTGATGATAATATGTGGCGCAACAGACGAAGGTACCTCTTGCTCGGTCATGGCTGTACTGACGACAAAGACGAGTTGGCATGCGCAACCATCCGGTTCCCCCCCACTCCTCACAAACCAAACATCTACTCCACACAACATCATCTAGCTAAGAACTGCATTCTAAGAAGAATAGCAAAATTACCGTTTATATTTGATTTACCCACGTATATATATATATATATATATATATATATATATATATATATATATATATATATATATATATATATATATATATACATATATACACACACACACATATATACATACACATATATAGAATAGATTAGAATAATTTATTGAATATCGTATAGTTTACAAAATTAATTTAATTTATAGCACAAGAGTAATTGAATGTTTTGTACTGCACCTAGGTGAGTGAACACTTGTATGTGCTAGGTATAATCTAAAAAAAATTAAAATTAAAAATCATTTGAATTATATGAAAAATACATACAATAAATGAGTACCCACAGGATCTACATATGTGTACATCATTACACTTTTACAACTAATCCTATTAACTAATGGAAAATCAAAATATATATCTCTTTGAAAGTGGTTAAAAATAACAAGTAGAATGAAAAGTTTTTGGTTTAGCTACTTGAAACACATTTTTTTTTTGCAAAATTCGACTTTATTCATCAACATAGTCTCCTTGAAGAGCGATACAACCAGTCCAACGCTTTTCTAACATTTCTATACCTTTCTTGTAGCAGGATTTGTCTATGCCCTCAAAATAGGCCTCAGTTTTGGCCATAACTTCTTCATTGGAGCCAAATCTCTTTCCTATGAGCATTTTTTTGAGGTCTGCGAATAGATAATAGTCGCTGGGGGCCATATTGGGAGAATATGGTGGATGAGGAAGCAATTTGAACTTCAATTCATGCAATTTTGCGACCATAAGCATTGACTTGTGGCACGGTGCATTGTCTTGATGAAACAGCACTTTTTTCTTGTTCATTTGGGGCCGTTTCTTTTCAATTTCTGCCTTCAAACACACCAATAACTCTATATAATATTCAGGATTGATGGTTTCCCTTCTCAGCATAGTCGATGAAAATTATTCCATACGCATCCCAAAATACCGAGGCCAAAATCTTTCCAGCGGACTGTTGTGTCTTTGGTCGCTTCAGGCGCCTTTTACCGGCTGCTGTCCACTCAGCTGACGGCCGATTTGATTCCGTCGTGTAGTGGTGGATCCAAGTTTCATCCATTGTCACATATCACATGAAAAAATCTTTTTTATTGCGCTTAAACAAGTCCAAACAGCGCTCAGAATCGTCAACACGTTGTGGTTTTTGGTCCACTGTGAGCAAATGCGGTACCCATTTCGAACAGAGCTTTCTCATGCCCAAAAGTTCATGCAGAATATGACCAACACATTCTTTTGATACCTTTAGGGTGTCAACTGTCTCACGCAATTTCACTTTACGGTCATCCAAAACAATTTTGTGGATTGCTTTGCTTGAACGGTATTTTTTTCATCAATTTGTCAGACCAATAACTATTCAGCCTGCCTGTTAAATACCCTACATGCACTGTTAAACATATTTAGTTTTGTTAAAGAATTAATTTTAAGAGGAAACAAATTATATATCTTAGGAGCCAAATAAGAAAAAGATCTGAGTTTCTTTGATGTCCTATTTATAGGCTTTTCTGAGTGTCTACCGACTATACATCTGGTACCATGAGCACGATTTATAAATCGTTTTAATTTCATAGTTTTATAAATATAGGAGCAAGTTGTGAGACAGTATAAAGTGCACACATCCTCAGAGTATAATAGGTCAGTAAGAAAACATTGATTTTTTTTTTAAATATTATCTTGACAAGGTAATTTTGTACCACTTTCAAGGGATATATAGAATTCTGGTAAACATAACCCCACACAACTATACCATACTTCAACAGAGACTGCACAAGAGCCCCATACACACTGAGTAGAAGCTTCCTACTCAGTATCACTAGATATAGAATGTATGAATCGGCCCCTTTATGTTCGTCGCAAGTCTGAGAACATGACAATCCCACTTAAGGTTCTATCTATAATTACTCCTAAATATTTTACAAAGTCTACTTCCAGAATATCATCCTCAAAATTACTGACATCAAAGCTATGAAGGTTTGGCCATTTAGCAGAAGTGATGGAAAATGCTATATATTTTATTTTTGGAGTATTTAACGGGTCCAACCAGTTTTTAATTTTACTGATGCTCACAGTGCCAGAATCACGAACAGCCAACCACGATGGCAAATAAGATAATATCCAACCATTGTCCAGCTCCATGCTGGTCAAGGAATTAATGTATGCAATGAACAGTATAGGGCTCAAAACAGTACCCTGTGGAATTCTCATTTTGATAGGTAACGGGTCACTGTTAATGTGTCCCATTTTCACCATCTGTAATCGACCATCCAAATAACTCATAAAGACGTCTAAGACACTACTTCTCACCCCATATGAACCTAGTACATCAGCAGGTAGTCTTATAGGACCATGTCAAACGCCTTGGCAAAATCCAAGAAGGCAGCGATACATGTATTGCCAATGTCAAGAGTGTTATATAGTTGGTTAGTTCGCAAATGGCATCCGAGGTGCTTAAGCCATTTATAAATCCATGATGAATACCGCGGATAAAGAAATAATTCGTATCCTAGTTGGTCCAATTTCACCATCGATTTTATGGACTTGTAAACTGGTGCTTTATCTTGGTGAAACACTTTTCTTCATTAATGCGGCCTTTTTTCTTGATTTCGCCATTTTAACGGTCCTCCTCAAGATAGTTGAGCAGTATTATTTCATGCGCATCCCAAAAAAATACTTGCTAAAACCTGTCGAGCTGACGTTTGTGTTTTTGTACGCTTCAATCGGCTTTCATGCGTTCCAGTTACTCTGCGGATTGATTATTGCACTCAGGCGCGTAGTGGTGGATCTGTGTTTCATCCATTGTTACGAGTCGAGGTAAAAACTCCTTTGGATTACGCCAAAACACTGCCAAACAGCGTTTTGAATCTTCGTCACGTTACTGTCTTTGATCAATCGTGAGAGTGCGCTGCATACATCGGTCACATAACTTTTTCATGTGCAAATAGTATTAAGCTGGACGCTCTCCAAAAGTGGTGGACAGGAAACAAAGCCATTCAGGAGTTTATATAGGAATAAAACATCTGCAAGATCCCTACGTTTCTTCAAAGTAGCCACACCAAAAGCGTTCATAATCACCCCATAGTCAATATGAAAACCGGCATCCTTATAAATATGTATTCCAGCTTTAAAAGCTAAAGTTCGTAGAAATCTACGCTGCACTGACTCAATCTCAGCAATATGGCACTGGTAAGATGGTGACCACACTACCGAAGCATACTCCAAACCAGAGCGGATCACTGAAAAATACAACACTCTAAACGTGCTAGCCGACAATTGCTTACCATATCTGGTAACAAAACCAAGATTTCTGAGACCCAGTCCCAGAATATTATTAATATGGCCACGAAAATTAAGTTGACTGTCCAAAAGCACACCCAAGTCACGAATCTCCGACACCGACTCAAGCAGGGCCCCGCACAGTGGGAAAAAACGAAAAATCATGTTTCAAAATTGTCTAGAGCCTTCAATTTTGGTTCGATTTGGACGATTTTTTTTTTTAAATTGAAGCTTATTAAATTCCGAACAAAGTTGTCGGAGCCGATTTTGCAATTTAAAACTTTTGTTTCAAAATGGCGGCACAGCTCACACAGCTAGAAAATGGCTACAACAGCTAAAACGTTTTGTTAAAATAGGGACAGTTAAATATTTTGCTGCATTAGCCACTGTTTAGCAACAGCAGCCACTTTTTTGCTACAACAGCAAACAATGTGGCTAGTGCAGCATAAAATATTTAGCTGTCCCTATTTTAACAAAACGTTTTAGCTGTTGTAGCCATTTTCTAGCTGTGTGAGCTGTCCTTTTCTGCGTGTATCGCTGTTTTTTGTATCTGCTAGAAAATTGTCTACGATACTTAAAATTTACAGCAGCAATATTCTAGCAATAACTGCATGAAAATTTAAATCCCGCAACTAAACTTGAATAACTTGAATGATCTGACTGCCACAGTCTAAATACCACAGAGAAACTTTCTTGCTCGATTCAATTTTGGCATCCGCCATATTTGATTTGTCATTTTAAGTCAATTGTTGAAACATATTTATAATTAACAACCTTAAAGAAATTATTTGTGCAAATGTTATGGATATAAAATAATAATGGTACGTTTATTCATATTTATAATACTTTTATTGTTCATGGCAGCCATTTTGGGTTCATTATTATTAATCTTGTTACTGTGATATTAGATATATTATCTGCGACATAAAAAAACATACATACACGCATTTTAGCACAACTTGGTTTGAAAACTGTAAGCGTTTTCTGTGTCTCAGTCGTTATATAATCAGAAACCAACGTCCGCCATTTTGAAACAAAAGTTTAATTGAAAAATCGGCTCCGACAACTTTGTTCGGAATTTAATAAGCTTCAATTAAAAAAAAAATCGTCCAAATCGAAGCAAAATTGAAGGCTCTAGACAATTTTGAAACACGATTTTTCGTTTTTCCCCACTGTGCGCCGTTCAAACTATATCAATGACGCTCAATATTCCGCTTCCTACCAAAGGAAATGCAGAAACACTTTTTAACATTTAGACATAAGCCATTTTTTTCTGACCAGTGATAGAGTCGATTTAGATCTTCCTGCAGACGCGTAACATCGTTTACATTTTCTATTCCTCTGTACAATTTGAGGTCATCCGCAAATCAAAGATATTCAGAATGGTTGAACATCTCACCAGTATCGTTAATGAGCAAATTAAAAAGGAGAGGCCCACAGTGTGAGCCCTGCGGAACACACCAATATGTTTCTTGAAATATGATTTAATATACGTATACACTGGCTACGTTCAGTCAAAAAACTCTTGATCCACCTAGTCACGCTCGTGCCGAATCCCAGAGCTTGAAGCTTTCCCACCAAAAGCTCATGATTAACCCTGTCAAACACCTTCGAGAAATCAGTGTATACAGCATCAACCTGCATACCTCTCCCAAACGCGCCCAACAGATACTGCTCGTAACTTAGTAAGTTTGTGATTGTGGATCTTCCCGAGAAAAGCCGTGCTGCTCGTATCTCACAACATTCCTACAAATCCATGAAAGTTGATCCGCGACAAGCTTATCAAAGAGCTTCGGTATAGCCGACTGAATACAAATATCCCTGTAATTGGTTATATCCTGACGATTTCCCGATTTATAAATGGGTGTCAAAAAGCTGGTCTTCCAATATTGCGGAAAAACGCAGGAGTCCAGCGATAAACAGAAGATATAGTACAGTGGTCTGCTCATGTTATAAAAATTTTACACGAATCTTGTGAAAGTTGACACTAACTGAAAATCATATCGTTTTTTTGGTTTGTGCTGTCATCTGACGGAAAGTTTCAAGACTGTTCCGCCCACGTAGTATAAGATATGTCCAATGCTCATGGCGTAACATGGATTGTAACATTTCATTTGTGATAAAAAGTGTCGCAGTCAAAAATTAAAAATTTTACGAAAATAGAAGCATAATTTTAAAATGAAAGAATTAGAAACAAAGAATTGCTAAATCTGTAGTCAAGAGTTTTTTTTTGGATAAGGCTTGGAACCCATGCTGTACCTAAAAGTTCAAGCCTTTTATACAGTGTGTCCCAAAAAGTTTTATACAAATGGAGAAAAAATTTATCTTACATATTACAAAAAAATGTATTCTTGATAAAAAGTTCTACATCACATGAAAATCCATAATCAAGCATCAGAAGTTTAAAATATTTGATGTTATACAGGGAAAATAATAAATAATGATTTATAATGAAGAGTAAAGTGTGTTTAAATTTAAAACACAAGCAGAATATTAATTGAAGATGTTAATAGGAACTAAGTTTATTGACAGTTGTTACGTATTTTCGAAGATTTGTCCATGTATTTTCAGCCTAAAATTTGTCGTAATTTCGTTTTCTTTTATTCAATAAATAATCTGACAGTTTACTGGAGTTTTTTTTTTTTATTTTTAACTAGGAAGGCCACAAATCTAAATGTGAGCATAATTTTTTAGTTCCTATTAACATTTTCAATTAATATTTTGCTCTGTATTTAAAATTAAAACACACTTTACTTTTCATTATAAATCATTATTTTTTATTTTCCCTGTATACCATCAGTTATTGTAAATTTTTGATTATGAATTTCCATGTGATGCAGAATTTTTTATCAAGATAAGAGGGGAACTCAGGTGCATTCGATCTATACTGACTTTTCCAAGGCGTTTGACAGGGTAAACCATGTTGTTCTTCTGTCCAGGTTGAGGAGGGCGGGTGTTGGAGGAGTGATGTTGGATTGGCTTGCCTGCTATTTGACTGGACGTACACAGACTGTCCGCTTTAATCACTACTTAGCAGATAGTATACATGTCCCCTCTTGAGTTCCTCAGGGATCGCACTTGGGTCCTTTTCTGTTCAACTTGTTTATTAATGACTTGACTCATCGTTTTGCGCATAGTGAGGTCATCCTTTTTGCCGATGATTTAAAGTTGTATATTGAGGTGTCTGTATTTGATGAGACAGATTTGAATCAGCTTGCATCTTGGTGCAGGAACAATGGTTTGGAGCTAAATGCGACTAAGTGCCATTCTATCGTTTTCAGTAAGTCCCGGACTCAGATTATCTATACAAGATCGGGGATGCTGTTCTTGAACTAGTGTCTGAAGTCAAAGATCTAGGGCTTATTATTGACTCAAAATTAACTTTTATACCTCATATACAGAATATCGTTTCCAAGTCTCTCCAGCTTTTGGGATTTATTAAGCGTATTACACTGGGCTTTAATAGTATAACTGCAATCGAGCACCTGTACTGTTCACTGATTAGAGCTCGCTTAGAGTATTCCTCCAGTGTATGGAGTCCTTGCTATGGTACTCACGTTCAATGCATTGAGAGAGTGCAGCACAAATTTCTGAGATACGTTGCCTTTAAGATCAATAGACCTGAGCTTACCTACCCTCAGATAGAATCTGAGCGTCACATTCAAACTTTACAAGATCGCAGAGTTGCTATCGATCTCAAAATGCTGTATAATATTCTCCATAGTAACTACCATTGTCCCTTTCTGCTGGACAAAATTGGTCTGCATGTACCTTCCAGGGTGACCCGTTCGAGGCACACTTTTTTTGTGCCATCCTACAGGAACAACTACGGATGCAATAATTTTGTATCTAGGTCATGTCGCCTTGCCAATGAGCATCCCAGCCTGGACTTTTTCGTTGGAAGATCTGTGTTTTATAGACAGTTGTGTGGAGTATGATGTGCGTTCTGTTACTTTGTTACAGTCATTATTTCCTTTTCTATTTTTATCATTATTATTATAATTTTATTTTTTCCTTTTTCTCTTTCCCTCATTCTTATTCTAAAATTTTCTTTTTTATTTTATTGTCATCTTAAGATATTTTATTGTATTGTTTTATAATTGGGCATTGCCTGTTAATTAAAATTAATTAATTAATAAATTTTCTGTAATATGTAAGATAAACTTCGTCTCCATTTGTATAAAACTTTTTGGGACACGCTGTATAACAATAATCACCATTATACCAAATATTTCACGATTGATTGCTAATCATCACTCCTGATGATGCTGTTTTGGTTAAAGGAACGCACGACGACTGAAAAAATAAAGTATTTGGTATAGTGATGATAACAGTTGTGTAGTGTCTTTGTATCAAAGGTAAATATACGAGGCTGGTTTGAAAAGTCCGTACAAAAATAAAAACTACTTATGTGTTTGGGGTAAACCTTTTTTATTTTTCGGCATAGTCTCCTTTTAGGCTTATACACTTCGTCTAACGATGTTCTAGTTTGTTGATCCCTTCCGAATAATAGGATTTGTCCAAGTCTGCAAAATATCCATTAGTGTCTGCAATCACCTCCTCGTTTGAATAAAATCTTTGTCCCGCCAGCCATTTTTTGAAATTGGGGAACAAATAGTAGTCCGAGGGAGCCAAGTCTGGAAAATAGGGGGGATGTGAAACGAGTTGGAATCCTATTTCCATTAATTTTGCGACCACAACTGCTGAGGTGTGTGCTGGTGCGTTGTCGTGATGGAAAAGGACTTTCTTGTGGGCCAATCGCGGGCGTTTTTCTTGCAGCTCGGTTTTCAAACGGTCCAATAACGATGAATAATATTCACCTGTAATAGTTTTACCCTTTTCCAGATAGTCGATGAGGATTATCCCTTGCGAATCCCAAAAGACAGTCGCCATAACCTTTCCGGCCGAAGGAACGGTCTTCGCCTTTTTTGGTGCAGATTCCCCTTGGTAACCCATTGTTTAGATTGTTGTTTGGTCTCAGGAGTATAGTAATGTATCCATGTTTCATCCACAGTGACGAAACGACGCTTAAAGTCCTCCGAATTCTTCTGGAACAGCTGCAAACCATCCTTGCAACACTTCACACGATTCCGTTTTTGGTCAAGCGTGAGCAATCGCGGCACCCATCTTGCGGATAGCTTTCTCATCTCCAAATGTTTATGCAAAATATTATGTACCCGTTCAGTCGAGATGCCCACAGCACTAGCAAACTCACGCACCTTAACTCATCTGTCATCCATCACCATATCATGGATTTGATCAATGATTTCTGGAGTCTGAACTAACCTCCACAGGCCGTCCAGAACGTTCAGCGTCACTTGTGCCCATATGGCCAGTCCGAAAATTTTGAAACCACTTATAAACTGTTCTAATCGAAGGTGCAGAGTCACCTTAATGTTTATCAAGCTTCTCTTTAGTCTCCTGAGGCGTTTTGCCTTTCATAAAGTAATGTTTAATCACCACACGAAATTCTTTTTCGTCCATTTCTTGAAAATCACTCGACTTCCTTGATTCACACGAATGCCAAACACAAAGAAATATACCAATATGGCTGAAACTTGGTGTGCGTTCATTCAAGAGATGCTACTAACTAAACATGACCTCGATACGCGCCGGTGGTGCCATCTCTCGGACTTTGCACGGACTTTTCAAACCAGCCTCGTAAATGAGAACACCTAATAAAATTATAATTTTTATTTTAGGAAAAATTGAAGAAGTAGAACTCCCCGAAAAAGTAGACATAATAATTTCTGAACCGATGGGCTACATGCTCTACAACGAACGTATGTTAGAATCCTACCTCAACGCCAAACGGTGGCTAGTTCCTGGGGGTAAAATGTACCCCACGCGTGGAGACCTACACATCGCCCCCTTTACCGACGACGCGTTATACATGGAACAATATAGTAAAGCGAATTTTTGGTTTCAGACTTGTTTTCACGGAGTTAACTTGTCGGCCATTCAGAATTTTGCCGTAAAGGAGTATTTTAGGCAACCTATAGTTGATACTTTCGATGTGCGGATTTGTATGAGTAAAAGTATTAGACACGTTGTCGATTTTCTCGAAGCTGACGAAACTGACTTGCACACAATCAATATACCCTTAGAATTTCATATATTAGAATCTGGTACTTGTCATGGTCTCGCCTTTTGGTTCGACGTGGCCTTTATTGGGTCCCAACAAACGATTTGGTTAAGCACGGCGCCCACAGAGCCTCTAACACACTGGTACCAAGTGAGGTGTTTATTGGAGCAACCTTTATTATTGAAACAAGGGCAAGTTTTGACTGGGACGGTACTTTTGGTAGCTAATAAGAGACAAAGTTACGATGTGACAATAGAATTGGCGGTAGAAGGAACATCACAAGTGTCTACAAATACTCTGGATCTTAAAAATCCTTATTTTAGGTATACAGGGGCCCCTGTACAGCCCCCACCAGGTTAGTGATTTTCTTTTTTTAATTTTAAACATATTGATATCAAATCAAATATTTATTGGTAATAAGTACACAATGTGCTTTTACACGTTACAACAAGTCAAAACAATTGTTAAAATGTTGAAATATTAAAACATCAAAGACATGTTACTACAAATCAATGAATAATTAAAACATATCAAAAGAACAAAATAAAGGTAAGACATATTAATTACATAGTTAAAAGTCATTAAAATTATGATTCAAAAACTCATCAAGTGAGTAAAATGATCTTGCAATCAGGTAGGATTTCACCTTCTTGACAAAGCTCTCGTCCGACAGCTCCCTAACAGTCACCGGTAAGGCATTAAAGAAACCTACCTCATAGTAGTCGGTGCCTCTGTGAGTTCGAGCTATTCTGTGGAAGCTAGGAATTAAATTTTGGTTACCTCTAGTGGGGTAATTGTGGAGATTTTCATGGGTAGTGAACAGCCTCATATTTTGTTTAATGTTTGTTAAGCACCAGAATATGTAGACACAGGGGAAAGTCAATATCCCCAATTCAGAGCA
>CM032455.1:171660640-171800640 GCA_019049505.1 Pachyrhynchus sulphureomaculatus | reverse complement strand
CTACGTAAAAAAAAAATAGAAAATATAATCTTAAACTCTGTGCCATCACTAAAAAAAGCATTGTATTATGACTCGATAATCTTTTTTCAAGGATTTACTTGAACCCACATTAAACAAATAATAATTTTGTAGGTAATGTGAGTTTAAATGTCAGACGGAAGTATGAAAAAACAAAAAACTTCCGCAAGAAAGCCCCTAAGAGGTACAATTCTTGAAGTTTTGGAAAATCTACGAAAAAATCGAACTTCTTTAAGATATCAGTTGATTTTACAGAAGTGGCCTAGTTTACCAATTTCTTCGTTTATGTAACGTCTAAGAGAGAAAATATCTTTAATTAATGGTTGCGTTATCGGCATAGCGTGTTTACTTTTAGAATATATAAAATTATTGTTTTAGTTCACCTTTTATTTTCAAATCACTGTGTCAAGCGCAAAAAATATTTGGTCGATGGTTGTTATTTTATGAATTTGCTAACTAATATTCTATTGACATGGTTTTTATTTTTTTGACAAAGCCAGTTTAAGAAACGCGCAATAGAAAATTTAAACTTACGTGCTGCGATCCAAAAGTTGCCGAACTAACGCTAGATGGCGAGAACGCGAAATAGTACGTACCCGTCCCGATAGGTGCCGGTAGGAATATCCCTAACACTGTGTGACAAGTTTCTAACTTGCTAGCTTGTTCGGCTTGTTCTGTGTACACGCTTGCGTAAATGGTCAAATTGTGTTTCTCTGTGATTTTTACAGTGGATATGAAATTTTGTTTCAAAACTTACGATCGGGAAAACTGCCACCGAAACGTACCAAATGATTCGGAAAACGGCAAATCTCTGAGTCCACACAAATTTTTACAGTTCATTCGTAAAGTCTGTCGTATAATTTTAAGCATCTTTGACGAACTTTTTACAATAATGCAGTCCCAGTTCCCAGAGTTTGTTCTGTAGTTTTTCGACGAAAAATTCTCCTATCTTCTTATTTGCCTGATTTGACACACTGTGATTTCGTGCTGTTCCTTCATATGAAGATGAAGTTATAGGGGTATAGATGAACTTTTGGATCGCTCTACGTATGTTCAGTCGTTTTCTTAATTAATCCTTCGATGAATCAAGATATTACTATTAGTTTTTTGGCCGTTTACCGGTCCTAAAGAACATTATTCCTTTTTATTTTATTTTTTTACACGCCTTTATTTTTTCTTTAGGTATTTTATGAAAAATTTCGTAAGAAAATCTCCAAACTCGTTTTAATTTTTTAATACGCGAGAATAAGTATTTTATACTCAGTTTTAATTATTGGTAAACTTACCCCTTCTTTCCTTTATATTATGCTTTTAATTTGTGTGTCAATAGTTAAGGAAAATACCAAAGATTTTTTCTTTCTGTTAAATTAAAATGCTACTAGACATATATTAGTGATATGTAGACAATATCATTTTTAAATGTGTCACGAATTCTATTTAATATATATTTTAAGTTATGTAACAATAGAAAGAATAAAAGCATGTTAAAAAAACATCTCTGTGTTTATTTTCCGTTTTTCTACGTCTTACTTTTGAACTGGCATATGTCTTTTTTCTTCAAATAAATATACAACGAAAAAATTAGCTCAAAAAATTTTAAAAAATCAAGCCTATAAATAACTTAAAGAAGTAGTAATAATATATAATTTAGAATTTTGTAGGTTTTCCAAAACTCACTATACGAGGTTGTTTTAAGTTTATCCTAGCCATGAAAATGACGTCGTACACGTTGGGTGTCAAATTACTGTTGCTGCTCTAACTACTTTGACAAAATTTGGTAGGCGTTCGTTGCGTTTGCAGTTTTTACGAAATGGACCAAAAGTTATTCGAGGTGTACGGCAAGGACGGCTTATTTTTGAGTAGAATTTTGGTCTAAACCAGAGGTTCCCAATCTTTTCTGGACTCTCGCCTATTTACAAGAAAAAAAAATTTTCAAACGCTCTTCCATAATAATTAATTATACCAAATTAGCTACTGCACGGAATCCACGCTCAGCCAAATACGATAAAGGAAAAGCAATTAAAAATGTCCGTGCTCTTGCCCACAATCCAGGGTAAAGAGCTGGTATTGATTTTTGAAGCCAAAACTCTTGGTATCCATATCTGAATTTTACTTTTAGTTCTTCGTTAGTTGTGAGTTCTGAGTTCTTCTTCTAAATTTGATGATTTTGCTGTATTTGCATTTGCAAAAGGATATAAAACCCAACTCGGTATATTCATGTTTAAAATGTCCTGGAATCGCTCCGTAAAATCAGCATGAAGAACGTCCATGTGTTGGCAGTAGTAAGTAAATCTTTCTGTTTTGTGGAGACTGTTGATAATGTGGTAAAGTGGCTGTATTCACATCTACCTAGATTTCGCTTGAACCGAAGAAGTTTTTCCACAAAAGCAGCTAAGACGTTTTTTGTTTTAATTAAATTCAGCCCATCACCTTGCAATTGTAAATTGACTTCATTAAATATTTTAAACAGGTCTGTCAAGTGGTGTCTTTTGGATATAATCAGGTTCTCTATTATAATTATTGTCTCGTCTGGGGAACACTTGAAAATCAGTTATTGACATCGAAAGAGACTAATTTAGAATTATCTGGTATTGTTATATTCTTAACTTTATTCACGAGTTCGTATGAGTTTTTGATACTATATTTAGGTTCAAATTTGGTATGATATTTGATTAAATCAATTAAAAAGGATGTTTCCTATATGTCTGCTCTAGCATATAAGACGTCATCCTTTTTAATTGATTTAATTAAATATCATACCAAATTTGAACCTAAATATAGTATCAAAAACTCATACGAACTCGTGAATAAAGTTAAGAATATAACAATACCAGATAATTCTAAATTAGTCTCTTTCGATGTCAAAAACTTATTGCCAAGTGTTCCCCAGACGAAACAATAATTTTAATAGAGAACCTATTAACAAAAAACAAAGTAAATGAAGTTATAAAAATGGACATAATTAATTTATTAAGAATTTGCCTAAGACAAAAATTATTTTTCATTTAACAATACATTCTACAATAGTAAGGAAGGGTTAATTATGGTGAGTCCATGCAGTCCATTACTTGCCGAAATTTTCATGGACAGTATTGAAACAATGATATTTAACAACCATAATAATAATAGTAATAATTGTCTATACTGGTATCGATACGTAGACGATATAATTGTATGCTTTACAGGTACGGACAGACAATTAACTCGCTTTTTACAGTATATTAATTCTTTACATAGAAATATTAGTTTTACAATGGAAGAGGAAGTCGAAGGGAAAATCAATTTCCTAGACTTAACAATCAGTAAAACCAGGAAAAAACATGAATTTGCAATATATCACAAACCTTGTCATACAGATACCACAATTCACAATAGTTCTCACCACCCTAACCATCATAAACTCGCAGCTTATCATAGTTTTATATACAGACTAACTAATATCCCCTTATCAGAGGAAAATTTTACTAAAGAATTAAACTACATAAAACAAGTAGCCGTTAACAACGGTTATTCGGTTACTTTAATCAATAATATCGTTAGGAAAAAACTTGGAAATAAGGCAATCTCAGAAATATACCCACGTTTTAAGGACAGAAATATCACATTTAAATGCTTTACCTATTTCGGCAAACCAACGGAAAAACTGGGGAAATTTTTAAATCAAAAAAATATCAACATAGCTTACAAGACTAACAATACTGTAGAGAAATATCTTAAAAACTACAAACCACAAATCAATAAAGACAATAAATCAGGGGTTTACCATTTAACATGTGGGTCATGTCCTAAAACATACATAGGACAAACTGGACGACATTTATACAAAGAATTACAGAACACGAAAAAAGTTTCTTCCATAGAAAATCTAATTCAACATATGCTAATCATCTTTTAACAGAAAATCACACATTTAACAAGAATTTCATAATTTTACACACCCAACAAAAAGGTTTGAAACTAAACCTTTTAGAGACAATGCAAATAAATCGATTAAGGACTACAGGTACTTTACTCAACGACCAGGTAGAGTTAAGCAATTCACCATTTTTGAATTTTTTTTCCTAATTCCAAATCTGTGTGGGTTTTCCAATACTATCAATGTAATTTAATTAGGTGTAATATTATAATTAAGAAATTATATAAAATTGTGAACATTAAACCTAACTTGACAGTGTAAAATGTAGATCTGAAGAAGCTGCATCGACAGCGTCATCGCAATTTAAATAAATCAGTGGAAATTGACTAAAAACAGTCTCTTATTATATATTTATAATGAATTTCCATCAAGTAGAAAGCTACAACTATCCAAAATTCGAATTGAAAAGTTGCAAGTTTTTAAGTAATCGCATACTGATATTTCAACGTCTTTAGCCATTTCATTATTCTTTGCACCGAATTATTACTCAGAGGAATTTTTCTGACGATGTGTGACGGTGTCTTATGATGAAGAACAGTTTTTATTACCGCTTTGACTGCCGGCAAGATTAATTTCTGCCAGTTGTATGTGGTTTTCCCGCTTTTGCGATTAACAATGACATATATGAGGCTCGTAGTCCATCATCTTTTTGTTTAGAAGACGACGCAAAAGGTTTGATATAGTTAGCTTGGTTTTAAATATTTCTTTTCCAGTTCTTGAAAATAGAATAAATCCGTGTCCTTTTTATAAGCATGCATTTTATTTAAATGCTTGTGTAGCCTAGAAGGCTTCATGGCTTCATTTGAAAAAACTTTTTAAACACATAGGTAATGATTGGTTGTAGGAGAGTGCGTAAATCCATATTTCAAATACTCAATACTGTACTGCCGGCATTAGATTCAGACATTTTAAAATACAAAATTTGCCACGGTTTAAATAAACTATGTTTTCAACAGATTCATAGGTAGTTATAAAAATAATGGCTGTAATGATTTCTTTCACTTTCACTCTCGAATATGGATTATTGGCGCACAAAAGTAATAAGACATTCTTAGAGCTATCCCTGCTTTTGTAGATTTGATTTCGTGCTCGCAACAACTTGTATGCCTTTGCTTGTTTGCGATGCCGGTGTACTTGCTCTGTAAACAAGTCATTACAAGCTCCCATATTTTTATCGAAACATGCTTGATTGCGTGAATCGCGTCTTTGCTTACCAACTTGCAAAGATTTGTCACCGACAATACTTAACCGAATTAGGTATACGTATACCTTTTTTTTTTTAAATAAAAATATATTTATTCTTGCCAACAAATGATTACATAGTTGTTACACATTAAACTTAATATTAAGAGAACCAATACAGGGAAAGATAATTTCCCTAGCAGCAAAAATCAAATTACAAGGCAAAAATACATTTTAAGCGATGCACAATTTTCTTAAAGAAGAATGTGCGTGCATCACCATTTAATAAACTACTATTAGTGCCTATTACAAATGTACTAGAACCATCTTCTTTTAAATACGTACTTTATTTATTTTCTAATAATGATCTATTTTGTTGTCGAGCAACCAGCTAGTTAATTTATTTTAATCAACCTATATGGCTTCACTTTCAGTTCGTTAGGAATTATATTAAAAATCCTCGGAGAAGAAAAAGATAGGTACCTTTGAGTAGCACTAAAGGGAGTAGATGGTACATGCACATTGTTCAGGGTAATTAGTCTAGTATGTTTGTTATTCAGTAAAATTGTTACCACCGACTTTATATATAATTACTTCAGTGACAAAACCCTGGCCCCACCGTCCAGTTGGTCCGTAGGGAATCATCGCGGTTTAAACAGTATTATTTTTAGAACCTTTCTACTAAAGACGAAGATACCGAATCACGCACGGACCCCTATACAACCAAGCCATAGCATATCACTGACTCCACAAGTGCTTTATATACGTATAATAAATATTTTTTGGGTAACCACTGCCTAATCTGATAAAACCTAAAATAAATTTTTTGAATTTTACTTGTTATGTAATCTATGTGAGAATCCCATCTCAAATGCGAATCTAGGTATACACCCAAATATTTAATGTTATCTGTGGAGCAGATCTTCAGATTGCAATCACAAGCAGCAAAGTTTTTACAGTCAGGTTCATGAATCTTTATATAGTTTTTGTCGGGATAATTCCTTTTATTAAACGTAAAGACTATAAATTTTGATTTGTAACATTATGACAGTATCGTCGGCATAACAAACCATAGATCCTTCAGATAAAATACGCAAAAGGGTATCTATGTATATTGTAAATAACAATGGCCCAAGCACCCTGTGGCACACCGCACCCAATTGGAAGTGATAAGCTCATTGATTCTCCTATTTTTACTTGTTGCGTACGTCCGATCAGGTATGATTTTATTCGGTACCTCTAATTCCAATATGCTCAACTTTCTCCAACAATTTGCGGTGTGACACAGTGTCAAAAACTTTTGTCAGGTCCAGAAATATTAAAAGTGATTTATTGCCATTGTTGAGGTTCTCAGAAATATGTTTTATTACTCTTATGAGAGCGTCTTCAGTGCCCAACTTCTGTCTAAAACCATTCTGAGCATCGGATATTAATTTATTTTTATTTAAGTAATCGTCCAGGCGTAATTTGATACATTTCTCAATAATTTTGCTCAAGTTGCTGACAATTGCAATGGGATGATAATTCGTAATGGTACAGTTCTTTAAACTGTCAGGAAACAATCCAACTCGAAAAATTAAATTTACTATATGGGATATGGGTTTAAGAATAAATCTGTGATATCGTTTTAGAAAATCTACTTTAAGCTTGTCGTCGCCAGCATTTGAAGCGTTTCTAAGTGAGTTTATAATTTGAATTATTTCAAAATCATTATCGGGGCCAGAAAAAGTGATCCAGGTGCTAGGAACACTATCAGGAATGGCATCTGTATTAGGAATAGTTATATTATTAGCTAATTTCATTCCCATCCCAGAAAAGGATTTATTAAATTTATCTGCTTTGATTTTTTCGTCTAGAATTTCAATTCCTTTATCATTGGAAATTACTTCTATCTTCTGTTTTTTTTTTTGACTGTTACTAGATGACTTTATTAAATTCCAAGTTTTTTTAGAGTCACTTAAGTTTAGCTGAAATAAAGTAATGTAATAATCAGCTTTGGTCTTATTTATTAATTTTCAGTTAGTATGCTAATGCTAATTTAAATTTTTTAATGCTTATATATTTACACGATAACAATAAGATAAAAAATTTTAGATAGTTAGATAAAATGGCTGGATTTTGTTCCGATTCTATAGAAATTCAGAGATGGATGGATTTAAAATGTTTTAGCGTGAAATCATATATCCTCCAAACATGGACCTTCTTTTTAAAGAAGTTCAGTTCCTTGGTGATGTCATAGCTACTTACAAGCTTCTCTTACTCAACTTTTTCCAAAATTCTATCTTCTTTTTCTGTTAGGGGTCAACCAATGCGAGGAGCATCTCTGACATCAAAATTTTGGCTGTTACTTTTGGTAACGTATCTTGGCCATAAACAGAACAAATTTCTTCATAAGCCTGTGCAGCATTTGTGCTTTTATCGAAAAAAAATTGTAAAATGTGGCTAACTCTTACAGAAATTTCACTCATCTTCAAGGCGCTCTAAATTAAGTCTAAATAAACGAATTCCAACAGTTGTTGCACGTCTACTACTATCAAATGTCATTTCTCTAGTGGCGTTAAGTATCACCTCATGCGACTTATGCTACCTGAGATATGTGACGCTAAAGCTGTCTAACAAGAAAAAGGCTCGATAACCCGATATGTCACAATTAAATAGCTATATACTAAAGCCTAGGATACACTTATCTATGACACTACACAATAGTTATAATTTACCTCGATTTACAATTTTCAAACAATATTTTTTTTTCCAAATTTCAGGTCGAGTAGCAGCAAGTCCTACGTCCACCCACACCGCGCAGCTTATAGGCGGCGCCATCTCCCCCTCTCTTTTCACCTCCCCAGCAGGCGCTCATACGCAGCATCAACCGCTGGTCATGGCGAACTACCCGGTGGCTCAAAATTTAATGATAGGCGACTATGTGAAGCCCGGGAACGGGGTAGTGTCGGCCGTGTATCGCCAGTAGGTTTAGGTTTTTCTTCTAGGGTAATTACAGCACTAATGCTCAATCAGGCAGGTGGTTTTTGACGGATGGTTTATAAGAGAAAAAACAACCTTTTTTTAAAAGAATTTTTGGAAATAAAATTACTTTATAATGATAATAATAGCACGGTGAAAAAAAGGGGATTTGTTTTAAGATTTCAGTGACTATCATTTATTATAAAGGAAACTGTATTTCTAAAAATTGTTCTAAAAATCCGTTTCTATATAGATCTGTCACTAAATTTGGCAACATTTATTTAATCCAGAGTCCCTTTTACAAATTTAGTTTGCTTTCGGTGTTCTCGGAAGTCATTATTATAAAATTAATATAATGTTTAAGAAGAATCATGTATGTACAGCCGTGGTTAAAGTAATTTTACATGTAGTTATTAATTTTTGATGGCAAATCATTAAATCAATGCCCGAGACACTACGTATGCTAAGGAGTTCACTAGATTCGTCCACATAAGCTTTCCCCACAAACAAAGCCGCTGCGTACCCAAAGATGGACAAAGATATTTACCTAACGAATCCGAAGTTTTTTTGCACGGGTCTACAGCTGAAAATTACCGAACTATTCCCGAATGAATCGATCATTCATTAATTTGAATTTCAAGTGTGCAAAATCATTCTTTTCTTCTATCGTGTGTCATCTAAGTAGGCATAATGCCTGTTTTATCCCCATTTGGGCTCTTCCGATGTGGACGTCCAACAGTCTTGTCACCTTTTCGGAGGTCTGCCTCTAGTTCTTCAACCGTAAAGTTTTTAGTCCATTGTTTTCTTCTGGCTCTGGTCCATTCGGATATTTCTGGGATCTTACTTACTTTTTGTAGATCTTTGCTGCGGATTTTGTCGTGGATAATTTTGCCATGAATGTCTCTAATAACCTTTATTTTTGTTGTCCTCATCATTTGTGCTGTTTTACATTACATTACAGCTCTTGTTTCTACAGCATATTTGAAGATAGGTCTTGTATATCCTTGTTTTGCTTTCCATTTTGATGTATTTATTTTTTCAGATTATATTCTTCAAGCAACCTGCTATTAGTGATGATTTCATAGACTGTTTTACTTCCCTGTTTAAACCTTCATAGCTTGTTATCATTGTTCCCAGGTATTTAAGATTATTAACCTTGAGTTATGTCGACGAAACACATATATGCAGGTTTGTTACATTTTTTAGCTAGGCTAGCTGCCTCACTATAAATATGACATCTATGGTGGATCGATTTTTGCCGAATATCTATTGTTCCTATCTTATTTCAGTATCCTTGTTCATTTCTTCCAATATGATTTTTATTAATTTTTTTAAAGTAGTATTTAGGAGCATTACTCCGCGGTAGTTTTCAGGCGATGCCTTGTGCCCCTCTTTGAATATTGGGATTTTTATGCTAGTTTTTCAATTTGTAAGTATTTGTCTATTTTTTACTATGTTATAAAGAGCTGCGCAAAATCATTGATTACTCAAAATATGATTCGATACTCGTCCGCATTGTTTAAAAGAGAACGCCCGATGCAAAATCACTTAGTACATCGCGATTATTGAAATCATTCGATTGCCAGGTGTTCGATTATTGAAATGCGTCAGCTTTCCCCAAAGTGTGCGTACGAAAAGAGAAGAATTTTGCTCATTCTAGATGGAATCGATTCAGTTTCTGGCGTAGTAAAAAAAATACTTTTCGTCGCAGTCGCAAAAAAACTTGATCGAAGTTTTAAGATCCGTAAGACCTGAATATTGCGCCGAATGACAAACAGAATAACGAACCGAATACCAAGCAGAACGGAGAATGGACGGGTTTGTGATGTTCCCAGTTTCTTGCAAACAATTATGGAAGCTGCAGTGGCGTGTATATTCGTTATCCGCGAAGAAAAAAACGAAGAAACTCGGCTTGTCCCTGTTCCTCAGCTTTTTTTAATTTTCGGCATTTTCCTGTCGAAAGAATAATAACGAACCGATTTCTTTTTACATTCTTCTATTTATTTTTTGGGCAATTTCCTCCCATGCGTCTTACTTTTTCAATTTATTATAATGTTGAGGCTGTCTTGCTTGCGACAATAACTAGTATTGTTGGTACATTCTAATCAATTGAAAACATTTCTCTTCTGACCACTCCATTACTGCTGTCTTAAGTACGTACTAATAAAAAATAAATAGTAATAAATAAAATTACAATAAAGCACAGAACTAAGCACTGCGTTCTCCACACGTTCGCCGTTTTGGTTGTGATTCCGTCCAAACCCACATTAGTTTGATGTATACAAAAAACCGACAACTGACAGCTCGCCCGCGCGCAGGCACGCGAATGGGTAGGATTTGCAAATCTGTTGGCAAACGCGTTCGTGGCCCCGTCCAAACTGGTGTTCTGTTTATCGTTTTGCTTGGTGTTCTGTTTGTCGTTCGGCGCAATGTTCAGACCTGTCGCACAACGAACGGAACGGGTTGGTACGGTTACAGTTTCTTACGAACATCTATGGGAGCTGCAGCGGCGTATATTTATATTCACTATTCGTTATCCGCAAAGAAAAAAACGAAGAAGCTCAAGAAGATGGTGGCAAACACATTTATGCACACAAAGAAATGCAGAAGATGTTGACAGTTGAGTAACTGAATTAAAGTTTCAAACTGTTAGTGGACATTAGAAAAATTTCACAAAGATGACACTTGATTTTGAGTTGTTATTAAACCAAATGGGTAAAAAAATAGAAAAAAGGATACTGTATTAAGAAAAGCAATATGACCTCAAGATAGGTTAGCATTAATCCTCCACTTCTTAGCAACAGAAGATTCATACAGCAGTCTTCAGTATTTATTTCGAATCTCAAAATAGTCGATAAGCAGTTCTTCGCACGTTCGCCGTTTTGTTTGTGGTCCCGTCTAAGTCTTCAAACGCATTCATGCGCTTTCACTTTCATGTATACAAAAAAACCGACAACTAATGGATCGACCACGCGCACGAACGCGAATGAGTAGGATTTGCATATCTGTTTGCGAACGCGTTCGTGGCCCCGTCCAAACTGGTGTTCCGTTTGCCGTTTTGCTTGGTGTTCTGTTAGTCATTCGACGCAATGTTCAGGTCTGTACGAAGCTTTAGATGCATGATATCGTAAAATAAACAGTTATATAATATAACATAAATCAACCTTTTTTTCGGGCTAAATTTGTAAAAGGGGACGTTTTTTTATGACGTAAAATTTAGGGGTAGTGCGTTTGATTTTTGTAAATTTAAGCATCGTCTCGCCTACTGAGTGGAGGTATATGATATTTTTCTAAGTACAATTATGAATTTTTTTATGGGCACAGCTCGTACGCTACAGCGATATCCCTAAATTTTTACAATCGCGTGTGAGGTTTTACATACGTAACGAAATTGGTTTTCAATGTATTAATTCTTAAAATATCTGATATTAATATCAAGATTCCGTGTAAATTTATATAGGGTGTATCGTGAATTTTTGGTAAAGAATAATAATAATTTTTTCTCCAAGGTTAGGAGGAGGGAGGTTAGTTCGTCTTACCATGCTTTAGAATAATGAAAAAAATTGTTTTTCATTTTTTTAAATTATAATTTACTAATTTTGCAGATTTTTTTACACATAGCTTTGGTATTTCGCTTACTGCAACATTGCCCGCGTTATTTGTTGCCAACCTGCCTCAATTTCAAGTTGTTTGCCTTTCCTTTTAATTTGCTAGGTATTTTCTGATTTTTAACCTTTTAATCTAATTTATCGCCCCGACGGCTCCCTTCCAAAAAAGATAAAATTTAGATTCGGAAATTTGAAATTTGCATTCATCCGTCCAAACGGCTTTATTTTATTGGTCTATAGTCCAATTTCTATGTGTTTTAGTCCATTTCTTGTGTTCGATTGGTAGTTTTCCTGGTCGTTACGCATTCTCTTAGGTCTGTAGACAGTAATTTCCGCTTAACAGTGGTTCAATATTAGTTGGGGGGATTTTGAGGAGCAGTTAAATGTCGATTTCTTTTAGCCATCACTATGATGTTGATCGTCACGTTCTGTTGTGAGTCTAGGCCGGCCAGATCTTTTTCTGTCGTTATTTGTTCCCGTTACTTATCTGTAAAATGTATAATATAAGCCTTTATTTAAAATAGCGAGTTTTTTTTAGATTCGTCGCACACTACAACCCTGCTCATGTAGAGTACAGATGGAACTTCGCTATCGGACACTCAACTTCGATGTTTGAGCTCGTTATCCTCTTAAAGAATCCATTCCTCATTTTTATCGACAAACCCCGGTTGGCAGTCGGTTTCTTGTAAATCTGGATTATTTTTTCAAAGTTCAAATTGTAGATAAAGATGAAGAGGCTCCCAATATGGTTTTCACGATGCGCTGAACCAGTCGATTAGTGGAAATTAATCAGCTTCGTCAGGTGATAACATAACCCCAAATTGAAGCTTCATCGGAAAAAATTATATTGTTCCAGTCTCGATCTATATTTTCCTCTGCCCATGTGAATCGTTTCTCTCTTTGTTTTTCGCTCAGCAATGGTTTTTCTTCATGGTACTTCGCCACTTCAAATCGTTAACCTAGAGATGAGTGCAAACCGTTTCATACGATATATCCAAACCTTTCTGCTTTAGTTTTTGTGCCCCTTAGCGCCAAGTTAATTGAGGATTTCGGGAAACATGTTAATAATCATTTTTTTGTCCTTGTCCGACACTTTTCCTCTTGAACCACGTTCTAGTAGAACACCAACGTTTTTTAACTGACAGTATCGATGCTTGGACAAGTAGGGCTCTCAGAAGACTAGCGAGGCAAAAAATGAGGCTAACGTTACAAAATTCCAGTGTTCATATCTAACGGTAGTATGTAACAACAATCACCGACTCCAGGGCAGACTGTAAATTACGAAGGTTGGTTGGCAAACCATAAAACAGTAATGATTTTTTTTTTCTATGATTTATTCATTCATTAAGTGATACACCCTGTATATTTACACTCCATATTAAAGCTATACAAGTACATGCCCTTACACATAACGACAATATTAATAGTAACTACTTGAGATTATTTTTTTCAGTAAAAAAAAGAATACCTTCACTTAGCTTTTTATTTCGTGTGATTTTTTATTCTAAGTTATTTAAAATTAAGTCGCGTGAAACGATAAGAAAACGTACGTCTTTTTCTGTTTTTTTTTTCTTGAAAACTTCGTACGTTTTCGGGAGAAAAAATCGTAATTTTGCCGTAGGTAACAGATTAGTAAGAAGTTACTTTTTTAATTTAAGATTTGCGTGGTGTGATGAGTGAATGTGTGTGTTTTTTTTGAAAAATAATTATGAGGATTTTTTTCTGGGTAGATTTACAGTGGTTATATATATTTTTTTATATACCGAGTGTTCAGAAAGTGAGATAAAAGAAATGGACGTGGGCGCGAAAACCCTTTCGCTTCCAAGATATTTAGAATCAAAATTTTTAATATTTTTCGGTTACCTTTACTTGTTTCAGACATTTGTAAAGATAGTTCATTCAAATTCGATTCGATTATTTCTACAGTGCCTGTGAAACTCCTCCTTACCATAAGAAATAACGTACTGTTTTCGGAGTCATGACTTTTCTGATCAGCTATTGGCGTTCTTTTAATACACAAGCAGCTTCTCCAATTTACTTTTTTGCTGCTGATATTTGACAAAATATGACTTCAAGCACACAAAGCAATTCTTACAAGCCTGTAATTTTAGTGTGTCACATACCTGAGAATTTACGCTTGATTGCTCAGCTAACAAAATAAATGTACATTATTTTCTTTTTGGGAAAAAAATTCTCATAATTTGGAAGATAAGAATTAGAACACATAACGTAGTGGCTTTCGATCAGAATAAAGAAAAATTAAAATCGCCTTTTGATTTTCAATAGGTCCTAAAAATAGTTCGGCCCCAGTCATTTTATTATTGTTTTATTTTTTTACCAATTTTTTAAATTGTATTATTAATGTAGATTTTAAACATTTAATTTTCAACTTTTACTTCTCATATTGTTATTTAAATTATTGTATTGCCCAGTATGTTTAACGCAATTGGGTCACGTTTAACAAAAAGTAGACAATTTTAGATTTTGAGAATTTTATTTTTTAAACTGGAAACCTTGTTTGCTAAAGTTTTTCAGGGTTTGAGCCTGCACGATGACTGAAATGACATATGTCAACAATGTCATGTGGTGCAGTTTAACCAGAGTAAATTATTTTTATTTACCCTTTTTTAAACTTAACTTAAAATATTTTAAACTATAGTAATGCTGTTGAAAATACAAACCTACAGTTTTACGTGGGTTACGCGCTTAATTTAACCTGTAATTTAATTTCTGAAGGTGAATATGCCGGTTTATTATTTGTTTGAATGCCTTATATTTTTTAACGGCAGCGGGGATCTATAATGTCTGTAAATATTAAATTATTGTTGATTTAAAGACCCGTGTGTATACAAGTCATTGACAATTTTTTTTAATAAAAAATAAAATTCTCGGTATATTATGTACATACCAGGTGTCTTAAACAAGTTGGATAATCTTTCAGTGGACCAATAATTAATGGTTAAAACTACACCCTGATCCGAATCACGTGGTCTTGTCAGATGGTATTCTCTGAGCCCTGTTGTTTTTACTTGTTCTTCGTCTTGTTTTTACTCCCCTGGATACGAACCTCGACGGACTGTAAGTCCACCTTTAATACCTCTATAAACGTCTCCGTGTGCTATTACGGCAAAGCATGGTCGTCCAGTCCGACTTTAGACCTGCGCTTATTTATTAGAGCGCTGGTTCAACCGACCGTGCGTCGACAAAATAATATAGTTAAGCGAAGATTTGCAAGGTATTAAAGTTTAGAAAGCTGAAGCAATTAGAAGCTAAGCTAAAAGAAACGTTCCAACAGAAGAGAGAGAAGAAGGGACCAGACTAGTTTTGGAAAATACTAAAGTTGCAGTGTAAAACCGACTAGAATGAAACTTGCATTAAATTAGTTCTATATCCAAGGAATTGGATGATACCCATACATTTTGAAAAATACTACAGCAGAGTTATTTAATTAAGGCTTGTACAGAGAAACGTAATGTTAATTTAAGACTAGAAAAACCAGCAATGTTTTAGAAAAAAAACGCCCCCAAGGCTTGCTCGCGACTATTTTTAATTTAGAAAATACAAGAAAGAACTTTGACAGTATCATTTAAGAAACTGACACCTTTACCACACCGCTTTTAAGAATGTCTGCAGCAGGATCAGATGTAACGACAGGTAGCTAGACCCTTTAAACCACGGTCCAGAAATCGGGAAAACGACCCTAATTGACATACAACCGCTGTGGAAGCCTTCTTGTTTAATTAGGTAATTTTTCACAAGATTTCAGGGGTAAGTTTCCACAGTAAAGTTGTAAAACTAATAAAAGATGTAGTCGTTTTCAGTGGAAAATCACGCCAGGTAGATTGGTGTTTCTATACTCCTGAGAGACCATTGTCTAACTTTTTTAAGGTGCCTTGTATATTTTATTTTTATATTTTAAACAAAGATTTAGTCACTTTATTTATTGTTTTTTACTGATATATATAGCGCTCTTTTTATTTAAAAACCGAAATTTGTAGCAGTTTTGCTAGTGTTTTAATTTTGTATAACGTATGATCGAATATTGTATATTTTGTATTGTGATTTTTATTAGTTACGGTATCCATTTGTAGGATCACGATCATTGGCTAAATACATCAAATAGGCTAAAATTTTTATTATTATTTTTTCATTTAAACTCACAACTCACAAATAAGTTACTTCATCAAATATAGTTTACTATGTTGGGAATGTGGAATCTTTGGCACAATGACACTACTCAGCATATATATATATATATATATATATATATATATATATATATATATATATATACTTTATTTTTGCACTCGACGCGCGTTGCGCTAACCATATTAGCTTCATCAGGAGCGATGATTGACAAACTGAACTACAAATTTACCCTATTTATACTTAGCCTAACACCTCATTACAACGATATGCCAAAAAGCCAAGAATATTTTTCAGTGGATCAGAAGAGCGATTGCCGGCCTCTACAGATTTGAACTCGAGAACTTAAGAATTATGTTCGTAAGAGCAATCATGCCTTTGTTCTACTACTGTGCGGACATATATAAGCACAAGCTAGATACGTGTAGAATTAAGCATAGACGACATCGACCTAGGCTGCGCCCGTGTTGGCGAATATTCCACTGATAGAGGAACTGATAAAGGAAAGGCTGGATTACAAACGTCATAGAGCAGGGGAAACGATTCAGGACAGCGAGGATGAATTCACGTTAAGGGACGAGCCGAGACACTGAGCAAAGGGGCACTCCACAACTGGTTAAGAAACAGAATCATCACTAAATGGCAGAGAGAATGGGAGATGTGCGGAAAGGGCAGGGTAACGAACTATTTTGTCCCGGAAATCGCAAACAGACACAAATTAAATATTCGCTTTAACCTAAAATTAACCCAAATCTAACAGGAACGGTCAATTTGCCAGCCATTATGGAAGGATCGACAAGACGATGAATTTAAAATTTCGCGACTGCACGCAAATGGAGGACGATGATGACGGACCGTTACATAGGATATATTATTGTGAATTCTTCAGAGAAGCCAAAAACAGACTGGAGGAGATGCTGGAAGAAGAGGATATTAACGACATAGCACCGAGCTCATTACTAGAAGAACTTTGTAGAAGAGAGAAGACAGAAGCTTTAGAACAGGGGTGCTCAAACTTGAACTTCTGGCGATCTACCTCAATATTGTTAGACTACGATCGATCGACTCTTGAGAGGCTGCAAGTAAGTGTGATGCAGGATTATCGTCTAGGTAGGGTCTATCGTGGCATAGATATTAGTTTTCCGCACAATATGCATTTTTTAAGTCAAGGTAAGTGTAGGTCTGCTCTAAAATGTCAATGAAAAAACTCATAATTATTCAAAATTGCGAGTTTATTGGTTCTTACAAAACAAACGAGTTCTAGCGTCTAAACTTAACTAAAGAGTGACTTTGAATGTTGAAGCGTGACACTGCATTTCCTCAGCATACTTTTCATAAGATGGTACGTAATTACCGAGTGCTAATCGCAAGCATGATGACATATGTTCGTCAGTTAGTCGATTGCGATATTTTGACTTAATTATCTTCATTTCAGAAAATGCAGACTCGCACAAGTAAGTTGACCCAAACATTGCCGTCAGTTGAAGGGCGATTTGCCTTAGATTCGGATATTTATCTTCAGATATAAAACACCAGAATTTTGTACCAGATGCTGTGGCTTTGAGATGTATATCTGATATAATCTGCACTAACTCATTTTCAACAGAACATGAGTCCATGTTAAACTGACTTGCTATTTCAGTAGCTAATTCCTCAATGTTTTTACACGAAAAAGGATAACTCATAAATGATGCGATGTTTGCCAATTTACTGAAATCATAAAAATGTATTTCGAATTGGCCCAAAATATTTGATAATTCTGCCTCATAAATATCATAATTCAACTGAGGAATCCTTGCTTTCAAAGACGGAAAATTTTTCAGATCCTTTCTTTTCAGTTGATCTATCATAAGTTGCAATTTACTTTTGATTGCGCTAATCATCTCAATAATAGTTTTTCCTTTACCTTGAAGCTCCAAATTAATGGTGTTTAAATGCATTGTGATGTCTGTCAAAAATGCCAAATCAGTCAGCCATTTTCCGTTTTTTTCAGCATCTGAGTGTCATCAGGTGATGACACACCTCTTTCGTCCAGAAAAGCTGTTATTTCGGGCAATAATTCTTGAAACCTTTCTAGGAATTTTCCGCGACTCAACCACCTGATGTCCGTGTGAAGAACTAAATCAGTGTGTTCAGCTGACTCACTATCTTCCAACTGCAATTTAAAGAGCCGTCGTTGCAAGCTACGTGCACGGATAGAATTCACAATTTTTATTGTAATGCCCATAATCTCCTCCATGTTTAGAACTTTTTAACACAAAACTTGTTGATGTATAATGCAATGGAAGGAGAAAAATGAAGGGAAATCAACATTAGCTCGACACAATGCCACAAAACCGTTTTTGTTTCCAGTCATTGCTGGTGCTCCATCGGTTCTAATGCACACTAGTTTATGTATTGGTAGCTTGTAGTTTGTTACAAAATTGAAGAAAACGTCATATATATCTTCGCCACGGGTCTTTCCTTTCAGAGGAATCATTGTCAAAAACTCTTCCTTAGCCGACATGTCACTGAATACCATTCGAATAAAAATACACATCTGGGCAGTGTCTGTCATATCGGTGGATTCGTCGAACTGTAAAGAAAAGTATGTACATTCTATGATATCATGTTTTAGTTTATCTGCCATGTCCTGACTCATGACTTCAACACGCCTTGTGACAGTCGGACGAGATAACTGAAGTTCTCTAATAGCAGACATAATCTCCAAATAAAGTCTCACCTGCTTCAATAAATGCTTCCTTCACAACCAATCCATCATCAAATGGTTTCTTGTGTTTCGCCAATATATGAGATATTTTAAATGACGCGATCGTTGCAGCTTTTGATTGTTTGGCTGGTCTTGTGAACATGGTTTGTTCTTTTTTCAAACAAGTTATCAAATCACGTACTTTTCGTTTTCTTAATTCACTCTGTGACGGAAAATCCTTTTCATAGTTTTTATGAACCGTTTTATGATGCCTCTCTAAGTTCCCACGTTTAGGTATTGCAACTGACGCACGGCAAATAAGACAAATGCATTTATCCTTTACCATACAAAAGAAAAATTCTTCCTCCCAATCGTTATTAAAATGATAAGTTTTACTTTTCTTCGCCGCACTCATTTTGGACTATTTATTAATAAACTTTGTATCGATGTATCGCTTTCAAGTTACAACTCAGACTGACTCCTATTCCTGCAGGCGCAACATTTATATCGGCGCTAACGAAGTCTCGAATGTTCCCGTCAAACACGCCGCCCGAAGTTTCTAGAAAAATCTGCGGGAATCAAAAACGCGGCTTTTCTTTGACAAGTACCGGGCGTTCCTTTGATAAAGCCGCCTTTTGCCGCTAGCAGGGGGTTATTACGATAAAAGAAAGTGATGAGGGGATTATTCTGGCCTAATTGTGGATCGAATAAATTTTAGTAGTTTATTCATTACATTTTGTTTTAGTTACCTAAAACAAAATCTGTTAATAGTTCTATATCGGAATTTTTTTCTCGAGATCTACTCAAAAAGCACTCGCGATCGACTTGTCTATCGCGATCGACCGTTTGAACTCCCCTGCTTTAGAAGATTTCGTTTCAACTTGGGTGCTCCGCCTGTAGCCGGTGATGCCATTTCAGAATTACTTCTTAAGTTGAGCCTAAAATAGAATAAGTAACACATGGGCTGAAAAGTCCCGGGTCTAACAAAGAAAACACGGTTTTTTTGGTTCAAAATTAGCTTTATTCATCAACGTAATCTCCATCAAGAGCAACGCAATCATTCCAGCGCCGCTCTAACATTTCAATACCACTTTTGTAGAACGATTTATCTTTTGCCTTAAAATAGGCCTCGGTTTCAGCGATAACCTCTTCATTCGTGCGAAATTTCTTACCGGCGAGCATTTTTTTTCAGGTCTGCGAACAGCCAGTAGTCGCTGGGAGCCAAATCTGGCGAATACGGTGGATGTGGGAGCAATTCGAAGTTCAATTCATGTAGTTTTGCCATTGTTTTTGATTGACTTGTGACACGGTGCGTTGTCTTGATGAAACAAAATTTTTTTCTTTGCCATATGCGGTCGTTTCTTTACAATTTCGGCCTTCAAACGCTCCAATAACGCTATATAATATTCACTGTTGATGGTATTTCCTTTCTCCAGATAGTCGATGAATATTACACCACGCACATCCCAAAATACCGAGGCCATAACCTTTCCAGCCGATTGTTGTGCTTTCGGGCGCTTTGGACGAGGTTCACCAGTTGCTGTCCACTCAGATGACGATCGTTTTGATTCCGGAGTGAAGTGATGGATCCATATTTCATCCATTGTCACATATCGACGCAAAAATTCCGGTTTGTTACGTTTAAACATGGCCAAACACTGCTCAGAATCATCAACACGTTCTTGTTTTTGATCAACAGTGAGCAAACGCGGCACCCACTTTGAACAGAGCTTTCTCATAGTCAAATGCTCATGCAATATAAAGCCAACACGTTCTTTTGATATCTTTACGATGTCAGCTAACTCACGCAACTTCACTTTTCGATCATTCAAAACGATTTTTATGGATTTTTTTGATGTTTTCTGGTGTTACCGCCTCATTTGGACGTCCACTGCGTTCTGCATCATCGGTGTCTCTACGACCACGTTTGAAGTCAGCAAACCAACGTTTTATTGTTGTTTCTGATGGAGCGGAGTCCCCATAACACTTTTCAAGCCATTGCTTCGCTTGAACGGTATTTTTTCCCATCAAGAAGCAGTGTAAAATTAAAACACGAAATTGTTTTTGATCCATTGTTTTGAAAAATAACAAAAGTAGCGTCACTCTTAGCACAATAACTCACAAACTAATGAATAGAATATCATGAAATTTTAACAGCTGTCTTTTGAAGGTTAGTATTAACTGAAAAAAAGGTGACTGCAATAAAACTAGCGCCATCTATGTGTTAGGCCCGGGACTTTTCAGCACAGGTGTTAATTAGAATTGTATATAACGAATGTATGTGAATAGTAAAATATAGACAATAATTTTTAGTTTGCATATTCAGCGTAATAGACCGGCACAAAGTATGGAAACCATAACTAGAGTATAAAATCGAATGGGGAAAAAGAATTATTTTTGGTTTAATTTTGTATTACTAAGAAGGGGCACCGTCGCAACTTCCTTTGGGAACCGGCGGTGGTATGTGGGAGATGGGACCCCTCCTTCGATTTTTTTTAGCCTAACACCTGAATTACTCAGACAAAACTAATGGCATAGACGAGGCCATCAGTTCGGGTCAAGTAACCAGTAGAGGGGACTATAAGGAATAGGCCCTCTGTCTTTATTTAAACTACTTTACATGTTATAATTTCCATACTTTCGTATGCGTTCAACAACTTCCTATTAGATACATTTTTAATTAATCTTAGATCATCTAATGTTACAGTAGCATCAGCTCAAATTTAATAAGGTAGGCCTCACCTTGGTCTATAAGTCATCAGACAATCTGAGGAATATCTTAGGAAATCGCAAAGATGAGATTCCTAATTGTGAGAAAAGTGAAATTTATGAAATTAGTTGTAATGATTGCGACAAAAAGTATGTTGGACAAACAAAAAGGTCAATTAAAACACGATTTAAAGAATATTTAGCACATTTAAAATACAGTAGAACAGAAAAGTCTAGCATTGCCGAACATGCCCTTGAAGCTGTTCATACTGTAACATTAGATAATTTAAGATTAATTAAAAATGTATCTGATAGGAGATTGTTGCACGCATACGAAATTATGGAAGTTATAAAATGTAAAAGTAGTTTAAATAAAGACACAGGGCCCATTCCTTATCCTCCCCTCTACTGGTTACTTGACCGGAACTGATGGCCTCGCCTATGCTATTAGTTTCGCCTGAGTAATTCAGGTATTAGGCTAAGTATAAACGGGATAGATTTGAACTTTAGTCAATCATCGCTCCTGATGAAGCTAACATGGTTAGCGAAACGCGCGTCTAGTGCAAAAATAAATTGTTTGGTGTAGTGGTGATACATAGTAGTATAGTAGTAAACATAGTTTAGATAAAAATTTAAAAAAAAAAACTGGAAAAGTGCAAGTCGGACTTGCGTAATCAGTGTTCCATACGTTGTTTGCTTTTAAAATAAAAATTTGTGTTACGGAGGTATAGAATGATCAATGACTTCATAAAACACACCCCAAACGAGTTTTTAAAACAAAATTTATTTGCGATCTTGGTTGAAAACTGATGACATTGAAATTTTTGTTTTTAATATACCAGATAAATTATTAAATTTAATGCACTCGTGATAATTTTCATTCAATTTACACTATGTGGAGAATATTCCAGAATTTCTTCAAAATTGTTTAATCAGTACTTTTCGAGATAGGGGGGAGGCAGCGATTTTAGGCAATTTTTTAAAAATAATACGAAGAAGTATTACATACATACATATCAAGGATTTTCTACAGCTGACGCTGTCTTCCTTCTCTCAGCCTTTGATTCCATCCGTTTCTATCTCTTCCCAGTCTCCATCTGTTAGACCCCTGTCCTCCATAGCCTCATCCACATCGTTTCTCCACGATCGTCTGGGTCTTCCTCTTTTTCTTCTCCCTATAGGGCTCCACTCCGTTATTTTCTTTATCCACCTCGGTCTTATGTGGCCATACCATTTTAATCGTTATTCTTCAGTGGTGTTTACTGCGTTCGCTTTGATGTTCATTCTGCTTCTTATTTCTTCATTTGTTATTCTCTCCATACGTGTCACTCTACAACATCTTCTCCAATTTTCCATCTCTACCGCGTTAATTTTAGATTTATTTTTTTGTTGATCGTCCATATTTCTGACCCGTATGTCATTATGCTTTGTATTATTGATTTGTATATGCGTATTTTGTTTCTTTTCGTAATGTGTTTGTCCCACAGGATCGAATTTAATTGTCTTATGCATGTCCGCGTTTGTCCTAATCTAGCTTTAATCTCTTCTTCTGATGTTGCGTTTTTTGAAATGATGGTTCCTAAATATTTAAATCTATCGGTTCCTTTGATTATTGTTTCGTTATCGACTTCTAGATTCTCCACGTTTTCCTCCTTTGTTGTTAGATATTCCGTTTTATCAAAGTTTATTGCTAATCCTGCTTTAGTGTATTCTTCTTTCAGTTTTCTTACCATATAACTGAGGTCTTCCTCATCTTGCGCTATGATTACTTGGTCGTCTGCGAAACTTAGAGTATGTAAGTAATCTTCTCGTATTGGGACTCCCATTCCACTACATTTTTGCTTCGATTTTTTTAATGTTTGTTCGAGGTATATTTTGAATAGTGTTGGGGATGTAGAGCATCCTTGTAATAGGTCTTTTGATGTTTGGAGTGTCTTCCCTATTTTATGTCCTATTTTTATGTTCACTGTGTTGTTTTCGTAGAGAGCTTTTACTGCGTGTATTAGTTCTTTGTCAATGCTTATTTCTTTCATTGCGTTCATAATCTTTGTCTTGGTACTGAGTCATAGGCCTTTCTTATGTCTATGAAGGCTAGGTGAACTTCTCTACTCTTTGCCAGTTTTTTTTCCATTGTTTGTTTTATAGTGTATATGTGGTCTATACATGATTTTCCGGCCGTAAAGCCTGCTTGGTCTTCTCCAATTTTTCCTTTTATATTTTCCTCTATGATATTTTTAATAATTTTTCCATACAAACGTCCCATACTCGATATTATGCTTAGGCCTCTATAGTTTGTGCATTTTCTGCGGTCTCCCTTTTTAAATATGGACACTATATAGGCTTTTGACCATTCCTCTGGTATTTTTTCCCCATTTATCGCTCTGTGGAACATATTTCTCAGCATTCGATGTAATTTATTAGACCCGTACTTAATCATTTCATTTAACACACCTCCAGGCCCTGCAGATTTATTATTGTTGAGTGTTTTTATTGTCTTCTTTACTTCTTCATAGCTTAGTTCTATCTCTTTTTTTCCTTATTCTGTTCTTCTTCAGGGTTCTCTTCTTGGAATTTTTGTCTGTCTTCTGTTAGCAGCTTCTTATAATATTCCTCCCACTCGCTTTCTGGGATATACTCTATATACGTCTTTTCTCTATTGTTGGTCCTTAATGCTTTAATTATTCTCCATGACTCTGTGCTTCTAGTTTCTTCTATATATTGTTCTACATGTTCGCACGATTTTTCCCATTTCTCGTTCTTTTCTTTGTTTATCATCCTCGTTTCTGCATTTTTCTCTTTATATTTCTGTAGATCTTCTTCTGATTTTGTATTCAGCCATTTTTCGTATAGTCTTTTTTTCTCCTTCATAGATTCTTTGGTTTTTTTTCACAGATTCTAATTTTATGTTTCTTATTCTCGTTGTCTTCTTTACCTGATGCTTCTAGGGCCGCCTGTTTGATGCATTCTTTATGTGGTCATACATCTGTTGGAGGTTGTCGTAGTTATATTCATTTAATTTTGATCTAGTCGTCGTCTATATAGGTCTCTTATCGTTTCGTCTTGCAATAAGTGTATTTTGTATTTTATTTCTGTGTCTGCTTTTTCTGTTATCTCATTAGTATTTCTGTTTTCTTTATCTATTGTTCCTGTTTGTTTTATTGTCTTGTACCACGGTACTTTTATATTTGCTACTAATAGTCTATGGTCTGTTCCACATTCTGCCCCTCTCTTTACTCTTACGTCTTTTATTTTGATAGTGGTATCGTTTTTAATTATGATGTAGTCTATTATTGATTTCTGAATGGGAGAATAGGAAGGAAAACAATGGACAATACCGTAGGACCATTCGGAGAAGACATCACTAACGACAACGGAGAGAGACTAATAGAGCTGTGTGAACTAAACGGCCTCAAAATAACAAACGGATTCTACAAACACAAAGATATCCACAAATATACTTGGATGCAAGAAACACGAAACTTAAAATCAATAAAAGTATTACATTATATATATTTTTGAACTCGTATTTTCACAAGCTTTCATTTGGCACCCCGCTCGATGACCTGGTAAATTTTTTTCTACTTCCCCCCAAAACTAACCCTTAGAGTCAAAAGGCCATCAATTTTTATATTAGTGCCAAATTTCAACTTTCTGTGCTAAATAATTCGACGGAAATCGGGTGTGACAGACAGACTGACAGACACCGAAGTGGTCTTATAGGTGTTCCATACGGAACACTAAAAAACACTTAAAATTATATAAAAATGTATTTAGTCCGGTTAAGATAAATCGTATACAAACAAACTTTTAATGCGATATCATTGTTGTATTCAACTGGTGTATACGTCTAATTTTTATGAGAAATCGTGTTTCTTGAGATTAGATTGGAAATGAACTATTCGACGTTTCGTCCACTACGAGTAGTCCTCGGGATCTTCAAATTTAGGAAGCTAAATGAACTCGGGGGAGCAAATGTCAAGGTCTTTATAGCTGATCCGTGCTCCACGCATGAAACAGACCATACCCCGAATCTTCATTATTATTGTTAAAGTGTTTGTAATCTTCAATTGATTCCCTAAACTTTCGTTTATAAAAATTGGAGACACAACACAAATTGTGTTTTTTAATAAGCTCAAACCTTAAAAAAACATTAAATGCATTACAATACACATCTTACTAATTTCTTTTTCATATAACCTATATTTGGTGCAGTGATTTATATTAGTTAACTATTGGTGCTTAATTTGTCAAGCGTATGCTATTAAAAATTCGTTTTATGGGTAGACAGCTTCTTGACTTGACTGCACATTTCCTCAGCGTTTTAATTTAGATATTTGATTGTACCATATGTACCATAAACCAGTAGCAGCTGTACGTCAACGTCGTATATTTTGATTGTTGCTTATTTATTTTTTTCATATAGATTAAACATGTCTTAGTGTAATTACTAAGGATGCTCTGATCAGCGTGGAAATTTGATGATTATTTACTCTATAAAGTGTATCCAAGTTCTAAAGTATTCGTATTCCTCATTCTCGGGTCTTAAAACAAGATAATGTAGATACGAGGGTTGTGTAAAAAATAAGGTTCCCACATTTTTTTCAGGTGTAAGGCATTTTTTATTTCAACTGAAAAATACATCATTGGAAAGTTTAATTTCTTAGCTATTTTTCAACATAATCTCCAGATTTTTCCACGCATTTTTGTTGACGACTAATCCACTTTTGGAATCCCGCTTCAAAGAAGTCCGCCGCCAGTCCGTGGAGGAATTTGGTGACCGCTTCCTGCACTTCTTCATCAGTCTCGAAACGTTGTCCACCCAAGTGTTGCTTTAATTTTGGAAACAAGTGGAAGTCACTCGGTGCAAGATCAGGGCTGTAGGGAGCATGTTCAACGAGATCCCAGCCAAAATTGTCGATGAAATCCTTGGTTTGGCGAGAGACGTGCGGACGCGCGTTGTCGTGGTGCAGTCTAACGCCTTTTGTCAGTCTTCCTCTCCGACGATTTTGGATGGCTCTTCTGAGTTTTTTCAAGGTCTCACAATAATTTTCCGTATTTATTGTGATCCCTCGAGGCATAAACTCAACAATCAGGACACCCTTACGGTCCCAAAAGACCGTAACGATCACTTTCCCTGCGGACAGCGTCTGCTTGAACTTCTTCGGTTTAGGCGATCCGGTATGGCGCCATTGTCGCGATTGTTGTTTTGTTTCCGGGGTGACGTAATGACACCACGTTTCATCCCCGGTAGCAATGGGGTCTAAGAAATCTTCGGTATTCTCGGCGTATTCTCGAAGATACTCCTGGGCACACTTGACGCAATCGCTTTGTGGGTTTCTGAAAGCATGTGCGGGACCCACCGCGCACACACCTTGTGATAACGTAACCTTTCAGTCAAAATCGTGCGGATTGTTTTTTCACAAACCTCAGGAACCCAGGCAGCCAGTTCCCGAATCGTTATCCTCCTAGCCTCGAGCAGAATTCGCTCAATTTTCGACACAACTTCGTCGGAGATCGATGGCCTTCCGCTTCTTTGCTCATCGTGGATGTCTGTGCGTCGTTCGGTGAACTCCCTACACCATTTGCGGACGTGTTGAAGGCTGATACAAGCTTTCCCATAGCGTGCAAAAATCGGATTACCGCACGAACTTCGCACCTGGCGGTGACGGCGATCGGGGGTTCAATCGCGGATGGCTGTCAGGCCAGCACTGAACGTCGCAGCGAGTTCTACCAAGGCGGGATCTAGAGTGGGGGAATCAGCGCACACGGCGATGTTGCCGGATTTCGCCTAGCATCTCGCGCGGCGAGTTTACAGCGTTGGGAACCTTATTTCTTACACAACCCTCATAGATTCCATAGAAGTGCAAACTCTAGAGGCTACATCACGTACCTTAATCGGCGGCCCTTAATAACAACTTTCTCCACTTGTTACGACTATGTTGTTTGTTCGGCAAGTTAGGCCCCTTAAGTTCGTTATCATACACCATCATCGCATATCTCACTCTTTTGACGTGGAGAAAACATAAATACACAAGGTTGTACTCTGTACGTCGCCATCTTAAATATTGAAAATGCTTCTAACTGTAACGGTAGCTACGCGAACTCTACATACACTGTACGATGCTGCCATCTGTCTAACGCATTCACAAAGAGTGGCTGCGTATTTTAAGCTTCAAGGCTTTGCTTCACATTCTACTGTCGATTTCCAAGGAAAAACACCACCTACTATTCACATATTGCTGTCAAGGATGTCCGATGTTGTCTTCAGACAGCGTATCATTAAACGTATTTTAATCAAGCTAGACACCAAAAAGGTTACTGGCGCTGACGGAATACCTGCCATAGTTCTCAAAACACCACCTACTATTCCCATATTGTAGTCAAGGATGCCCGATGTTGTCTTCAGACAGCGTATCATTAAACGTATTTTAATGAAGCTAGACACCAAAAAGGTGTCTGGCGCTGACGGAATACCTGCCATAGTTCTCAAAAACTGTGCGAGGGAACTAACACCAGTTTTCTGTAGACTTTTCAACCTATCGTACAGAAAAGGAATATTTCCTTCCCGCTGGAAATGTGCCACAGTTCAGCCGATACCTAAAAAAGGCAAGAAGACCTTGACAAATAACTACCGACCAGTCGCACTACTTTCAATAAAATCGAAAGTTATGGAAAAGGTTATCAATCAGCATCTTCTAAAATATCTTGAAGGATTCAACATTATTAACGATCACCAATATGGCTTTCGTAAACATGGATCAACAGGCGATATTCTGACTTATATAACACATGTTTGGAACAACTCAATTTAACATTTTGGAGAATCTCGAGCGGTTGCTCGTGACATATCCAAGGCATTCGACCGTGTTTGGCACGATGGACTTATGGTATGTCTGAAAAGTTCTGTTTGTGGCTCCCATGTTTCCTCAGAGAGCGTTCTTTATGAGTGGCGGTCGACGGATTTCTTTCTAACACCTTCGCTATCAACGCGTGTGTTCCCCAAGGCTCCATACTGTCTCCTACTCTCTTTCTCATTTACATTAACGATCTACTGGAAAAGACCGGGAATCCAATCTACAGCTTTGCAGATGACCGTACGCTTATCTCTTCATTCACTTTGAACGCTCGGACATCGGCTACTTAGGCGAATCTCCGCAGACAGTAGGAGGTCGTTCAAGACCTGGAAGAAATCACTCAATTTGTTGGGCGTTAATTTGGGAGCAAATATATCCTGGCATGAACATGTTGCAGGCATAGCAAGGAGAGCTTCTCAAAAGTTGGGAATATTATTTCGAACCAGAAAACTTTACACTTCACACTCCACAACTGTTAATTCTTTGCAAAGCTCAAATTCGACCAACTATGGAATACTGCTCCCATGTTTGAGGCTCCGCTCCCAAACACAAACTGCATTTGTTGGATTCTCTTCAGAGAAGAGCTCTTCGTCTGATTGGAGACCCGGAACTGACCGACGGCCTTGATTGGCTGGAACATCGAAGAACGGTAGCCTGCTTAATTCCTCCCAGAGCGGTGCATGTTAGAAATACACGTCGCGCTAATACTTCACATCCGTATGAGGTTCAGCTTGTTACTCCACGTACAACGCTTTTCAAGTAGTCTTTTATATGGAGAACATCATCCTTTGGAATAATTTGCCTAGGGTTGTATTTCCACCGAGTACAATTTACAGCGATTCAAGAATAACGTGTGTAGCACGTGTGCTAGACCCATAAAAAATGCATTTTTTTACCAACTCCTCCCAGTCCCGAAAAAATATTTGCAGACCTTCGAACCATGGGCGTAGCCAGCCTCTGAGCTGGGAGAGGGGAGGACAGCTTCTCAAAATCCCATTAGTGGAGAAAAAAAATCATATTTTTTTATGCCCTCAAGGATCTAGGAGGGGTGGCTGCCCTCCCCCACGGGACGCTCGTGCTTAGAATTTGATCTTACAGTGTGGTTTAAGAGTTCACAAGCCTGAAAGATTCGTGGTTTTTACTATATTTTTTTTTCTCATTTTAGACGTAGGTAAATAATGCAGAAGAAAAGAAGAGCAACTTAAAATTTGGATCAATTAATCACACTATTAGAAAAACAGAAGGTAAGGAAAAAATAGGAGGTTGGCATGAGAAAATTCAAAATAGGCAATCCTTATAAGAATTTTTTTTAAGAAAAAATTTAGAACATAGCCAAAAATCATTAAAAAAAGGCACATTGGAAAAATAAAACACTGGCATGTGGGGGACTACACTTTTTATTCTCAAGTTATACAAAAGCATAATTATTAAAGGAAGCACTGGAAAAAAATCACAATAAATGATCCAGGTAATGACGAAATTTACTTTTTTATATTTTTTACTAAATTATTCCTTAAAATAATAGAAAATCAAAATACAAGTGTAAAATTATTAAAACATTTCTACTGGTCATAAAATCAACGTTATTGTTATTCCATATGTTCTAAAAATACAAGGGCGAATTAAATATAAACGAGAATGTCACTCTAGAACCGGGAGATGGCGGGGCTTAGAAACGCGAGCTTGATGGCGTATTGGTGGGGATGTGTGGGGAGAGTGCACAGTCAAAGAGCGTCGCCGGGTAGGTTAGTCAGTGTGCCACACAATTAAAGAGGTTCATCCATTTGTTTCGCAATGTATCGTGATAAAGAAATTTTTTCTGAAGAGATAGGGTTGAAAATAAGAGCCATGATTTCCGTCGAAGGTCGAGCCTGTCGGAAGAAAACATTAGTAGGGTCAGAGGCCTTCCCGAGACGAAGAACTCGCTGTTTAACTTAGAATCAATTATAGTAGTGTCCAAAAAAATCAATTTCGGATGTGCTTGGGTACACCAAAGTGTTAGGCTCGTTGGGTTCGGCGCCTTACAGACCAACAAAGAATGTTCCTCTTGACATCTGTCAACAGCTTCTATGAGAATGAGGGTGACTTTTTTTGGACTCCATAATCACCTGTGAAGAGACGTGGATCATCATTATATCCAAAAAAGTGAGCTGAGTAGGTAACAATGAAATGGCGAAGAAAGTAGCGCTTGCACGAGTGAAAGCCAAAACTCGCTTGGTCAGTTTTAGCTGGATTTCCTTCTGGATATTTGCGTAAAGAAGGATTAATACGGCGTACTAATGTAAACTTTTCGACCAAGCAAAGGCACCAAAAGATGAAGCCTACCGATAAGGGATGCCATTTGGTTCCACACAAGGCCATATAGTCCTGATCTAAGTCCATACGATTCTCGGATGTTTGGAACCCCGAGGAAGAAATAGGGAAAGAAATGTTTTGTTTCAAGGACGAGGCAGTGGTAGAAGTCTCCGTGCACAATTGGCCCATGACACATCCCCGCTCTTTCTACAGTCACCGAATTAAAAAAAAAAGCCGATACGATGGGGAAAATGTGTTTCCATAGGTGGTGAATGTATAGAAACATAGTGTGACTATTTTGTATTTCTAATTTGTAGATAAAAAAAATTATCAAATTCTCGTTTATATTTGATTAACCTTCGTATATCAATAAACCTTGATTTAAAAAAAAAAATTGAGCCAGCAACCTAAACTTCGTATAAAATCCGTTGCATTAAAGATTGTATATTCTTGGTAAAATATTGCGTCCGACATGTTTGACAGTCTGAACCTACCATTAATTTATTTTATATCGCAATTTAAACCACCGGCCTAGAAGAACTTCTACAAAAACACATCATAAATTTTCCAGAAAAACATAACATACATTTACAGCACATCTATTATTAATATTATTATTATTATTATAGTCACTATCCAAAAAATAGAAAATTGTATACCTGTCTCAAGCTTTTATATACCTATTTTTTTTTAAATCTCAATCTCATTCTTAAAAAAGCTTCATCTACATCTAAAAATATTAATGGCAGACTTTCAAATTGCTTATGCATTATTAATTCAATATCAAGGTAGAATTTTTTCTTAGGCCTTGCGCTTACAGATCATGGTGGCTATCACGCGGCGCCGTATTCTGTTAACGCTGAGCCTTAAAAATACATTTAATGTATGTTCTAGAAAAACTTGTATTGCATTATTATTATTATTATTATTATCTCGTACATCTAACGTCTTTTGACAACTAAATTGAATCGTATTTGTACTTGTGTTATTTCTTGTGTAGCATATCTCAAAAAGATTATAGAAAAGTTACGTGGACATGGCTTACAGCTAAAAGTAACTCCTGAAATAACTGCAAAACAGTTTGTTATTGTACAGAACTCAAAAACACATAAAATATTGCTCAAAAGTTATAAATTTGGCGCACAAATAGTTCTGCGCTATAATCATTTTAAATTGCCATCTCTTAGCTTTAAAACGAGGTTAAATACTGGGTCCTACAGGAACATAACCTTAAAAATCAGATGTCGTTTGTAAAGCAAGATTTGAGGCATTGAATAAATGATGCTGCTGGGCATTTAGTTGGATCAAGGGGCGCAATCCACTATAAAATCCTCCGACCTGATCAGCCTATTACTCAACTGTACCAATAACAGCTGGTCCGTGGGAGCGAGGCACTTAAAGAACCTATGCCGTTTACTGATAGTGTGAGGACGGTGATATTGCTGCAGGATGACGCCCGGCCTCAAAAAACATCAAATATCCTGGAAACTATATCTGATTTCGGTTAGGAAATATTTCCTCATGCAACGTATTCTCCAGAGTCCTTCGTATTATTATTTTTTCCAGTTTCTGTAACACTACCTGCCTGATCTCAATTGAAGTCAGTTAAATAGATTGAAAAAAAAAGCTTCTCAAATCACATCGAAACAATCATTTTTCAAATATGAAATCCATCAAGTATCCAATAGCTGGTAAAAACTTGTGGTAAGCGAAGGAGATTACTTTGAACCCTGAGTTTGTACTATTTTTTTTTATAAATAAATATCAAAATTGGTTTGTAAATACCGATGATTAATTTGAACACCTATTATTCTGTTTTGTCATGTCAATATTGTGGCTTATTTTTTCTTTCATCGATAATTGATGGAATACCCTGTATATTTGTATTTTATTGGATTCAGCCTCTCAATACAAATTCAATTCTATATAGTTTGAGGGCTCTGTATTAACAGTCTTTATTAAATTTAATAAAAACTGCTTTATACGTTAAATTAGACGAGGACGATTGTTATAACGTCACAAAATTGATAAAGACATTCTTTCCCTAACTTCAATTGGTAACTTTTAGCTGGTAAGCCCTGCATAAAAAATACTAATCGATCTTAGCCCATCAGTAGATTTTCTTTTGCTTGCGCGACATGATTAGGCAAATGGAATAACTTAAAAATTACTTTTGACTAAAACCAAACATTCTTATACATACACCTTGATTCTTCAACTGCCTAAAAACTGTGCCTCATTTTCCTGTGACGCCATCTATTATGTAGAACGTGGACACTTTTAGAAGTAAAGATATTTAGTAGGTTATTTTATTTCATTTTTTCACATGAAGTCCGTTTAAAAAAAAAGGTCGACTCTCTTATGACTGACCACTTTAATTGGTCTAGAATGTGACGCCATCTTAAGGGTGATTTATTAGTCATAAGACTAATTTTAGGCGTCTGGGTAAATGCTGAACAATTGACAGATAGCAATGTTGTTTACGCTGAAGGTGTAACGGTACCTCTACTCTAATTTCAGAATCTGCGCATTTGATTATTCGCATTGGAAATGTCATACCAGGTGGATTTACGAAAGTGCGTTGATTCCTTGTTTGGGCAAATGTCCACGAAGGAAATTCTCGAAGCGTTTAGAGATAAGCCAGTATCTTGCTCCACCATATTTCGTGTTTTGTGTGATTGCCGTGAAGGCAAAGAACCAGAGAATAAAAACAATCCAGTCGGCCACCTGTTCTTAGCAGAAGAACAACAAAAAATCTTCTGTCAAGCGCAAAGGGCAGTCGCAAAGGAAATTGGTGGCAGCATTGGTATAACAACTAAAGACGAATCGAAAAGACTCGCGTTTTTACAAATCACCAAAAGTGTTCTTCGTATTTGCTGAACCATCCCAAGACGCGTTTTGCCGTATCACGGCTCCTCAGTTGAGCTAGGTTCAGAAAATACGAGAACACAATGCAAGTCTTTTCGATTCGTCTTTTCTTGTTATACCAATGCTGCCATCTATGCCTTCGAGCGGTAAGCTCGAGAAAGGTGCGTTTCTGCAATAAGTGCCAACCGTGCTGTGCCGCTCTGCTTGAAAAGACTTTGTAAGTCACCGACAGAGTGCAGTATAAGCATGCATCTATTTGTCATAGAGAAATATGGTGTTTCGCAATCAACTGTGCATCGAATTTTGAAGATAAGTAATGTGCAAGTTCGAAAACGTAAAAAGGAACCGAAATATACCGCAAGGCAGCTCGAAAAAATATCAAAATGTTGCCGTGCACTTCATGTTAAGCATTTCATGCAGGGGAAAATCATTGTTATGGATGATGAAAAATACTTCACGTTTTCAAATAGTGCTCTTAGTGCAAATGGTTCTTTCTAATACATTGACGATTATAAAGCAGCACCAGACAACGTCAAATACCCCGGCAAAGTGAAATTTGAACCAAAAGTGTTGTGGATTGTCATTTATCGAAACATATTTTCAGTTCCAAATTTCCAACCAAGCGGTGCTGTTGCAGTCAATTCTGATGTGTAAGTCAATAAATGCTCGACTAAATTGAAGCAGCTTATCAAAGAAAATCATGCGCGCCACAAAATAATCTTCTGGCCAGATCTCGCACGTTGTCATTATGCAAAAAACACAAGGATGGCTCAAAAGTCAAAAAAATCGAATTTGTACCGCAAAAGGACAATCCACCAAATGTTCCACTGAAAGATTTTGGGCGATACTTTCACGTAAAGTTTATGAAAATGGTTGAGAAGCCAGAACCACCGGCACTTGATTGGCAGAATAAAGAGGAAGTTGAAAGAAATCGACGTTTCGGTCGTCCAACGCCTGATGGATGGCGTTCCAAGCAAGCTACCTAAAATCGAAGATAATGGTCCATTCGTTGCAATGTAAACGTAATATTTGATAGATTAGTGCAGTAAAAAAGGGTCAAAATAATGATGAGATAGGTATAGTTTAGATACAGCAATATTATGATTTTATCCTCTCTGGGGTATCACCAGGAGTATTGTCCTGAGTTTTGGACCTCGAAAAACTTGTGCTTTCTTGTTTATAAACAATTTAAGTTTTCAAAATGCGCGTTTTTTGAGCTTAAAATGTGAATAATTCCGGTTATATAAGTCTGATTGAGACAAAAAAAAACTAAACTCTTCGTAATGAAATTTTCAACAAATCCTCGTTGATTTTAAATCGCTCAAGTTCGTATATAACCCACAAAAATGAAAAAAACAGGCAAAAACTGTGTTTTTTTTTTTTAATTTTATTGTACAGGTCGACTAAAGGAATCGGTCGGCTTGAAACTTTCAGAAAATATGCCTTTTGTTATATCAAAAATATCCTGAAATTTCGGTACAAAAATATTGAACCCCGTGGGTACAATTAAATTTGTTATTTAAAATTTGAATTGTCCGCCGTTTTATGCCATTTGGTCCAAAATCGATCTTTATTTTTTCAAAATTTAAGTCTCGACGTGAGCTTTCCGTTACCATTAAAAAAAAACCTGTCAAGTGCAAGTTGAACTTGCGCAATTAGTGTTCCGTACGTTGATTGCTTTTAAAATAAAAAATTTTGTAACAGAGGTATAAAATGATCAGTGACTTCACAAAACACACCCCAAATGAGTTTTCAACAATCCCAATCTTTACTGAAAATTGATGACCTTGAAATGTTTGGTTTTTTTATATACCAGATAAATTATTAAAGGTAATGCACTCGTGATAATTTTCGTTCAATCTACACCCCGTGGAGAATATTCCAGAATTTTTTCAAAATTTTTCGAAATAAGGCGGGTGGACAGCGATTTTTCGCGATTTTTTAAAAATAATACAAAGAAAAGTGCGCGCAAGTATTACATTATATATATATATATATATATATATATATATATATATATATATATATATATATATATTTTACTCGTGTTTTCAGAAGCTTTCATTTGACACCACACTCGATTGTCTAGTAAAAAATTTTTTTTTTCACTTCCGATTTCACCCCCCACCCCTTAAGTCAAAATTTAACTTTCAAAATTACATGGCGCTGATGAGGCCATCAATTCCTATATTATTACCAAATTTCAACTTTCTATGACAAATAGTTTCGGAGAAAATCGGGTGTGACAGACAAACGGACAGACAGACAGACGGACGGACAGACAGACACCGAATCTTAAAAATGTTCCGTACGGAACACTAAAAATTTCTTTGGAGTCATTTTAACCGTTTTTTTTTACATTTGTTTATTAATCTAATAACAATAAATAATTGTTAACGAAAATGATTTTTTTAAAGAAATAAAGGTCCGCAATCCTCTACCAGATATGATAAAAAATTTTCAATTTTTTTTTTCAGAATGACCGAAAAAAACGCATTTATTGTTATTTGATTAATAAACAAATGTAAAAAAAAAACAGCTAGAATGACTCTCAAAATTTTTTTTTAATTGCATCGGAAAGCTGGCGTCGAGACCTAAATTTTAAAATAACCGGAGCTATTCGTATTCTAAGCTCAAAAAAACGCGTTTTGAGAACTTAAGTTGTTTATAAACAAAAGAGCATACGTTTTTTCGAGGTCCAAAACGCAGGACAATACTCCTGGTGATACCCCAGAAAGGATAAAATCATAATATTGCTGTATCTAGACTGTGCAATTTTAAATGATTTTTTTATTGCACAGGATTTTGAATAAATTTATTTATGTTTTTTTTATTGGTCTAGCGCACGTGCTGATGGAAAGTCCCTAAAGCGCTCCAGGAGCAGCATGTGTGCGAAAAGCGGCATGTGTGCGGAAAGCGGCATGTGTGCGGAAAATTATACGATAAAGCAACTGGATTTGAAATATTTTTCCTAGTTTCTTTTTTTTTTTATGGATCTAGCACACGTGCTGCAGGGGCGGCATGTGTGCGGAAAAAGCGATTCACATTGTTCTTGAATCGCTGTAAATTGTACTCGGTGGGAAACACAGTCCTGGGTAAGCCATTCCAAAGGAATGATGTTCTCCATATAAAAGACTGCTTGAAAAGCGTTGTACGAGGAGTAACAAGCTGAACCTCATACGGATGTGAAGCACCAGCGCGACGTGTATTTCTAACATGCACCGCTTTGGGAGGAATTAAGCGGGCTACATCCTTCGAACACTTTCCATGAAAATACTTGTAGAACAGAATGTAATGAAAGACTAATATTGTCAAATTTCCACTTTATTTAGTTTCACTGAAACTGTATGACGCGTTTCGCTATACTATAGCTTCTTCTGATACAAAGTGATATTTGAGTATTAGTGTTGTTACATTTATATAAATACCCTAAGGTAGATAGGTAATAAAATTAATACTATATGCTAATGAATATTGCTGGGAAATCCATTCTGAATATTAATTGTATAAATTGAGTATAGGGGAGTTACCTTGGGCCAGACAGGTATCTTTTTGTTCGTTTAAGATGATGTCTGAATTTTTAATTCTGTTTATTTCTAAATTTTCTAATAGGTTTAATTTTACGCCTTTGTTTTGTATGTGCAGAATTTTAAATTTATCGTCAAAAAGATGATTTGATTCTGATAAATGATTACTGTACGCTGAGTCAGTTTTGTTTTTTAAATAGCCTCTTTTATGTTCTAAAATCCGAGTTTCGAATGATCGACCTGTCTGACCTATGTAACTTTTATGACAAGAACCACAATTTAACTGATACACTCCAGATTTTTTTTTGATCTATTTTGTTTTTCCTTTGCGTTTTTAATGAATTTTCCTAACGAGTTATTTGTTCTAAAAGCTATGTTGATATTATATTTGTTTAAGTGGTTTTTAATTTTCTCTGACGTGTTACCAAAATATATTAAAACATTAAATTTTTTTTCCTGTGTTTTCTTTCTTGGGGTATACTAAAGAAATAGCTTTATATACCCCAAGAAAGAAAACACAGGGAAAAATTTAATGTTTTAACCTATTTTGGTAACACGTTAGAGAAAATTAAAAACCACTTAAACAAATATATTATCAACATAGCTTTTAGAACAAATAACTCGTTAGGAAAATTCATTAAAAAAGCAAAGGGAAAACAAAATAGATCAAAAAAATCTGGAGTGTATCAATTAAATTGTGGTTCTTGTCATAAAAGTTACATAGGTCAGACAGGTCGCTCATTCGAAACTCGGATTTTAGAACATAAAAGAAGCTATTTAAAAAACAAAACTGACTCAGCGTACAGTAATCATTTATCAGACTCAAATCATCTTTTTGACGATAAATTTAAAATTCTACACCTACAAAACAAAGGCGTAAAATTAAACCTATTAGAAGATTTAGAAATAAATAGAATTAAAACTTCAGACATCATCTTAAACGAACAAAAATATACCTGTCTGGCCCATGGTAACTCCCCTTTACTCAATTTATACAATTAATATTCAGAATGGATTTCCCAGCAATATTCTTTAGCATATAGTATTAATTTTATTACCTATCTACCTTAGGGTATTTATATAAATGTAACAACACTAATACTCAAATATCATTTTGTATCAGAAGAAGCTATAGTATAGCGAAACGCGTCATACAGTTTCAGTGAAACTAAATAAAGTGGAAATTTGACAATATTAGTCTTTCGTTACATTCGTTATGAATTTCCATCAAGTAACAGCCACAACAATTCAAAGCTTGTAGAACAGACTCAAGTCGCCAACCGTTCTTCGATGTTCCAGCGAATCAAGGCCGCTGGACAATTCCGGGTCTCCAATTAGACGGACAGTTCTTCTCTGAACAGAATCCAACAAATGCAGCGTATGTTTGGGAGCGGAGCCCCAAACGTGGGAGCAGTATTCCATAGTTGGTCGAATTTGAGTTTTGTAAAGAATTAACAGTTGTTGTGGGATGTAAAGCTTTCTGGTTCAAAATAATATTCCCCACTTCTGAGAAGCTCTCCTTGCTATGCCTGCAACATGTTCATGCCAGGACATATTTGCTCCCAAACTAACGCCCAACAAATTGAGCGACGATGCTAGGGGAATGGAGTGCTCCGACATAACTATGTCGGGTTCGACAACGTTAACTTTTTTTAAAAAAAACTGCCGCCTGGGTTTTGGTAGCGTTAAATTCCACTTGGTTACTGTCACCCCGAGATAGAATTTCTTCCAGGTCTTTGTTAAGTTGAACGACCTCCTGCTGTCTGCGGATATTCGCCTGAGCAGCCGATGTCCGAGCGTTCAAGGTGAATGAAGAGACAAGCGTACTGTCATCTGCAAAGCTGTAGATTGGATTCCCGGTCTTTTCCAGCAGATCGTTAATGTAAATGAGAAAGAGAGTAGGAGGCAGTATGGAGCCCTGGGGCACACCGGCGTTGATAGTGAAGGTGTTAGAAAGAAATCCGTCGACCGCCACTCGTAAAGAACGCTCTCTGAGGAAACATGAGAGCCACAAACAGAACCTTTCAGGCATACCATAAGAGCGTAACTTAACCAACAGTCCATCGTGCCAAACACGGTCGAATGCCTTGGATATGTTAAGAGCAACCGCTCGAGATTCTCCAAAGTGTTCAATTGCGTTGTTCCAAACATGCGTTACATAAGTCAGAAGATTGATGTTGATCTATGTTTACGAAAACCATATTGGTGATCGCTAATCACTTCACTTACACACGCGTCTGAAATTAGTCTCAAGACTAGTGAATCACCCCTTATTATTGTGATCTTATTTAGGTATAAATATTTTTTTGGTTTTGTTTCCAGTTTCACTGAAATTGACATTGTTTTATTTCCGATTTTGACGGAAATAAAATCTACTAATGGTCTGAGATCAATCATTGAAATAAAGACTCATGAAAAATAATACTGATAGATAATATCACAAAAGTGTTTAAAAAAACTATTTGTACTGCTTTCTTAACTAAAAAATTAACAAAACTAAATATAAATTATATTTAAAAAAAAACAGCATTTCACAGAGTACCGGAATAGTTATTACTAACATCTATCACAATATAATTATAAAAATTGAGGTAGTCTTAATATCATCAATTCTAGAAATTTTGTATGTTGGGTGGAGCAAAAAAACATCAGTTTCGGTGTCCTACAACTCTTTTAGGGTACAAATTTTAATTCAGTCCATTTCACAGAACTCCCTGTGTTTGTTAACCACCACCTGAGGGGATGGTTAACCCTTTGGATCTATCTTTGCCCTAAACGTAAAGTAAACATCACGAAGACAGTACAGTACAAGTTTAATACTTAATTCAAAGTTAAGGTGGTTCTTTCTGCAAGTTTCTTGTCATTTCCTAGTTAGTCTATAATTATATGGAATGGTCTCTACAGGAAGATTACCGCTGAACTAACGTGAACAAAATAGAAGGACACTGACCAGTATCCTTTTCCCCCCACCCGATTATAATATTGTACTCTGCTTATGCCACCTATTATTTTAATTCTTTTAGAGTCAAATTCCACTGTCTAATAGCCTAATTATCACCGAAAGTTTTGTATACTTACTTAGCCAAAACGACATTTTATGCCTAATTTTTTTTTGTATATACAATCGTACCTATTTGTCTTTTAAAATCACAGCCCAAAATTTTCACTTTTTATAACAATCTTTCTCTCCACATTTTAACAATTTTGGAGTTTATTAAACAGTAGAATTTTTACAAATTGTTTTTTTTTGTATATTCCTTTCTTTTTTTATATTTGGCAGTTGATTATTTACTATAACAAAATAGAATTAGTTGGTAACTGCATGATAAGCTGAAAATCTCGCCGCAATACAAACTGAAATACGTATCTTCAAAAGAAGGCCAAAACTTCAATTCATTTTATTTTGATTCCTGAAGAAGCTAACATAGTCAAAAAAGTAATTTTTCAATCTAACAAAATAAAGAGAATGCATTTAGTCGGTCAAGTAAGAACGTAGTCGGTAAAGAAATTCCGTTTTGTTGGCACCTCTGCAAACAATGTTTGGCGGAACGAGATTCATTTCTAACGTTGAGAGAAGTTGAGTTCCGGACCGCGCGAAGTGTACACATCGAAATCGAACGCCCGGCAGTGGTCAACTCGTTCAACGAGCATTATTACGGTAGTGTTTCGATATATTGAATAATTTAATTGGTTTGGTCGATTGCAAACGAGAGGGACTAGAAATAAAGCAGAGTGTAATATTAGAATTAAGACAATAAGTTAAAAAAAAAAGTGATTTTAAAAGTCTATGAGAATAATTTTGGGAAATTATAAGAAGCTAAAGAAACGTTGATTGTTTTGTTTACTGTGTATACGGTGATAAGAGATAAAAACAACAATTTATGGTTAAATAGAACATTATTGAACATGAGTGCTTCGGGCTGTGTAATTATCCAAAAGATCCGAAAATCACGCCCATAGCGCCTGCTAAGTACGTGGGCAAGTTGAGGGCATTCATAAGCAAGGAGGTGAAACCATACTCTTAATTAAAAAGTGTTGATGATCTACCAGAATATGGTTCGAGAGGAAAAGTGTCGGACAAGGACGAAAAAATTATTATTAAGATGTTTTCCCGAAATCCTCAATTAAGGTATTCCTTACGAGAAGACAGAGAGAGCATTTTGTTAGAAAAAGATGCGAAATAATTTGGTTTTCAGGGTATAATGAACGTGGCAACGTAGCTTCTTGCTTGCTTCCCGCCGCACGCAATCACGTGTGATTTATAATAACCTTGACTTTTGCCTGATATACAATAAAAATTATGTATAATTAATTAAAACGATACTTTGGATTATTTATTAAAAATATATCAAATATTAAGTATTGATAATTGAATAAATGCGAGTGCGAGACGCGTTTATTCTAGCATCTTTTAAAAGAAAGTCCGATCAGTGCAATGCACATATGTGATTCAAAATTTGAAAAAACGCCCGCGTCCAAGCGCGCAGTCTTCTTCAAGCTACGTTGCCACAGCGAAAATTCACTTCATAAAATACATCAAAAAGTAATGTTTAGCTGATATTTTTGCAACAACTAGGAGGTAAACTGCCTTCATATTTTAACTAACGAAAGCGAAGTAATTTTTTTATGTATATATTTTTTTGTGACTTTTTACTTTTGAATGCACATATGACAACAAAACGCATGCTTTTGATCAAAGAAAAAGTATGAATTCCTATCTTTTACGTGTTAAATATCTGAAACATTTACAATTAATTATGGCAATACGACGTGGTAAACCATCTTTATATCGTAGCCATGAATGCATGATAGTGGATTCTATGATTTTTCAAAATTTCAAGCAAAACTACTGTTAACTGTTATTCGTAAGAAATACCTTAACGCGCCAAGGGGCGCAAAAACTAAAGCAGAAAAAGTTGATTGATTGGTCTGTTACTTTGGGACAGTACATTTTAACAATAAAACTACTTTTTTACTTTGTTAACTGACACTAGCTATATTTTTGTAAAGATTTACAAATGCGTTATCGCGATTTCGTAATACAGTTACATTTTCAAACGCTCATAGTACAATTAAATTTTCAAACGCTTAATTAAGCAATGACATTACTTAATCACTTTGTTAACTGTCACTAAATATATTTGTAAAGATTATGAAAATTATCCAATATATTTTTCAATGCCAAAGATAAAACTTAATTGTCAAGAGTGCAATAGCTGTTACGTAGGCCAAACGGGACGGAATTTTAAAACGAGATTCGCAGAACACAATGCCTCTTATAGGCTAAAAAATGAAAAATCACACCTTGCTAAACATTTCTTAGAAACAGGCTATACTTTTCCCAATATCAATTGTATACAAATACTCCATATGGCACCTAAACGGTCAAAACTCAATTTTTTAGAATCCATAGAAATTTACAGACATTCAAAGGACCATAATATAAATTTACTGAATAGTCAATTAGACGTAGCAAATTCCGTTCTGTGCCAACTGTTTTAGTACATAATAGCCTCACATCTGTTCATCACATAAACATAAAATATCAAAAATCTGTTTTAGTCTTAGTTAAGCGTTTGACAATGTAGTTGTACTACGAAATCGTGAAAACGCAATTGTAAAATCTTTACAAATTTATTTAGTGACAGTTAACAAAGTAATTAAGTAAATTTATTATTAAAATGTGTACCAATTAATCAACGCTTAATTAAGCGTTTGAAAATGTAGTTGTACTACGAAATCGCGATAACGCACTTGTAAATCTTTACAAAAATATATTTAGTGTCGGTTAACAAAGTAAAAAAGTAGTTTTATTGTTAAAGCAGAAATGTTTGAATATATCGTATGAAACTATTCGCGTTCATCTCCGGGCTAACGTTTTGAAGGAGTACAATCAAGAAACTATTAGTGAGCGGAAAATACAGAGAGACTCGCGTGGGCAGAGAAAAACATAGATCAAGACTAGCGCAATGTAATTTTTTCCGATGACTGGAAGGGGTTATGTAACTGCCCCAGGAGCGTGGCCCATTTCCACTGACCGATTGGATCAGCGCAACGTGAAACTTCCTCTGAAGATCCATGCTTGGGGATGTCTTACGGTTTCGGAAGACTCTTCTTTATCTACAATTTGGACGCTGAAAAGTGCTTCAGACTTTCAAGAAGGCATTAGTACCGACAGCCAATAAGGAGTGGATTCTTTAAGAGGATAACGCCCCTAAATACCGAAGTAAAAAGTGTAGTCGGTGGAAAGGGGAATCCGTATCGTCACACTAGATTGGTCCTCCCAGTCGCCCAATGCAAACTCAATCGAGAATGTGTAGTCCTACATCAAGCAGAAGCTTTTGTAGTAAAAAAGTATACACAGTGAGACAGATGTCATGGCAAATTCTGGCAATTTTGGCGCAAGAATACAGGGAAAATCTCGTCGAAAGTATGCTTCGAAGATGCAAGGCGATCATCAACTCTGACAGGGACTAGACGAACTCCTGAATCGTCAGTATTTTAATGACAATCATTTATGATGTAAAAAACTTTTAAACAAAACATTTTTTAATGAACAATGCGTTACACGTTCTTACTTGACCGACTATATACGTATGGATGCTTCCTATACGAGTTATCTGTTACCATCTTTTAGTACTAATTTATTTCCCTTAGATAAACACAAGAAAAGACAGTTTTATTAAAGCCATGTATCCACTAGGCAACACGTGACGCTCAACATGTTAGGCAACGTTGCACAACAGCGCGCGACCTTTCCAGATGGCGAGCAACGTGACGCGCGGCTTGTTTGTTTCCGTGCAACATGCAGTTGCGTATCCAATGTTGTCATGTGTAGACACATTTTCTTTTTTTGTCAGTAATTTCTAACCCACTACCGTGGCTTTTTCCTTTTTTTTTTTTAATTGATGAAATTATAAACATCGCCGCTGAAATCAATACTAGCTCCTCTGGTGACATGTTGTCGACAACTGATCGTGTGGACAACGTTGCTAAACAAAAGTTCGGCGTCGACGTGCAGTATAATGAGCAACATGTTGTGCAACATGTTGCGCGTCAATTGTTGCCTAGTGGATACAAGGCTTTATTTACGTAGAAGGCAATTAGTTAAAAGTTCTGGGACGTAAATGACGATGATTATTTCAAAAGAGGGTGGGACTTTTTTGACGTAATGATTTGCAGTTACATAATTCTTATTTTGCTATATACTAATACGCAAGGGATGTTTTTCAGCAGTATAAATATTTCAAGAAACAAATAAAAAGATTACTAAAAGTGTACGAAATAGCAAGAGTTGCAGAAGTTCTTCATCTCTGAAAGGTAAACGCGTGCGACTCCAAAAGTGGAGAGCTTCTCTTAGTAAAAGTGGGGAATCATGCTTTATCAGAGATATCAGTAGTGGCATTTGATAGAATATTTCCTGAATAAATCTGAGAAAATTCATGTATAAGACACGTTTTCTCAAAAAAAGAAACCGCATTACTTCATTTTCTTTGTTAGTTGAAAGCTGGGGTTGTCTCACTTATGTTTCTAGCGTACATAATTTTAGACACTGCTAGTAAAGGAGTTTATGCAAGTACTGCTAGTTTTGCAGCTATTATAATGGAGAGTACTTTCAAGTACTCCTGCACGACGCCAGCTTAAATTACCCACATTTCTAAAAGCCAGACGCCCCTTATTTGTAAAATTACTGATATTTTATTTCTTGGAATATTGATACCGTTTCATTTTCTTGAAACACCCTGTAAAGTACCATGTTTTTAAGATGTAATACTATGAATACCAATTCCTTGTTGAGATAGTTCTGCTTTGACTCTCCTTGCAATGTGCGACCTTGTATGTTTTCTCAAATGATCCTTTCTGTAAAATCCTGCATGAACAAAATAAAAATATGACAATATGTACATACCAAGCACTAAAACTTAGCAGTAACATTATAAATGTAATGACTATTTCAAGTACTTATAACTCTGAAACGTAACACTATCGTCGCATCTTAACATGTCATTAAAACGTCCTGTAAAAACATTTGCGATGTCGCGGTGATATATTTACGAATGAGATGTAACATATCTGATCTTCGGAGTCTGTCCGTCCGTCTGTCAAACCCGATTCTCTTCGAAATTATTTGATATATAAAGTTGAAATTTGGCGAAAATATAGAAATTGATAGACCAAACAGGGCCGTGTAGTTTTGAAAGTTAAATTTTGACTTGAGGGATTAGTTTTGGGGGTTAAATTGGGAATGAAAAAAAAAATTACCAGGTTATCGAGTGGGACGTCAAATGAAAGCTCGTGAAAACACGAGTTCAAAAATATATATGATGTAATACTTTTCTTTGTATTATTTTTAAAAAGTGGTCAAAAATGGCCGTCCCCCCACCTTACCTAGAAAGGTACCGATCAAAAAATTTTGAAAAAATTCTGGAGTATTCTTCATAAAGTGTAGATTGAGTGAAAATTATCACGTTTTTCGTTTGATAATTTATTTGGTATCAAAAAATCTAAGTGCCTTGACAATATGATGGACGTTTTTTTAATATACTTTTCAATACATTACTGATACTGAGTCGCGCGTCGCTTCTGTACTGAGACACCCGAGGCAATAATTTTATTTTATTTGTTTACACTTATTCTATTTGTTTTACACTTTCATTACTAGATTCTAGATTGAGCTCAATTGATTTATTGGCTGTTAAGTAGTTACGAGGGTGGTTCAATAAATACCCGTGTTTGAAGACAGATGGAGTTGCTGATAGATTCTTTGGGATGCAAAGGAGATCATACTCATTAACTTCTTAGCAAAAGGAAGAACGTTCACTGGCCTACACTAGAGTGAGTTATTGGACCGCTTGGACAAGAAATTGATGGAAACATCGCCCCATTTAGCGAAGAAGAAAGTACTGTTTCACCACAATACCCCAGCACATTCATCCCTAGTTGTCGCCGCCAAACTGCATAAATTGCGTTATGAATTGCTGCCGCATCGCCCGTATTCGCCCGACCTGGCTCCCTGCGATTTCTTCTTGTTCCCAAATATCAAGTAATGGCTCGCAGGAAAAAAATTAAGCTCAAATGAGGAGGTCATCGCCAAGAGACAAGCCTAATTTGGGGAGTTGAACAATTTCTATTTTTTTGAGGGGGTTAAAAAATCGCAAGGACGTTGGAAAAAGTGTATATACCTAAAAGGAATTATGTAGAAAAATAAAAAAATTGTTTTTGAAAAAAATGGCGTCTTCAATCCTAGCGCGGGTACTTATTGAACCACTCTCGTAAGATGCTATAAGTATTATGCATTATTGACTAAGAAAAAACATACATGTCAGGGCCCTAATTAACTTAGGCTAGGTAACGATTTTATTTTAAAATCAGTCGCTGTGAGGAACACTAATTGCGCAAGTCCGACTTACACTTGGCTGGTTTTTAGTGTTCCGTACGGAACACTTATAAGATCACTTCGGTGTCTGTCTGTCTGTCACACCCGATTTTCTCCGAAACTATTTGACATAGAAAGGTGAAATTTGGCAATAATATAGGAATTGATGGCCTCATCCGAGCCATGTAGTTTTGAGAATTAAATTTTGACTTAAGGGGTTGTTTTTGGGGGGTGAAGTCGGAAGTGAAAAAAAAAAATTTTTACTAGGTCATCGAGTGTGGTGTCAAATGAAAGCTTGTGAAAACACGAGTAAAAAATATATATATAATATTATACTTGCGCGCACTTTTCTTTGTATTATTTTTAAAAATTCGCGAAAAATCGCTGTCCCGGGCCTTATCTCGAAAAGTACTTATCAAAAAATTTAGAAAAAATTCTGGAATATTCTCCACGGGGTGTAGATTGAACGAAAATTATCACGAGTGCATTACCTCTAATAATTTATATGGTATGTAAAAAAAAAACAAAAATCATCAGATTTCAGTAAAGATTGGAAAGAAACTTTGTTGAAAACTCATTTGGGGTGTATTTTGTGAAGTCACTGATCATTTTATACCTCTGTGACAAAATTTGTTTATTTTAAAAGCAATCAACGTACGGAACACTAATTGCGCAAGTTCAACTTGCACTTGACCGGTTTTTATTTAATAGGAATTCCGCATTTACAGGTATGTTCCTACGGTGTCTCCAGTACACTTATCTAGTCCGCATGGATCTTACAATTGTAAGCGAAACATCAGAAACACATTAAAAATGTAGGAAATCTCTTACCTTTACCACATTCCGTACAAATATGCCTCTTTTCTCCAGAATGAATAACAAAATGCAAAGTTAACTGTTCCTTTCTTTTAAACGCCTTCAGACATACCGAGCACACAAACGGCCTTTCAGGGTTGTGGCTCTGTTTATGTCTTGTCAAGTGATCTTTCCGTTTCAATGCCGCTCCGCAGATGTCGCAAACGAAACGTCGCTCCAAATTGTGCCCCATCAGGTGTTGTTCTAATAGGTCGCGTTCGGGGAGTGCCATGTGACATTCTGGGCAGCAGTAGAGGGTGGAGCCGTCGAGAGCTGTGGATAAACGTATTTCACCTAAAAATAAACGTTTTTGTTTAAAAGAAGTGTCTCTGTTGTGTCCCATCGGAAAAGAAAACTCCCCTGGCTATTGATTTATTTTAGAGTGTTGCGCCCCCAACTAATTGTTCTTTTTCCGGACAAAGTGTTTTTTAGATCCATTTGCCCCCTGACCTAAAAACTTAGCTAGGACCATATTCACAACCTGAAACACAAGTTGGTGCCTAGGTCCGACGAAAAACTAACAACAAAAAGTTTTAATCGCATAATTTATACACAAAATGCTATTTTTCTACTAACACTGTTTACCCAATTAATTTGCTGACCAGAAAACAATTTAACGGTTGTCTAACAAAGAAAATAAATTCTCCCAGAAAGATAGCCTGAAACAACATAGCATAATGCCTAATTTCTCTACATGGTGTCCAAAAGGTACTTAAGATTTCCTACCTGGTTTTGGTTTGGGTTTCTTTTCTTTTTCAGGTTTCTTCTTTTTTTTCTTCTTAGTAATTATGGAATTATTTTGTAAATGGGCTGTATTTATGGTACTGAGACTACTAAGTGCGCTACTGGTATTCGAACTTAGGTTACCATTGCTATTGCTGCCCATATTTATAGAGTTAATACTGATTGTTCCTATAAAAAATGGGGATGATGGGAAATTGTGATTAAAAAAAAATTCTTTAGAACAGATTGAGTAAAGTTACATTTTCTTTAATCTCTTATTTCTTAACAGAATAACAGTCTCTCTTTCTTACCGTTACTCAAAATATTTATATTCCCATCGGTAGCTCCTTGCAAACCAACACTAACACTTTCCTTTTTCAATGTTTCAGCGGAATACTTTAAAAATTCATGTAGGCTGATAGGTAAAGTACTTGCCGGTAGCTGTGACAGATAATCAGCTACAGTTGAACTTGAAGCTGTTAAGTTTTGCCATGGACTTGGAAAGACTGCGGAGGAATTTGTTGAGTTGGATGTTTGTTGGGTTTGGGGCAGTTTTTTGCTGGGTGTCATGAACTTTTTTCTAAAAAGATTATATATATATATATATATATATATATATATATATATATATATATATATATGTTATATATATATATGTTATATATATATATATATATATATATATATATATATATATATATATATATATATATATATATATATATATATATATATAGTTAACGAAAATAATCATTACATTAAGGACTCAACATATTTTAAATAAAATCTTTATTATGTCCTAAGGTGAATTCTTAAGAGGCCAATATCAGTGTGATAATTTCAAAAAATATATATAGAATAAAAGGTCGAAGTATCAAAGTCGGCCTATGTTTTATTTTTGAAAATACAGCTGTCGCTAGACACAGCTGCTCGGGAGCCATAAACTCGGAAGCGTAACGCGAGCCGGAGCAGGTATTAAAATTCTGATGCCGTGAAGTCATCACGTAAGTGAAAATTAAACATCTAATACTTCAGTGAACTCAGAATAGTCACAAAAGTAGGTAGGTAATTTCCGAAATTTGAAGAATAAACCACTCAAATAAATAAAAAAATCTAAACCGATTAACTTCTGCTTATTCTCTCTCTAAAAATCTAAAATGCCAACAATTGTATATAGCAGGGGTTCCCTAACTGTGCGTCGCGACGCCCTCGGGCATCGCGACTCTATTCTAGGGCAAGCGCGAGACGATAGGCACAGGTTGCCTGCACGGGTCTTAATCAGCTACTGCGCAGCACAGTGCGTGTCTCATCAGCGATTCAGTAAGCCCGCCCCTCTATTTCCCCGCGCTTTCGTCCGTTCATCGTTCTGTCTTTTGTTTCGGTGCTTTATTTATTCGTCGATTACAAGCGTTGATGAATGCAGTGTTTTGATTTCAAGTGTGTTGTATTTAATTTACGCGCGCGTATTCATTACTTAAAATGGATAACTTTATTCAAATAAATAGAAAACGTGTTGAAGACGCAGGAGAGAGTAGAAAAGAAACTGTAGAAAAACGAAAAAAGTACAGAAAATATGATGACCAATATTTAGATTTTGGATTTACCTATTAGCAAGGGAAATATGGAACTTCCCCAATGTATTGTTTGTCATAAGGTGCTGGCTGCTGAAAGTATGCTTCCTGATAAATTGAAACATCATTTAGAAACAACTCACAGTAATTTACAAGAAAAGCCGAGAGATTTTTTTGGAAGAAGATTGCGAGAACTGAAACTTCAGTCGACATCCTTGTTTTCCAGAGCATCTATTCCTTTCAAAGCACTGCTCGCCTCTTACAATGTCGCATTTTCCAGAGAATCTGAATCAATATGACTGGATTAGAAACCCATTCCAATAGACCCCACCACCACACCACACTTTCAACAGTCGAGGAAGAACAGCTGTTAGAATTATCTTGTGATACAAGCTTAAAACCACGATTCGATAAAGACAAACTGTTTCAATTTTGGAGCAATGCATACCAAAAATATCCTACTATTAATACTACGGCTTTGAGGATTCTTTTACCATTTGCTAAGTCGTACTTGTGTGAAACTGGCTTTTCTGCAGTTGCAGTAATCAAATCGAAGTACAGGTCACAAATAAATTTAGAAAAAGAAATGAGAGTAGCAATTTCAAAACTTCTGCCCCGATTTGAGAAATTATGCTCAGACAAGTAAGCTCATCTTCCTTATTAATGATATTGTTTGTAGTTTTTTTATGTTTTCTAATAAATAATAATTAAGATTCTATATTCTTTGGAGTTTTCTTTGAATAATAAAGTAATTTTATTGTCTGCTAGAGCTACACACAGGTACCTTCTTTTAGAAGGGCGTCGCAAAAAAAATGCAACCTGTAAAGGGACTCGCATTAAAAAAAAAAAAAAGATTGGGAATCCCTAGTATATAGTATTCTAGCCCCTTCAGCTGTTTGTCAAGTTTAGAAAAAATATTTATAATTTTGTTACTATATTAACCGATTAAGAATTTATTTGGCCTTAGATATACACCTTTATTCTGACGAAGGCAATGTTTTGCCGAAACGTAAATAAATCATGACCACAAAAATGTATTTTGGTTGTCTATGGACTGCTAACCCCATAAATCAATATATATATATATATATATATATATATATATATATATATATATATATATATATATATATATACACACACACGTGGTAGCGGGTAGATACTCCTTTACGATCCCGGTAGAGGATAGATCTACTTCAGGGACGCGAGCCTTGATTCTCTCCCTCCTACCCTCAGGGAGAAATCATGTCCAACCCTCGTTCTCCACTAAACACCTATCTATACCCCACCCTCATATCCTGACATGATGGAGAGCATCAGTATTCATCGTTACTGACCTGAAGCGATGAGGAGATATTCTTCTAACCGGTTCAGAACCAGGTTTTCATGGGCGTGAGGAATATATTTCTAAAATTGCTGTGGAACAGCTCCCTACATTATAACATCCCATGGAGATTACCATGATGATTAGTGTCATTGGCAGCCACCACACCTCTGCTAAGAGGTTCGGACTGAGGAGGAGGATATATATATATATATATATATATATATATATATATATATATATATATATATATATATATATATATATATATATATATAGTGTGTATGTAAAAGATCTTTCAAATTGTGCGGGTTTTTTAATTCTCGAATAAGACACAGATGGTGTTATGAAATAGCCTGGATCTTGTGCTATTTGAAAGGTATAATGTATGACATAAAAATGGAGTCGTATAATATACAACAACGCGTTCAAGTTGTTGAATTATTTTATGAAATGGGCGCTCAGTGAAAAATGTTTTTAGGAAATTACGTAATATTTGCGGTTTGCATAATCGTCCACTGTCAATCGAATTGTTAAAAATTTCAAGGAGCTGGTTGGGTGGAAGATAAAAGAAGAGAAAGCTATAGTTCGTGAAAGTGTTGCTGAAAACCCAAAAATATCCATTAGTCGACGTTCACAACAAATTGGACTCAGTGAATCCAGAACATGGCGAATTTTACGAAAGGATTTAGCTCTGAAGTTTCAAATCACACAGGAACTAAAGCCATTGGATCATTCAAAACTTCGTGCATTTATCAATTAAATCAAAGAACAACCTGACGATTTTTCTCAAAAAATCATCTTTTCCGATGAAGCACATTTTCAAATTGGTGGCTGTGTTAATAAACAAAATTGCCTTATTTGGGATGAGGAAAATCCACGATCGATTCATCACAAAACTTTACATCCTAAACAAGTCACAGTTTGGTGTGAATTGTGGTCGGGAGATGTCATTCGTCCATACTTCTTCAAAAATGATGCTGGTGAAACTGTAACTGTAAATGGTTTTCGATCATGAGATGATAACTGAAGTTTCGTGGCCTGAATTGAATAATAATACTCTGGAGGACATTTGGTCTCAGCAGGACAGCGCAACCTGTCACACTGCTCGTGAAACCATTAAGTTGTCGCAGGGAAAATTTCTTGGATGTGTAATTTCCAGAAACGGCGATGTTAATTGGCCACCAAGATCATGTGATCTGACTCCGTTGGACTATTTTCTCTGGGGTTACGTGAAAAGCCAGTTCTATAAGAATAACCCACAATCGATTCCTGAGTTAAAGGACGAAATTACTCGCGTTATTGGTGAGTTAGAACCGCAATTATGCCAAAATGTCATCGAAAATTTTGAGAAAAGAGTGGACATCTGTGAAGCTGCAAGAGGTAAACATTTGACGAATATTGTTTTTCTTGTTTAAATGTCATATATTATATACTTCAATTACCAATAAAAAGTTTTTTTGAAATAACTCCATCTGTGTTTTATTCAAGAATATAAAAAAACCGGTCAATTTGAAAGACTATATGTATGTTATGTATGTATGGGGTGTAGTTTTAACTATTGATTGTTGGTCCATTACCTCAACTTGTTTAAGACACCTATTATGTGTATAATATATCGAGAATTTTATTTTTTTATTTAATATATATATATATATATATATATATATATATATATATATATATATATATATATATATATATATATATATATATATATACAGTAGAACCCCGATTAACTGAGTCGCGATTATCCGAGCTCCGGATTAACCGAGCCAATCTAAGAACCTGATAATCCGAGGTACGCGCGTCTATGCTGCGTATTAACCGAGCCTCTAAAATATGTATGTACATATTTCCATTTAAAATCGTCGGGGCCTTCGGGGAATCCCCCTGGCCCATGTGAGGGGTTCCCCTATTTATGTTTTTGGACTCTTTCAGCATGTAAATTTGCGTGAATGCAGTGCGTTATAGCGTTTACTACGGAGAAGTACGAGTATACTCACATAATTTATTTGGTTGGAGTTCTTGTAGTTAAGTGTAATTAATACGAACTGCTTTGTCTGAATTTTTGTTTGTCGTATTATAATCGAGCAAAACAAGCGTAAAAGAATCGTCGTTCCTATTGAAGAAAAATTAAAAGCCATCAGAAGAATTGAAGCAGGAGAGACAAATAAAGTTGTTGCACGAGAATATGGAGTAGGTGAGGTAACAGTTGGAGATTAGAAAAGAAACCGCACAAAAATAGAAGAGTGGTGTATAAATCAAGCCTCTTCGTCCTCAGGAAGAAAATCAATGAACACCGGCGTCTATGAAAAGGTTAACGAAGCTTTATTCATGTGGTTTAACCAACAGAGATCAAAAGGTGTGCCTCTGTCAGGTCCAATTTTACAGCAGAAAGCAATAATGATTAGTACGCAATTCCCAGAGATAGATCAGTTTACCGCCAGTTCCGCTGGAAAAAACGGTACGGTGTACGACAACTGACTGTATGTGATGAAAAACTTTCTGCTGATATGTCATCAATTGAGAAGTTTAAGCAGAACTTTAAAAAGCAAATCGAAGATTGTGGATACACATGTGATCAAATTTACAACTGTGACGAAACTGGTCTGAATTATAAAATCTTCCATCAAAAACATTGGCATCTCGATAGGAAAAATCAGCTCCTGAGCACAAACGAAGTAAGGAAAGATTAACTATAATGGTATGTTGCAATGCATCTGGCAAGCACAAAATCCCACTGATGGTGATTGGCAAGTCTGCACGTCCAAGAGCTTTAAAAGACATCTCACCCAAAGCCCTACCAGTCTATTACAAAAGTCAGAAGTACGCATGAATGGATGCGACCTTATTTACTAACTGGTTTGAAGAAGAGTTCGGGCCATCTGTGACTAAATTTTTGAACAGAAACCGTCTTCCTATTAAAGCAATTTTGTTAATGGATAATGCCCCCTCTCACCCTGGAGAAGGACTTCATGTGGGCGAAATTGTAAAATTTTTTTTTCCTCCAAATGTAACCAGCATAATGCAACCAATGGATCAAGGCATCCTCGAAAACATTAAAAAAAATTATAGGCGTTTATATCTTGAACATCTGTTAGAATACACAGAAAAGGAGGATATTATCAGTGGGATGAGAAAGGTTACACTGAAAAATGTTATTTACTGGGTAAGTCAAGCTTGGGATTCTGTACGTACTACCACTATTCAAAAGTCTTGGTCAAAAGTTTTTGAGGACTATAATGACAGTGAAGATGATACTCCATTAAATGAATTAACTTTGAAATTGAGAAGCCATGGAGAAATGTCCTGTTCAAATTTTGACAGTGAGATAGAAATGCAAAAATTAAAAGGTTGCGAAAATGTGACAAGAGAAGATGTTGTTGAATGGATTACAGCAGATGATTTAGAAGAAGAAATGAGTATTGAAGAAATAACGAATGCCTTTTAGGAAACCGAAAAATCAGATGACGATGACGAAGCGGCGGTGGATGAACAGTCTCCCACTAAGATCTCTCATCAAGAAGGTTTTGCTTCTTTGGAAAAAGCTTTGAGGTATATCGAACAACAACCAGAGGCAACTCCAGCGGATTTGCTTCTTCTTAATAGATTGAGAAACATTGCAGCGAGAAAAAGAAGATGCAATATGAAACAGAAGCGCATAGATACCTATTCCACTGTTTTATAATGTATGTACCTATTTATATGTTAAAAACGTTAATACATCGGTTTAAAGTATTGGTATTTATTTTTTGAATGAATAAAAAACAAATCCGGATTATCCGAGTTTTCAGTTATCCGAGGAGGGTGCGCCCCCACGTTACCTCGGATAACGGGGATTCTACTGTATATATATATATATATATATATATATATATATATATATATATATATATATATATATATATATATATATATATATATATATATATGTATATATGTATATATGTATATATGTATATATGTATATATGTATATATGTATATATGTATATATGTATATATGTATATATGTATATATGTATATATGTATATATGTATATATGTATATATGTATATATGTATATATGTATATATGTATATATGTATATATGTATATATGTATATATGTATATATGTATATATGTATATATGTATATATGTATATATGTATATATGTATATATGTATATATGTATATATGTATATATGTATATATGTATATATGTATATATGTATATATGTATATATGTATATATGTATATATGTATATATGTATATATGTATATATGTATATATGTATATATATATATATATATATATATATATATATATATATATATATATATATATATATATATATATATGTATGTATATATGTATATATGTATATATGTATATATGTGTATGTATATGTATATATGTATATATGTATATATGTATATATGTATATATGTATATATGTATATATGTATATATGTATATATGTATATATGTATATATGTATATATGTATATATGTATATATGTATATATGTATATATGTATATATGTATATATGTATATATGTATATATGTATATATATATATATATATATATATATATATATATATATATATATATATATATATATATATATATATATATATATATATATATATATATATATATATAATATTTATATAAACATACATATACAGGATTTTTTAAGTTTTTATTTTTTTTACCTTGTCTTCTGTAGCATGTCCCATTTTTTTCCTGCTGATCCCTCATTGAAAATAACTCAAAATTTTGTTGTTCAAAACTAGATCGTTTAAGACTGGTTGACTGATCATAGAAACTCTGCGAATGTATGTAGTTCCCGTTAGTTTTGCTCGAGTTTGCAAGAAGTTGTTGTTGGGAGGTAGCATGATGGTGTTGTGTAAAAGAAGGTATACCATTTGTAGTGTATCTACTGACAAAAAATAACCCATTAATTACAAATATATCTCCCATTGTTCGCTGTTAAAAGTTATTTTAAAACAACTGGTAGGTATTATGGCAATATATTCCAAAATATTTTGTGTTTACCTGTTATTTAAGGAAATATCTTCCTGATTGTTCGAAAAGCAAGTAGAAGAAACATCCTGAGATAGTTTTGCAGCGAACTGATGTATGGTAGGAATAGATGCTGAGAAAGGGCTTCCAAACGGAGAAAAATTCATTTTTATTGTTATATTGCCTAAAAATAACATTTTAAATAAAACATTAGAAGTAAATATTTTTAAACAAAATTTTTTTTTAATTCATAGGAACATTAGTTACCCACGTTTCATATGAAAAATGTTTGTTTAAAAACAGAAATTTCCCATTCAGTTATAAGAAGTAGGGAATAAATTAGCTCCAGATAAAACTATAATACTCTAATTAAAGAAAATTTAACATCTGTAACCTATAAAATAGTCAATATAATTTAAAATTTTTCAAAATACAGACATTCTTACCATTATTTAAACTTATTTTGGCCTGAGCGGCTTGTTAGCAAAATTGCAAGCCTCGTGGAGCGGCCATTCAACACGCTTTGATCACTAGGGAAAAGATTTTATTGAAATTCGCCCTATTGCGCAAGGGGATCAAGTTAAAGAGTTACAGGGAGCAAAGAATAATCCATAATAATCCCTCTGTCAGTTTGAATTTTCGCGCCGTTAGCGAGACTCAAAGTAGTCCTGGAAATTTCTTAAAAGTTTTTATGTTTGTTCCATTTTGTATTTTTTTAAAATAATGAATTAGCAAGCTGATAAAGAATTTACAAAATAAACACTTCAAGGTTCCAAACGGCAAGCGGGAGTGAAGATGTGGTAGGGGTAATAGCTACATGTAGGGTGAATTGTAATGTTTACGTCACATTGCATTGAATCTATTATATGTTAACCCTAAAAGTAATCTAACCAAATTCGCTTTTCTTATCGTGGCCTTAAGAATGGGATTGTCAAAATTACTTAACCTAAACTAACTTATTGGTGAGTTCTGACATAACCTTTTATTTTTTTTTTTAAATCCTTGTGTTATCTGTTTCTTTTTTAAAATAATTTATATTCTTTGGTTTATAAGTTTATCTTTGCCTTTTTATTAAAACGATATGAGTTCGAATGACCTAAAAGAATTTGCGGTTAAATTATTTAATATCAATGCGGTTAAATTTGGAGAGTTTAAGACCAAAGTGGGGCTCATGACACCAGTTTATTGTGACTTAAGGGTTATCGTTAGCTATCCAGAAGTTATGGTAAGTAAGATTTCAATAACAACAAATTATAAAACTAATTTTTAACGATTGCAGAAAACCCTGGCAAATCTTTTAGTTCAAAAAATCCAAGAAGTCAAAAACGTCGACATAATTTGCGGGGTGCCTTACACAGCCTTACCGATCGCTACAGCTGTTTCTTTACAAACTGGGCTTCCTATGGTAATGAGAAGGAAAGAAGCCAAGGATTATGGAACAAAAAAACTAATTGAGGGAGTCTTTAAACATGGTGATAAGTGTCTTATCGTGGAGGATGTAGTAACATCAGGAAGTAGCATTTTGGAAACTGTAAGAGATTTGCAGAATGAAGGTAAGATTCAGTTATTCATGTGATATAATAGTAGTTAAATAACTGGCCAAGTGCAGGGCTAATTTGTACAATTAGTGTTCCATATGTTGACTTTTAGAATAAAAATTTTTGTTAAGGAGGTATAGAATGATCATTGACTTCACAAAACACCCCCCCCCCCCCAAATGAGTTTTTAACAAAGTTTGTTTCCAATTTGTGTTGAAAACTGATGACTTTGAAATTTTTCTTTATATACCAGATAAATTATTAAAGGTAATGCACTCGTGATAATTTTCATTCAATCTCCACCCTGTGGGGAATATTCTAGAATTTTTTTAAAATTTTTTGATTGGTACTTTTCAAGATAAGAGGAGACAGTGATTTTTGAAAATTGTCTAAAAATAATACAAAGAAAAGTGTGTGCAAGTATTACATTATATATATGTTTGAATTTGTGTTTTTACAAGCTTTCGTATGACACCCCGCTTGATGATTTTTTTCCCCTTCTGATTTCACCCCTCAAAACTGACTCTTTGGGTTAAAATTTAACTTTCAAAATTACATGACTCTGTTGGGGTTATCAATTCCTATATTAGTGCGAAAATTCAACTTTCTATCTCAAATAGTTTCAGAGAAAAACGGATGTGACAGACGAACAGACACCAAAGTGATCTTTTAAGTGTTATGTACTGAACACCAAAAATGTAAAGTTCTTTTTTATTCTACAAAAACAACAAACATGTTTAATACAATTCCTGGACCATTATGTAACTCGTCTGACTTTTATTTGCTTTAACATTTATCATTTGAATTTTGACAAATAGTAACTGCTTTAAACCAGAAGTGGTAAGTTGACTTGGGAATTAATTTGATATTTGAAGTGCTTACATAAACTAATAATACTTAAACATTTCTAAGTGTCTACCAACCAGTGAATGTTAGGATTGGTGAGGTGTCAAGGTGTTATTTTTTAACGTTTGACCTGGAAAAACTTTATCAAAAATTTTCGTTTTTTCACGGATGTTTTAATGAAGTGCTGTTTGTTCGTTCCTATAATTGTTTCCACGGGAAATTGTGCCCAGACTGATGGAAAATACGTTTTTTATTCATAGATTTACAATTTAAACAATAAACACGAGAAATTATTTTTATCGGTTGTGTATTTTTTGTTCTCTTTTTATCAGATGTATGAAACCATTTGTTTGTATTTCTTTGAGAACGAATTTAGTGGAGCGGTTGTCGCGTATGTATTTTGCATGGCTTAGCTTGCACTATGATTGATGTGCATATTGATTCAATTTCACAATGGCAGCAGTATTCAAGTGTTGTAAAAATAAAACTTGTGCAAACTGGTGTTGTGTGCAATGCTTAAATATCTTTCATCCCAGTTGCTTGGAGCGCTCAAAAGGTCTAATTAAGTTAGAACTTCACAAAATAATATGTTCAAGGGATTGTGAGTTAATGAAAATTAAATCAGATAAGATTCATGACCTCCATGCCCAGGAAATTCAGAATTTAAAGCAACAAATCCACGAACGGGATGAAAGAATTGTAAGCTTGGAGAGAGATGCAGAATTGAACGTTACCGGTATTACTGTAGTGAATAAGGAGTTAAATAATGATGAGGGCAGTTCTACTGATGAACGAAGGGGAATGGCTGGCGATTCTGAGGATGAAGTGGCAGAGGCTGATGCAGGATCTCTGTGTGAAACTCATGGCTGTCAAATAAGAATGGATGGCATGAAGCTGGAAATGACGAGATTGTTGGAGAATTGTAACCTCTTAAGGGGCGAAATTGCTGAGATTGCTAACAAGAATGCTAGATTGGAGAGGGAACTTCAAGAGTATGAAGAAATTAAAAACAGTATGCTGACCAGCATTGAAACGTTAAGCGCGGAAAGGGATTTCTATCTGGAGGATATGAAGAATGCAAGACTAGAGTTATTTACAATGAAGAAGGAGTTTATAGGAAGTAAAGATCATAGCAATGTAAAGCAAATAATTAGCACTCCCATTTTGGATAAGAAACTCAGAAGGACGCAGAATTTAATAGAGACTAACAAGGTGCGGAATAGGGTTATTGTTCTAACTGATGACTTTGGAAAAACTATGTACAATCAACTGGCAAAAAAGTTGGTTAATTCTGATGTCCAACTTATATGTAAACCATTTGCAAAATACAAAGACTTGGTTTATACAGCGGATTGTTACATTCGTGACTTAACTCAAAATGATTACGTAATTTTCCTTGCAGGATTAAATGATGTAAATATTAGAATGGGTGACATAACATTGTTGGCAAATAAGTGTTTTCAAACTAATTTAATAATTAGCAATTTACCTTTTGTAAATAACATTAAAGTTGGGAAAAATATATTTCATATAAACCACAAGTTATCCTCTGTTGTAGAAAGATTAAAACGATTTTCAATCAATATTGATTTCCTCGATATTTCAGATAAATTTTATATTAAAGACTTTTTATATTCTAAGTACTACCTCAATAGAAGAGGCCTTTCTAAGTTGGCAACACTTATAGAAGCCAGTATGGATAATTTTTGCTCTAATTTAAGTAGTAATCTGAGGTATATAGCGCCATTGAAACCCAAGCCTAATGATGCTCCTGCTGTTATTAATGAGGCGACAGATGATGATAAGTGTTCAAACAAAGGGTCACATTTTTTAGTGTAATAAACAATCGTCTAGGTAATGAATTCACCCTAGTATTGTTAAACATTCAGTCTGTTCGTAATAAAATTGATGAACTGTTCTTGTTTTTGGAAACCATAGATTTCCCTAATATTGTTGTTTTGGTGGAACACTGGCTCAGACCTGGGGAGTCTTTGTATGTGCCTGATTACGTTTTAGTATCAAAATTTAGTCGAAACATACATGCTCATGGTGGCACACTTATTATGATACGAAAAGATTTTCTGCAGAACTGTATGTTCTCTAATAGTGAGAAATTTAATTATATTTTGGAAGAGAAAATCTTCGAATTCTCGATTGTACATTGCAGTGAACATAATCTGTTTATTATTGCTGTTTACAGAGCGCCTTCTGCAGATGTAAGTGTGTTTTTGGAGAAGCTTGAACAATTGTTGACTGAAATTTCGATAGGTGCGTCTATAGTGTTGGCTGGTGATTTGAATATTGACTTTTCTAATGTATCAAATTCGTCTGCACGATTACTGAAGAATTTAATAACTTCATTTAATTTGACTATGCACGTTTCTGGGCCGACTCGACTTTCGCCACACTCTTGTTCTACAATTGATTATCTTTGTACGACTTTTGATAATGATGATGTCGGGTGTGAGATTGTTAATGCGGCTCTGTCAGACCATGAGGCTGTTGTTGCATGTGTACCGCTGCTTCGATCTATTTCTAAAGATAAAATAAGGCGCGGCAGGCTGTATTCAAAGCGAAACTTCGATAGGTTTACGGCTGATTTTGAGCGAACGAAGTGGGAGAAAGTTTTATGCACTGATGATCTCCTACATGGATTTCATACTGCTTTGGTTAATGCATTTAATAGTGCCTTTCCCGTGGTTGTTATTAAAAACAAAAAGAGAAAACCTTGGATCACACCGGGTCTCCGAGTTTCAGCAAAGAATATGAAATCCTTGCATCTTATAAGGAAATTCAATTTTGATAATGTTGCTTTTATAGAATACTTCAATAGTTATCGTAACATATATAGGAAAATCATAAAAAACCGCCAAACGAAATTATTATCATTTGAGAATATTGAATGCAAAAAATAGATCTAGGGAAACTTGGAAAATCATTAATAAACATAGAGGCGGCTCTGGTATCGAACCGGTTTCTTCTTGCACTCTTGACGCCGGTCAAATTAATGATTACTACTGTAATATTGCACATAACTTATCAACAAAAATTGTTAATCCAGGGGATCCCATAAAATATCTCAGTCATGTCTCAATGTCTGATACCTTTTTCTTGTCCCCAACTTCCACCATTGAAATAAGTGAGGTTTTAGGGGAAATGAGAAATAAGAATTCCTTTGGCTGGGACGGTGTCTCTTTGAGGGTCCTCCTGGCAATGCCGCAGAGAGCCGTAGGGGTCCTGGCAGATGCAATTAACGGCTCGTTTTCCAGTGGTATTTTTCCGGCATGTTTGAAGAGGGCTCTGATTGTGCCATTGCATAAAGGTGGAGATTGTAATATCCCTTCAAATTTTAGACCCATTTCTTTACTCCCGACATTGGCGAAAGTGGTGGAGAGGTTGGTCAGGAAGAGAATGGTTGATTTTTTGAATAAACATGACCTTCTTAGTGCGCAACAATTCGGATTCCGAGCCTCGAGGAGCACGAACGATGCAATTTTTAATCTGCTCGAACGACTTTATCTCGAATTGAATTCTGGTGAACATGCTGCGGCGGTGTTTTGTGATTTGACGAAAGCTTTCGATTGTGTTGATCATGGGATCTTGCTGTCAAAGCTGGACATTTATGGGTTCAGGGGGTTAGCTTGGGATTGGTTTCGGTCGTATTTGTCGGGCCGAGTCCAGGCAGTGACTTTTAAGGGTCAGTGCTCGGAAGGGGTTGGGATCAGTGTGGGTATCCCTCAAGGCTCTGTACTTGGACCACTATTGTTTTTGATCTATGTTAATGACCTGCCCCGTTTGACAGTGGCTGGCAGATTTACCATCTTTGCTAATGACACCACAATTTTGTGGCACAATAAGGATGTGGGGAGACTTCGGGCCGATGTTCAGGCAGATTTATCTGAGATGAAGGCTTGGTGTGATGATAACAAACTGTCCTTCAATATAGCCAAGACAAGGATTCTGAGCTTTAGATGCAATATAGAGAATGTTAATATTGAGAATGAGATCATCTCTTCAGCTGATAAGAATTCATTTCTCGGTCTAATGATTGACTCATCGCTGCGGTTTGAGGATCACATTGGCAACATCTGCAGCAAAATTTCTTCAGGCTGCTATGCCCTTAGGGTTATTGCAAGTAGCCTGGGGCTGAATATAGCTAGAACCTCTTATTTTTCACTGGTTGAGGCTCATTTGAGGTATGGGATCTGTTTTCTCGGCTTGCTGCTCCCGAGTTCACTTTAGTTCTGTTTTTGTATTGCAAAAGAGAGCTATCAGATATATTTCGGGAGCTGGGTTGCGAGAGTCATGTCGACCATTGTTTCCGAGGTTAGGGATTCTTACTCTTTGTGCCCTATTTATCCTGGAAACTGCTATCATCATCTTAAAAAAACATCGTCTTGAGGCAATGCCAGTCAGCCGGCACGGCACTAGGCGAGCGTTCGTCCTGCCATTGCCGGCCCCGAAAACGGAGCTGATCAAATCTGCAATTGTTTATAATGGCAAAAAAATATATAATCATCTGCCTCTCAAATTGAGAGGATTGAATTGCGAGAGAGTCTTTAGACGAAAGACTAGGGCCCTACTTATAAAAAAGGCGTACTATGTACTTGAGGAATTCTACAATGATAAACTGGAATAAGCATATAACAGTAGTTGAGTGGTTGGCATTTGGGTTGACATATGTGTAATTTTTATTTCTTTTATTTTGTATTTACTGCATTGACTACTAATCTTGTTCTGTTTCCTTGTTTTTTCTTTCTTTGAATTTGTGTTTATTAATGTGATAATGATTTAAGTTAGGCTTGCTTTGTCAACAGATACGTTGTATTTTAGGACAATAAAGCATATTTCTATTCTATTCTATTCTATTCATTAAGTATTTGAAGAGTATTCTGTGATGAAATAAAAGTTTAAAATAACTTTTCGAGACAATTTGTGCTATCAACATACAAAATGTCAACAGTCAATTGTTGTTTCATGAAGAATCTTTGGTCTTGATAGTACAGGGTGAGTCAAAGATGGAGTAAAGTTCGTTATCTCATTTGTTTCGGGAATTACGAAAAAATGTTAAATACAATATTTTTAGGGAATGTTAAGGTGCACAGCTTAAAATTATTTTTAAGTATACAGGGTACTTCAAAAAAGTGTGGCCGATATAACATATGTTTTTTAAATGGAACATCCTATTTTCTAATTTATTTTTAAATTCTGCTTAAAATTTTATAACTTTTTTATTAATAATGTTATATACCTAAACCTAGTAGTTTTTCTAATATTTCAATTTTTTTTAAAAATAGTAGTTTTCAATTTTGTAAAAAATTGCCAGTAGCGCCATTGTTTCTGAAGGTGGAATATTCATAATTGGTACGCGCGTTCTATAGAGATGAAAAAAAAGATATATATATAAAGAAATTTAAGTTAGATGCTACAGGATGTTCAAAATAAATTTATATATTTCGACTATTTCAAATTGAAAAATCTCAAATTTTTTTAAATGGCACACCCTGCATATTATTATTTTTTCTGATAGATTTTATAAAACCCTCCAACTTTTATTAAGTATAATTTTGAATTTTTCAATGTTCACCCTTGTTTTTATTACGCTTATGCTATAACATAATAGTTACCAAACCAAAACAGGAATATAGGCAAGCTGACTTATCTGACACATCCTAATCTACGGCTAATTGCATCACAAGAAAATACAAGTCTCATTCCTTTCATATGGAACTACACCAAGAACTTCAAGACCGTGATTTTAAACGACGAGTAAACTTTTGTACCACCATGAATGGAGCAATAGAGGCAGATCCAAATTTTTTATCCAAAATAATGTTTTCTGTTGAAGCCTCTTCGCAGTAATGGAGCAGTTAACAGCCATGCATTATTATTCAACTGTTAATCCATTTTGGGTCCGGGAAGTTCAAAACAAAAACCATTGGTCGCTTAATATATGGTGTGGAATATTAAATTTTCGAATTGGTCCATATTTTTTCCATGAACCGCTTAACGGGCCTAGATATCTAAATTTTTTGCAAAACGAATCACCCCAGCTTCTTGAAGAAGTTGATAACTTTGAAAGGGAACAAATGTGGATTCAACAAGACAGAACTCCTGCTCATTACCACCGGGAATTTCGGGAATTTTTAAACGATCGTTACCCACAAAAATGGATCGGTAGGGATGGATTCATTCAGTGGCCCCCTTGATCATGTCACTTAACACCTTTAGACTTCTTTCTGTGGGGCTACATTAAAGATCGTGTTTATGTGAATCCCCCTACAACACCAGTAGATATGGAAAATAGGATACGGGATGCATGCAGGACAATAACGCCCTTTATGCTAAGGAAAGGGAAGGAAAATATAGTAAAATGACTAAACATGTGTGTTCAAGTTGGTAGGCATATTTTTAAACATTTATTACGTCATAATAATTAATTATTAGATAAGTTAAACTATATTAAAATTATTATCAACTATTTGTTTATGTTTTCACAATAGTGTAAGTGTATTAAAAACCAGGGTAAAAATTGAAAAATTTAAAATAAATCGAAAACTATTAGAAATAGGTATATGACATACTTAATAAAAGTTGGAGGGTTTGTTAAAATCTATCAGAAACAATAATAATATACAGGGTGTGCAATTTAAGAAATTCGAGATTTTTCAATTTAAAATAGTCAAAATGTATAAATTTATTTTGAACACCCAGTAGCATCCAACTCAAATTTATTTACATATATCTTTTTTCATCTCTATAGAACGCTCGTACCAATTATGAGTATTCCACCTTCAGAAACAAAGGCGCTACTGGAAATTTTTTACAAAACTGAAAACTAGTATTTTATTTAAAAAAAAAAAATGAAATATTAGAAAAACTACTAGGTTTGTTGTTCCATTTAAAGAAACATATGTTATATAGGCCATACTTTTTTAAAGTACCCTGTATACTCAAAAATAATTTTAAAAGGTGCACCTTAACATTCCCTAAAACTATTGTATTTAACATTTTTTCGTCATTCCCGAAACAAATGAGATAATGAACTTTACTCTATCGTTGATTCACCCTGTACAATATGAATGAATTAAGAATTTTTTTGTTGTAAACTTACTACAGGAATAATAATAAAAATTTCATTTCGCAACAGCAAAATGTTTTTTCCACACAATATATAGTTTCGCCCTGTAGCTATTTTGGGACCTAATGATTGATTGCTCACTCCTGTAGCTGATAGCTAATTTTCCACAAATTTTTGCTCACTATGAAGTGACAATCTCCTTCATTAAAGTCAGGAACATATAACTCACATTTTTGACATGTCGCTGAGCTTTCTTGAGCTCCATACACCAAACTTTTATTTGTATCCATGAAAGTGTATCGTCACCAATCTGAATTTGCAATCTTTGGCGAATTTCAACAGATTTGACATTTTCACATGTGAAAAATTTTACATTTACTCAGAGATAGGTCAAAGTAATTCCCCCACCCCAGGTATCCGCACCTACAAGCACTGAATGTTCCACTATTCTCCCATAATTCAAAAAAGCTTATTTATGTATCTTTACAAGAAAGATTTTGTCCTTAGAACATGCAGAACATTAAATAACAATTTACTTTTATACCTAATGAAAATTCTTTTTATAAAAATACCTTTTTTAGAGATTAAATGTGAGGATGCGATAGTTCTCCTTAACAGAGAACAAGGAGGAGCCAAAATCTTAGAGAATAACGGCATTAAAATGCATGCTTTGCTAACTTTAACTGAACTGATAGATTATTTAATCGAAGCCGATTGTATAGACAAGGCAACCAGTGAGAAAGTTAAACAATACCTTTCAGAAAACCAAGTGACTTCATTGCCTTCTAAAGCCCCAACTGTTGGTGAGTGAGCGTCATTAAATTTTCTCCCTATTAATTAAAATAGTCTAGATAATGATTGATGTTAAAAGTTTTAGGTAAAGAGCTTTTTATTGTGTTTCAGATAGACTTAAAATGTCATTCTCAGAGCGCTCCAAGCTAACTAAAAACCCCATAGCAGAAAAATTATTCAAAATAATGGCAACAAAAGAAACTACACTTTGTCTCGCAGCTGATTTGACTGATGCAACTGAAATTTTGAACCTAGCTGAACAAGTTGGACCTTACATTTGTGCCTTTAAAACACACATAGATATAGTAGAAGATTTTCATCCAAATGTGATAAAACCCTTGAAAGAGATTGCTGAGAGACATAACTTTGTGCTATTCGAAGACAGGAAATTTGCCGATATTGGTAGAACTGTGGAGTTGCAGTATAGTAAGGGGCTATACCAGATCTCTTCATGGGCTAGTGTGGTAACTGCGCATTCATTGACTGGAAAAGGTGTATTAGATGCCATCAAAGGGGCACCTGGAGATCAAGAAAGAGGTGTATTCCTCTTAGCTGAAACGAGTGCTGCAGGAAGTCTTATCAGTGAATCCTACACTAAATCCACATTAAAATTAGCCTCAGACTATCCAGATCTTGTTACAGGTATTGTCTGCCAAAATCCATTATTTTCCGATAACCCGGGTTTAATCCAGCTAACTCCTGGTGTTAAAATCGAGTCTAAAGGTGACAATTTGGGACAACGGTATAACAGTCCTGAATTTGTTGTTACTGAAAAGGGCGCTGATATTGCAGTAGTGGGGAGAGGGATTACTGAGGCTAGTGATCCAGTGAAGGCAGCTGAATTGTATAGAAATGTTTTGTGGCAGGCTTATAGTAAGAGAACTGCATAATGAGAAATAAGTTTTTATATGTTTATTGTCAATTTTATTCATATAGTAACTATGAAGACTTGTCAGGGTAGAATCTGGTAGATTTATGTAACATTCCTAAATTTTTGAAACTTTTGATGTTTATGTTCTCAGTCTGTGATACATTTTATATAAAAAAGTTATTCCTTTTTCAAATGTAATACAAAGACTTGAAAGCTGTCTAGTAAACTGATTATTTGATAAAATGTATTTATTTTCTCTTATTTTTTTATCAACAGAAGTCATGTTACATTCTCTTGGCTCCGTGGTATAGTTCCACCTTACCCTTCCGACAGGCCAGATATCGGCAAATTCTTAAAAGCCAACATAGCTGTCGCAGTTGTTATTGGAATGTTGCTCAGACTTGAAGTCGGTCTTCGGCGACCGGGAGCCGACCTCGACCGAAAAACTGCTGACGGCATGTTGGTGGGTGGCCACCATACTACTTTCTTTTCTTTGTTTTCTAAAGGGCAATTGTAGGTGGGTACACCTAATAAACCTACCTTCTGAAAGATTAAAAAAAAAAAAAAAAAAAAAAAACAATACTTTAAAACTGTTTGACCTTTATTAATCTTCCTTATATTTTCAGATTATACACTTAAAAATATAAAAAACAAAACTAAAAAAAACAATCAAGCACGTTTATTTGTATTATAAAAACCCTGGAAGGCAGCAGAATCCTGTGGTGTATCTTCATCACTTTCTGACTCTCCGTCCGATTCAAACGTGTTATCTGGGATATCGTAGAGACGGATCATAGGCTTATTGGGATCTTTCATAATAAGGAATTTGCCATCTTTTTGTTTCATTACAATATCAATGATACATCTGCAAAAAAGAAATGTTTGAGAGTGTTTGTATTTATTTATAAATTAACTTCAAATCTTTTCCTGCAGCTCTTAGACAGGTCTTGTATATTAGGTATACAAATTAATTTGGTTCCTTTTTTGTGTTGATTTATTTTTGATAAGAATACAACTCAATCAAAGAAAATATTTCCTATTATTCTTCATACATTTTGTCCACTTTTCAGGCAGGCTTTCAGAGTCGGTGAACTCGATTATGTTTTCTTTAATGCGCTCCAATAAAGTGAAGTTCGAATCGATAAGATGATACTACGGCGATTGAAATAAATAGTGTTCATGCGAAGCCATGTCCAGGGAATACGCCGCCTAAAGGAGAATTTCCTATTTCAAAGACAGAACGCCACGATCCGAAAGATTAAAATCACCGTCTTGAAATTCCTGGTACCATATTTTCTGCACGTCATGTGCGTATAAGTATCGTCTCGCAGTGTTAAACAAATCATTTGTGCAGCTTCAGATGCATCAACGCCGCTTTTGAGATTGGATTTTGACGTTATATGAATAGCAACATCGCATAAAGTAATGAATTTGCTTCTTAAGGATTGGCACCTACACCCATAAAAGTATCTGGCAATAGTCTGGTTTTGAAACTAAATTTGGAGATACTTATTAAGGCACAGAATTAAAGTGTACACCTAACATTCATACATAATTGCTATAAAGGTTTAAAGTCTATCAACACAGTTCAAAGACAGAGTGCATTCAGAGATAATTCTGTGTATAAAAATTGCCTCTTCGGCGACAAGTAGTATTAACACGCAATAAAAGATGTCAAACCAGTTGATCTCATAACTAAATAATATAGAAAAAAGAAAAGTAAGTAAAAAAGTTTACCTCAAAATTCCCCATGCATTGTCCATGTTCAGATTAATCTGAGTGGCAAACTCGGCAGGTTTATACTGCTGGGTTCCAAGTATAACGTGTTTGCTACTATCTCTTACATGGGCACGACTCACATACCTAAAAATAACAAAGGAAAAGACTACAGACCTTCTTTTTAGATTCAATTTAAAAAATTGCTTTATCAGCCCTTTTAGAATAATTTAAAATATGAATATAATTGTGGGATATAGCCGGTCGGGTTTGACACAATGAATGTTTTTACTGCCAATACTTTAATTTAAAAGCAAATCTTCACGTATCTTCAGAATTAAATAGAGGGCAGATTATTCTTTCATACCAGGTGCGTTCAAGTTCTAGGGTTACAAATTCTTTACATCTTAAAGTTGAAATTTCAATGCTGGTAAGAGCCTTGGCCTCAAAACATGTTCGTAGGATGCCCACCATCATTTTCTCAGCACTGGTGGCAACTCGAAATATCTTCGGTGGCGGTGCGTCGTCTGTCTCATTTCAGTAGGCGGTGCGTCGTCTGTCTCATTTCAGCAGGCGGTGCGTCGTCTGTCTCATTTCAGGATCCATACTTCCTCATCTACTATGACAACTTATGAAAAGATTCATGTACACATCGCCTGATAAATTGCCGCCTATGTTGCTTTGTATTCGTCGCTCAGCATTCGAGACAAACACCTTGAAGAAACTTCGAAGTCTGAGGTTTTCACGTAGGATGGTATGCACAGATTAGAACTTCGACGCTTCAATATAATATATGAGATTCTTAAAAATGTTTTATTATTCTTTTTGTTACTAGCGTTATTGTTTGTAATCAAAATTTTAATTTTTAAAAAAATACTCATAATGGCTTTCAGTTAAAAGCTAAAATAAGCCTCAGTTTCCCATTCGATTAAGATGTCTTTCCCTGGAGTTACCTTTTCAAAGTTTGAAAGTAATAATCGCTGGGGGCCAAATCTCGTGAATACGGCGGATCAGGAAGTAATTCATAGCCCAAGGGGCCCAATTTCACCATCGATTTTATGGTGTTGTGAGCGGGTGCATTATCTGGCACTTTTATCTTCGCTAAATGCGGACTTTTTTACTTGATTTCATTGTTCAAATGGTCCAATATACGAACGAAGTAGTCTCCACTGATGTGCGCCCCTGCTCGAGGTATTCGATCAGTATTATTAGAATTAGAATAGAATAGAATAGAAATATGCTTTATTGTCCTAAAATACAACGTATCTGTTGACAAAGCAAGCTTAACTTAAATTATTATTATATTAATAAACACAAATTCAAAGAAAGAAAAAATAAGGAAACAGAACAAGATTAGTAGTCAATGCAGTAAATACAAAATAAAAGAAATAAAAATTACACATATGTCAACCCAAATGCCAACCACTCAACTACTGTTATATGCTTATTCCAGCTTATCATTGTAGAATTCCTCAAGTACATAGTACGCCTTTTTTATAAGTAGGGCCCTAGTCTTTCGTCTAAAGACTCTCTCGCAATTCAATCCTCTCAATTTGAGAGGCAGATGATTATATATTTTTTTGCCATTATAAACAACTGCAGATTTGATCAGCTCCGTTTTCGGGGCCGGCAATGGCAGGACGAACGCTCGCCTAGTGCCGTGCCGGCTGACTGGCATTGCCTCAAGACGATGTTTTTTTAAAGATGATGATAGCAGTTTCCAGGATAAATAGGGCACAAAGAGTAAGAATCCCTAACCTCGGAAACAATGGTCGACATGACTCTCGCAACCCAGCTCCCGAAATATATCTGATAGCTCTCTTTTGCAATACAAAAAGAGAACTAAAGTGAACTCGGGAGCAGCAAGCCCAGAAACAGATCCCATACCTCAAATGAGCCTCAACCAGTGAAAAATAAGAGGTTCTAGCTATATTCAGCCCCAGGCTACTTGCAATAACCCTAAGGGCATAGCAGCCTGAAGAAATTTTGCTGCAGATGCTGCCAATGTGATCCTCAAACCGCAGCGATGAGTCAATTATTAGACCGAGAAATGAATTCTTATCAGCTGAAGAGATGATCTCATTCTCAATATTAACATTCTCTATATTGCATCTAAAGCTCAGAATCCTTGTCTTGGCTATATTGAAGGACAGTTTGTTATCATCACACCAAGCCTTCATCTCAGATAAATCTGCCTGAACATCGGCCCGAAGTCTCCCCACATCCTTATTGTGCCACAAAATTGTGGTGTCATGAGCAAAGATGGTAAATCTGCCAGCCACTGTCAAACGGGGCAGGTCATTAACATAGATCAAAAACAATAGTGGTCCAAGTACAGAGCCTTGAGGGATACCCACACTGATCCCAACCCCTTCCGAGCACTGACCCTTAAAAGTCACTGCCTGGACTCGGCCCGACAAATACGACCGAAACCAATCCCAAGCTAACCCCCTGAACCCATAAATGTCCAGCTTTGACAGCAAGATCCCATGATCAACACAATCGAAAGCTTTCGTCAAATCACAAAACACCGCCGCAGCATGTTCACCAGAATTCAATTCGAGATAAAGTCGTTCGAGCAGATTAAAAATTGCATCGTTCGTGCTCCTCGAGGCTCGGAATCCGAATTGTTGCGCACTAAGAAGGTCATGTTTGTTCAAAAAATCAACCATTCTCTTCCCGACCAACCTCTCCACCACTTTCGCCAATGTCGGGAGTAAAGAAATGGGTCTAAATTTGAAGGGATATTACAATCTCCACCTTTATGCAATGGCACAATCAGAGCCCTCTTCAAACATGCCGGAAAAGTACCACTGGAAAACGAGCCGTTAATTGCATCTGCCAGGACCCCTACGGCTCTCTGCGGCATTGCCAGGAGGACCCTCAAAGAGACACCGTCCCAGCCAAAGGAATTCTTATTTCTCATTTCCCCTAAAACCTCACTTATTTCAATGGTGGAAGTTGGGGACAAGAAAAAGGTATCAGACACTGAGACATGACTGAGATATTTTATGGGATCCCCTGGATTAACAATTTTTGTTGATAAGTTATGTGCAATATTACAGTAGTAATCATTAATTTGACCGGCGTCAAGAGTGCAAGAAGAAACCGGTTCGATACCAGAGCCGCCTCTACGTTTATTAATGATTTTCCAAGTTTCCCTAGATCTATTTTTTGCATTCAATATTCTCAAATGATAATAATTTCGTTTGGCGGTTTTTATGATTTTCCTATATATGTTACGATAACTATTGAAGTATTCTATAAAAGCAACATTATCAAAATTGAATTTCCTTATAAGATGCAAGGATTTCATATTCTTTGCTGAAACTCTGAGACCCGGTGTGATCCAAGGTTTTCTCTTTTTGTTTTTAATAACAACCACGGGAAAGGCACTATTAAATGCATTAACCAAAGCAGTATGAAATCCATGTAGGAGATCATCGGTGCATAAAACTTTCTCCCACTTCGTTCGCTCAAAATCAGCCGTAAACCTATCGAAGTTTCGCTTTGAATACAGCCTGCCGCGCCTTATTTTATCTTTAGAAATAGATCGAAGCAGCGGTACACATGCAACAACAGCCTCATGGTCTGACAGAGCCGCATTAACAATCTCACACCCGACATCATCATTATCAAAAGTCGTACAAAGATAATCAATTGTAGAACAAGAGTGTGGCGAAAGTCGAGTCGCATGCGCATCTTTAAAAAAAACCTCGTCAAAACCCTTCCAGTTGATGTTTGTGGTTTTGTACGCTTCGGTCGGCTTTCATGCGGTTCCAATCACTCTGCGGACTGCCTGCTGGATTCAGGCATATAGTGGTGGATCTATATTTCATCTACTGTTACGAATCGATGCAAAAACTCCTTTGGATTACCCCGAAACGGTGCCAAACAGCGGTATGAACCTTCGACAGTTGTAATTCACAAACTAATAGATAAAATGTTATAAAATTTTTACACGAATCTTCTGGCAGTTGACACTAACTGAAAATCACATGGGTTTCTTGTTTGTGCTGCCATCTCTCGGAAAGTGTCGGGACTTTTCACCCCATGCACTTATAATGGTTTTCAGTTAATTCTGTATACACCTGAGAAGAATTCTATATAAATTGAAACAAAAACAACAATGTTTTTTAACTTCAGGCCACATCCCACAATGGCAATCAAATCTTCTGAAGGTTTTAATGAATGTATTAAAACAGTAGTATATATAAAAAATTTAAAACTAATTCTTAGTACCTAATTTTATACTTACCCAAACTTGATTTGGTCACTACCGGCCAAAAGAGCTTGTACAGTCCACTTGGCCAATTTACAGGCATTGTTCCTTAATTCGTTGGCTAACACAGCACCTCTTTGAATGTCCAATTTTTGACGCCATTCTATACCGTTTGCCAGTTTGGAGTCCCATTCATTCAAGGCCTTGATTGTTAAAAATTGAAGCTCCCCATTAGGAGACTGGACAACCGCGTCGTGTTCGCAACGAGCTACCAATGTCTGAAATTATAATGAATATATAAAAATGGGCTTACCAACATTAAGTACAATAATAATACCAGGGAAGTGTTTAGGGTTTTAAAAGCAATGAATTGAAGTTATTAAATTATCAAAAAGACAACTTTACTAACACATGGGCTGAAAAGTCCCGGGCCTAACAAAGAAAACACGGTTTTTTTTGGTTCAAAATTAGCTTTATTCATTAACGTAATCTCCATCAAGAGCAACGCAATCATTCCAGCGCCGCTCTAACATTTCAATACCACTTTTGTAGAACGATTTATCTTTTGCCTCAACATAGGCCTCAGTTTCAGCGATAACCTCTTCATTCGTGCGAAATTTCTTACCGGCGAGCATTTTTTTCAGGTCTGCGAACAGCCAGTAGTCGCTGGGAGCCAAATCTGGCGAATACGGTGGATGTGGGAGCAATTCGAAGTTCAATTCATGTAGTTTTGCCATTGTTTTGATTGACTTGTGACACGGTGCGTTGTCTTGATGAAACAAAATTTTTTTCTTTGCCATATGCGGTCGTTTCTTTGCAATTTCGGCCTTCAAACGCTCCAATAACGCTATATAATATTCACTGTTGATGGTATTTCCTTTCTCAAGATAGTCGATGAATATTACACCACGCACATCCCAAAATACCGAGGGCATAACCTTTCCAGCCGATTGTTGTGCTTTCGGGCGCTTTGGACGGGGTTCACCAGTTGCTGTCCACTCAGATGACGATCGTTTTGATTCCGGAGTGAAGTGATGGATCCATGTTTCATCCATTGTCACATATCGACGCAAAAATTCCGGTTTGTTACGTTTAAACATGGCCAAACACTGCTCAGAATCATCAACACGTTCTTGTTTTTGATCAACAGTGAGCAAACGCGGCACCCACTTTGAACAGAGCTTTCTCATAGTCAAATGCTCATGCAATATAAAGCCAACACGTTCTTTTGATATCTTTACGATGTCAGCTAACTCACGCAACTTCAGTTTTCGATCATTCAAAACGATTTTATGGATTTTTTTTGATGTTTTCTGGTGTTACCGCCTCATTTGGACGTCCACTGCGTTCTGCATCATCGGTGTCTCTACGACCACGTTTGAAGTCAGCAAACCAACGTTTTATTGTTGTTTCTGATGGAGCGGAGTCCCCATAACACTTTTCAAGCCATTGCTTCGCTTGAACGGTATTTTTTCCCATCAAGAAGCAGTGTAAAATTAAAACACGAAATTGTTTTTGATCCATTGTTTTGAAAATAACAAAAGTAGCGTCACTCTTAGCACAATAACTCACAAACTAATGAATAGAATATCATGAAATTTTAACAGCTGTCTTTTGAAGGTTAGTATTAACTGAAAAAAAGGTGACTGCAATAAAACTAGCGCCATCTATGTGTTAGGCCCGGGACTTTTCAGCCCATGTATTATATGTATTTTATGGTGTAAATTTCAAAATAACTTACAATTCCTCCTCCTAGATCCCATTTTCTGTACCTATAAGCAACACTGGCCACTTCACCCTCCTCTTCCTCAGAAATAAATGGATTTGGCTCCTTAAACTTATAACGGGGCTCATTCGTGCCAGTTTTAAGCACCTAAAGGAAATATGTAAAGAATTATTATTTTGTTACCTCAGAAAAACCTAAAAAATACTATTTTTTTAACATTCTCACATAATGATATTCCTCATGGATGATATTTTGAGGGTATAAAGTAAGGCATAGGAGTCAAAAAGATTGAGCAAAAATATACTTTTTAATCACAACTTTTAGATTATAAAGACTCTACATGAAACATAGAATTCGGTAACATTCGGGAGCTGTATAAAACATAACAATATTTTTACCTGTTGACTGAAATTATGATTGATAAAAGTAGCTTCAAGCGCTAAGTTCCTTGGTGAGTTCAGGGAATTACCGTCGTCTTGAGGAGGTTCCACTGACGTTTCGTTGACAGTTAGCAGATCAAATTCGGTATTATCACGCTTGTCAAAGAAAAGCTTGTCACCTGCAAGAATAAAATTTATTAAAAATGATTATAACAAAAGGTGAACACAATGGGAATATCCAAAATTTTATGGAAGGCAAATAAGAATCCCTAGCTGAAATATATTTCCAAGAATATCTTTACTGAAATATGCCATTGTCAATTTGCAGAAGTAAGAAAAGCATTCCCTATATTGTAACACCATAGAAGTATCTACAGCCTTGGCCAAAAGTATTAGGCACCTCTAATAAACACATGAAACTCGTAAAATATTAAAAAAAGACTAATTGTTTTAACAATACTATAGGCGGTGCTGTCAAAAGCTAACTTAAACAACAGACAATCTCTTTTACAGGTCCATAAAACACCTGGCCCACAAAATTGTGATAATGAGGTTTTTTGAAAAATATTTTTAATGTTTTATCAGTCTCTTTTTACTACTTGTAGTGTCAAGAAGCTTCCGTCCGTGAACTGGACATTCTTATATTTGAGAAATGCCTAAGAAAAGTGAGCTTGGAATCGAAAAACGAATTAAAATTCACACCCTACATGAACAAGCCAAGTCTCAAGTAGAAATAGCTAAGTTACTGAAATGTTCTTGGTGCGCAGTGCAATGTACTATTAAAAGGTTTGTGGAGACTGGCTGCCATGCCAACAAAATGAGAACAGGCAGAAAACGTAAGACTAATGAGCGACAGGACAGAAAACTCATCCGCGAGTCTATTAAAAATCGAAAAAAACATCATCTGAGCTTGCTGCAACTCTGTCGAAAGAAATTGGGATGCCGATTAGTTCTCGAACGGCAAGGAAAAAATTGACAGAAGCTGGATTAAGAGGGTGCAAAGTTAGAAAGAAGCCAGGCTTTCAGAGACCAATAGGAAGAAACACTTAGAGTGGGTTCTGAAGCACGAACATTTTAGCGAAGAGGATTGGTCTAATGTTGTTTGGTGTGACAAATCCAACTTTGAGGTAAGTTTTTATATGATTTATTTTAACAAATGACTACATACAATTACTCTTGATTTAATCCGCTTTAGTCAAAATAATAACTAATTTTTTAATTGAGTAATTTTTTCTATTCTTACAGCTCTTTGGAACGTCAGGTGTGACATTCGTGAGGTGGCGTGTCTGCGAGGAATACCATCCAGATTGTGTGGTACTTACCGTAAAACACGGAGGAGGCAGCATTATGATCTGGGGCTGCATGGCTGCTAAAGGTGACGGCGAAATGTTCGTTTGTGAAGGCCACATGAACAGCCAAAAGTATATAAATGTACTGATGCCTTCGCTAACGCGCATTTTTGGCGACACTAATTTAGACGACATCAAATTCCAGCAAGATAATGCACCTTGTCATAAATCGGCGGCTATGATGCGCTGGTTTAGAGACAATAACATTGTCTTGTTGGATTGGCCGACGCAGTCTCCAGATCTAAACCCTATCAAGGAACTTTGGGGTGTTCTGAAAAGCAAGATACGGGAGCATAGCATAACATCAAAAGCAGAGCTAAAACGCGCTTTGATGGATGAGTGGGATGCCATAAGTACAACTGAATGTACTAGGCTTGTACGCAGCATGCCCCAAAGAATCGCTGCTGTAATTAAAGCTAAGGGCGGACACACCAAATATTAATTTATTTCATAATTTTACCTCAATATAAGATTTTACAAAACATACGAATTTAATTTTTTACCCTGAAACACATGAAATGAAGTAAATTGTAGGGTGCCTAATACTTTTGGCCAAGGCTGTATTGGTGTCTCAAATAAAAAATTGTATGTAGAAAAATAAGATAATACAGTACAGTTAAGTAAATAAAATAAATCAAGATAGGTTATTTCTTACCGATTTTTTCAATGACAATATCCCAAGAATAGTTGGACCGGGTACAACACATAATAGTTGCCAAAATGGCATCAGTAGCATAAACATTACCCTCAGTTTTTGACAGTTTACGAATAGTGGGATCATCGGTAGTAGTCACCTAAAAAAAATTATCTATCCTTAAAAAAACAATATAATGTACTGTAAAATTACAATATATGAAAATTTTTGAGGTTTATAATATATTTCTACTTATTCAAAAATTAAAAGGATTAACCGAATATAGCAAACTAATAACTTATTTATTTTGATGGCCAAATCAATCACTGGAGTGGTCGCCATTTCATGATTGTTTGCCACAATTTAGGCCTCTTTATTTATTTATTTATTTATTCCTTTATTGCCATCAAGATTAAATAACGTAGAAAAGCAACGTCACAAAAAAGTAGAATACATGCATATAGCCAACAAAATATAAGACACCGAACAGAGGACAAAATCTTAAACTATTGATAAAAATCAAAAGAATAGAAACATTTTGAGAGAGCAAACCTTTTTGCTTCCCATTTGAATCTCTCAATCCCCTCAATGTTCCTGATCTCCAATGGGAGAAGCCGATATGCCTTTATGCATTTAAAATATGGCCCTTTTTCAAAGAAAGAAGTAGCATGGTAGGGCGCTCATAATTCGTTTCTATCTCTAGTCGTAATTGCCATATCTGGAGCATATTCATCCCTATTTGTCAAGAAAAATGATTTCTTCTTAACAAAGGTGACCAAAGCCATGAAGTAGAGACCTGGGACCGTAAGTAACCCCATTTCAATAAAGTATGGTCGACACGACGTTGGAGGATGTAAATGACGCATGCATCTCGCAATTCTCTTTTGTGCCCTAGAGATATCCCTAGCAAATCTTGAAGATCCCCAGAAAGAAATCCCATAGTTTAATTGGGATTGAACATAAGCAAAATAGAAAAGTTGTATGCTATTTGATGATACAATATATCTTCTAGTCTTCTAATAAGAGCACATGCACTATTGAGCTTAGACCGAAGTTTCACTGCATGTATTTCCCGACAAATACTTGAGTCAATATTAACCCCCAAAAATTTTATCATCTATATTGGGTATTGATTTGAGTTCATGTCGCACATATAATGATTGTGTGGGAATTTTATTTTTATTAAATAATATAAGGCCTGTTTTATTTCCATTAAGACAAAGGTAATTCTTTTCACACCACTGTGCCATTCTCGCCACTATACGAGAACAGATCACTGACAGGCTGGCGATAGAAGAGCTTGACAAAATGACCGATATATCATCGACAAATTGACAAGCCATTCCATCCCCATCATCATCATCCACATCCTGCTGCCGCAGTAGATACTCCGGTAAATCGTTCACATACAACAAGAAAAGCAATGGACCTAGTATCGATCCTTGTGGTACCCCCCTACACATGTTGTTCGGGTCCGAGAAATAGTCCCGGAGGTTAATCCTAACATTCACTGACTGGGATTGGTTTTATAAATATGACTCCAGAAGTCCCAGGGCCACTCCCCTCACCCCATATCTCTCAAGCTTAATGAATAGCAGTGTGAAATTTATGGTATCAAAAGCCCTTGAGAGATCAAACTACAGGCCAGCCACTTTCTCATTTCTGTCAAGTTTCATAATGATTTCTGTGAGGGCTTGATAAATAGCCATCTCCGTGGATTTTCCTGGTAAATAGCCAAATTGGTTTGCTGAGAGAATATTGCACTGTAAAAGAAAGGGCAAGAGTCTGTTGTAAATTGACCTCTCAAACACCTTTGACACCGCCGACAAAAGAGACACTGGCTTATGGTTTGCCGGATCATGAATATCACCCTTTTTAAAAATGGGCACTACTTTCGCCATTTTAAGAGAATCTGGGAAACTTCCCAATGAAAAGCAGTTGTTCATTATTAATGTTAACGGTTTACTAAAGTAGTAAGCAATGTGTTTTAATAGAAATATAGGAATTTCATCCATTCCACTGGAGTATTTATTAGGCAGAGCCATTATGATTCTGAATAACTCATTTTCATCCACAGGCTCAAGAAACAGTGAATGAGGGTATTCTGGGGAGTCATAGTTATTTGCATTGTAATGAATATCACTTGATAGATTAAATTGATCTTTAAAGGTATTTAAGATATTTATTGGATCTTCAATCAATGAATTATCGACAGAGTTTAATCTAATGTTTTTTTTGGTATTTTTATTACATTCTTTGTTAAGAATTTTCCACATTGCCCTATTTTTGTTTTTCGCATTTGCTATTATGTTTTCATTTAAACTACATTTAAAATCAAATATAAATTGTTTATATTTTCTCTTCTCTTCTTTATACTGGTTCAAGATATTTTGACTATTAGTTTGTTTATAAAAGATATACAAATCCTTAATCCTATTTGCATAGTTCTTAATTTCAGTATTGACCCAAGTAGGGGTACTTTTTATTCTGCACAGGCAAACTGGAAAAGCAATGGTAAAGTGATGAGTGAAGATATTTTTAAATATATCATATTGCACGTTTGGATCTTCTCGATAAAATATATTATCCCAATTCTCAGTAGATAACAGGTTTTGAAAATTAAGAATATTACAACTGGTGAAAAATGGTCTCTTGACAAATACATCCTTAGGTTTGTCATGAGATAGATTAAATGCTATTTTTTGACCATAGTGATCAGATATCTGTAATTACAGATTGATGAGATACCACACCCGGAACGTTACTAATGATGTTATCAATACAAGAATTACCAGTACCACTCACTCTTGTGAACTCACTCACGTGTGGTCTCAAGTCAAAGCTGGTTAAGAGCTCCAAGAGACTTGTGAGACTCCCGCTTGGTTTTAAAAAATCAATATTAAAATCCCCACGTATGATCAGGAACTTACCCGGATCATATATCTCATCTAACAGAACATTGAGGAGGCCAAGAAAATCACCAAAGTCAGCCTGAGGTGATCTATACATAGCTAAAATGATAAAATGTTTCTTTTAATTACAGATTGAGACAAAGATAATTAAAAATTTTATGAATAGCTAGTACACTGGTATGAATATTCTGGCTTTTAAAGTCCTGTTTGGCATAAATAGCAGTTCCGCCTCCTCTCATGTCAGATCTTGATGAGTAATTCACCAGGCTTTAGGAGGACACATTCACATTTTGAATTTCAGCTTCTGGCATCCAGTGCTCGGTCAAACAAAGTATATCGGGTTTTTTTCTTGCGCTAATAAAATATCAAGATCTAGCAATCTAGCACCTTGTTATTCAAACTTCTAACATTCAAATGCAAAACATTCATCGAGGCAGAGGTGTTCCGTGCTCAATTTCCCCATTTGAAGATGTGGAGATGTTAGGACTATCAGATATCAAGTTGACATCATGGGTGTTATTATTTAGTGACTCAAATGTTTTTCTAAAAAATTGCATCCCAAAGAAAAATCAAAGCGTTAGAAACCTACCCCTATAGGCCAAAAAGACTCCCTATAAAGTGTATCTTTTAAATCAGGATGAACACCTAACCCTACCCTACCATAAAGGGATTAAATCTGGCACTTTCATTTTTTGCCTGACACTGTTTTACTTCAATATCATCAGCACTTGAATTACCTTTCTTAGAAACATAGGTTTTAACTACCTCTTCATTTATGGTCTTTTTCACCCTAGTTATAAAAAGCCAAACTTTCTTGCTTTTGTTTGGTATTTTATCCGCTTCAAAATCACCAAACTCATCATTAGTTCCAATTTTTTTTTGTTTCTTTTTAAAAAAATCACTCCAATTTTTCTGGGCATTCAATGGTGTTTGTTTATGTTTATCGGTGCCTGAAAACGGGTTATGGTTCCATCCTTTCTTCTTTTGTGTATGAAATACTTGAGCCTCGGCATCGTTTTCCTATTGTTCGTTATCGATATTGATATTGGTCGATGTTGCTTTTACTGCAGCAGCAGTGGCGTAGTTTGTCGTTGGCCCGTTCATTTTGGCGCTCGATGCAGGTTCGAGTAGCTCCTGTGTACAATTTGTTGTCATTCTAGATCCTTATGGCAAATTTGGAGCACAGCCTTTTCTGATGATATGTTTTTATTTACGTTTTTTTCCAGTGATGAGAGTTTTTCAAGTAGTGAATTTTCCATGGCTTTGATCCGTTTATAGACTTCTGTGAATGAATAATTACTATCGCTTTCTAGAGCGGCAATTTTTTCCTTTAAGGTAAAAATTTCAGCATCCCTCTCTGAGACAACCTTATTTAGTTCGTCTTCCCGCTCATTTCTCGAGCAGCTGGCACACAAAATAATGGATTTACTTCCACTAACCACTTGTAAATTGAGCACAAGATTGGTGATAGCATATAGCACAATTTAAACACTTCACAGCAAGGTTTTCAATCCCGGATTTGCAATATTTACACTTTTTATTTTCAACTGCAGACTGTACATCTTCATTCGACGCTATCTTTTTAATTTAATAAATTGACTCACATAAATGCTGCTTAAATACTTTTATTAACATTTGGAAAAGTTGGAAAGAACTCTTTGTGCATAACCCCACAATACCCAAAGAAACCAGTTAACTTGACCTTGAGTTTTCACCAGTGTTTTTTTTTTTCCGGTTTTTAGTTAACTTGATCAACCGAAAAAACAAATTTTATGATAAACAGCAATAGTAAGTATATGTTTAAAGAAATTAGTCTCCTTAATTTTTGAACATAGCTGTAGAGTAGAAAATTGTTATAGTTGCTAGCTTGACAAATATGGCAAAAAAATACTTACGGTATGGAAAATGCGGTTTACACTTTGCAAAGGCTTTTCATTTTTGACATTGACACGATCATAGCCCTTGTCATAATACTCAAGTTCACCACAACATACGATGTCCTTAACTTTAAAAAAATAAGTTTATTAAAATAAATGGTACATTCCTAATATAAAATTATAATCTAAAGAGAGGAAATTTTTTCATTTCCAGAGAGCAATATTTTACCACATTCTCAACTGGTAAAATTGCCTCTAATAAAATTGTATGCACTCAATCTTATTTATTGTTGTTTGTGTTAATCGTTGACAATAAAGGTAACAAGGCAACTTACCATTGTTAATGCTTGGTAAAGACAGTTTTCCAAGTCTAGGAAAGTCCATTTCTTCAATAGTGGTCCAGTCAGGCTTGACAGTAACGGAAGCATCCCTGATTTTAATTTGAGGCTGTGAACATTAAAACAAAATTTTTACTAAAAGTAAACTCTTTCTAGGTTGACTCTCATAAGACGAGTACTCACCCTGCCTTGACCCCATCTACGAACTTGAGTCTTCTTATAATTATCCCTAGATTTAAGCCCTTTGCCAAGAGACTGCATACCTCCACCCTGTGAAGAACCCCGGCCGCCACGACCTCTCATATTCCTCTGGTTGGCCCGGAACCGCCCACGTTGGTATGGCGGTTTTGGCACGCGAGTAGTGTCCACCAAATGAAACGTACTTTCATCTTCGTCATGGTAGTAGGCATACTGACTTCCAGAGCCAAATTGAGAGGCATATTTATCTAAAAAATAAAAAAACAGAAGTCAGGATTTGTAGTAAAAAGTAAGGTTAGAGTGATATTATTACAATAAACTGGGGAGGGCGAGAAATCCTACTTACTTGCGTACTTTTTATCCTGGAAAGCAGCCCCTGTCCAATCACTGATCTTTCCCAAACGATCTCCTTTACTGAACGGTTGATAAGGCATGTCTTTAAACTGTTCTGGGAGTTCAGCAGGACCCCATCCGGTGGAGTTATCCTGGATAACTGGTGCTACGAAATGGGGCGCATCGCCCCCAGACTGCGTATCGGTCATAGTCATTTATTCACCTAATAAGTATTAAAAATGATACAATATGGGGAAAAGACATGCAAAACTTAAAACAAGAACGGGAAAGGGAATTTAAGAGATCTGACAGTTGACAGCTCCGATTGACGTTGACATTTACCAGAGAACTCTGTAGTTAATGCATAGACATAGAGGATGGACTGAGCATTAAATTCACAAAATTGACCACTCTCTAGAAAGAGACAAAGCGATTGTGCGGCCAATACCTGTCTCTTTTCTGTAGGCCTGTAATAAACAAGGCGCTGTACCCTGAGACGGAATTTAAGGCGAGAAAAGCCCCATACCCGATTTTAGTTCAAATAGAACACTCAGAAATATTATGTTTAAGAGAGCCGTAGCTTAGCGACATTCTAAAAAGAGACAGCTACTGGCCTCTCATTCGCTTTGTCTCTCTCACACTTTTGCGTCCATATTTACTTCACAGCGGGATACGGAACACTCGGTCCATCCTCTATGTCTATGTAAACATCAAATGGTAAACGTTAAATCTACATGGCGCTACAATTTACAGATTACGTTAATAGTAGATCTAAATATATTACCAATCTACATAGACATAGAGGATGGACTGAGTATTAACCTCATAAAATTGACCACTCTCTAGAAAGAGACAAAGCAACTGTGCGGCCAATACCTATCTCTTTTCTGTAGGCCTGTAATAAGCAAGGCGCAGTACCCCGAAAAGGAATTCAAAGCGAGAAAAGCCCCCTACCCGATTTTAGTCAAATAGAGCACAGGTTAGTGGCCTTCTAGAATGGGACAGCTACTGGCCGCTCATTCGCTTTGTCTCTCTCACACTTTTGCGTCCATATTTATTTCACAGCGGGATACGGAACACTCGGTCCATCCTCTATATATATAGAAGATATAATCCGATTGTAACTATTACTACTATATTAGAGTCCGAAAGCTTTCATATTAAAAGGTTCAATAAAATTTAAAAATTTGTGAGTGTATCATGGAAAGTCTCGAGTTTTTAAAATATAAATAACACAGAGGCACTCAAATACTATTAGAAAATAATTTTTGTTAGGTTCTATCTACCCTATCCTATTAAGGTTAACATGCAAAATTCTTCTTCTTTTTGTTGTAACTTTTAACAAACGGCTTCTTTCTGACTGAATCTTGAGAAGATAAATGGCCATGGCAAATGAGAACAACCGAGCAATGCATTAATAGTTAGACTTAAGTATGCAGCAAATAGTACAGTGTACCAATTTTTGTCTTGCATGCAGTTTTTTCGAAAGATCATAGAGACATTTTCATGGCATATCAGAAAAGTATAATGACTTCTTTATAATGTCACCGGGTGTTAAAACATCTGTTTACTTTAAATCAGCTCTATTTACACTACTAGTTTCTCGAACACTAGGAAATTATTAAAGTTACGAGGGGGTATGGACATCTATTTTTTCGTTTGATTATTGGGTTCGTACGGGAGAGGGGAGCAAGAGTAAGGATGCAGATAGGGTACATGTATATTTCTTTCCAATGCAAATAACTCTCACTAGTGAAAATATATTTTTATAAAACTGTGGCGAGTTCCAATGCAGTGAAAGGTTGCATAGTAGAGTATAGTAGAAGTCTACAAACAAGATAAGGACAAACAATCTTTTCGAATTATTGTTTATTTTCGGGCTAGAGAAAAATGTTCTTATTTTTGCTAATTATTTTAAAAGACTGATAATTATACGTTAATTTGTCTCTTTTAAAAGGGTTAAAGCAATATTTATCATGTAACTTGCGTAAGTGCCTCATCTTACCCAGATTTCAACTACAGTAATAAAAGTATTACATTTTCTTTAAATGTTAAAATAATTTCATTTATTAAAATGTACAAATTCTTTTATAATTAATTGTTTATTACTCAAAAAATAATTTTTAGCCTTGGACCATTTTCTCAGGCATATAGAGATTTTTAATGTTAGAACACTTTTTGTAACATGTGAGAGAAATTACAAATTGTAGGTATTTTGTGTACTACTTTACTTCAAAAAAGTATACATTTAGTACCAATCAACAACTCTTTATGCTTCAGATTGAACTCAACTTTCGTGTTCCAGGATTCCTCCTGCTTAGTATGTTCACAGGACCGTCACTAATAATTTTATTTCTTAAAGTAAGTCACGCTATTGTCAGAAATGAAAAAAGAAAATGAACAATAATACTATAAATAAATATATGTATTCGGTAGAATCCAAAAAATTGTCTAGTTTGAAAAAACCCTGTATAAATTTAACTTTTTTTAAAATTACTATTTCCTATAATGCACTATCTGTAACTTCGCCAGGATTCTCCAACGCAGCTTTCCTTTCATTAATAGCGTTTACAAGTTTTCTATAAGGTCCAAGTGGTAAGTTAAGGCTCTTAAGGTCGTTTTCGGTAAGAATAAGCAAGGTCTCTAGATCGATCTTTTGTTCCTCGAATCTGGAACTGTATTCACTTAATCCAAAAGCTGTAAGGAACCGTTCTAAGGGTGCGTTGGGACTGTCTTCTTCTTCTTCAGATTCGGAATCTGAAATAAAATAAAAATATTTGCTTAATTTTAATTATTTGGGATAAAATAGCCTTGGCATTGATTTGTTTACGTTTATAAGCTAACGATAAAGTTATAGAACTACTCATGATGTAAAAGAAGCCCAAATAATTTTTATTTCATGTCTTTTCTTGTTGTTGGGACCTACCCTAAAGGACAAATTTGATTTCTGATTAGTTGGTGAGTTATCGAATTGCTGGCGTCATACCATGGAGTAACCAATTAAAATAACGGTTTTCCCAAATACTTGCCTGATAGCTCATCATCTGTAATAGCTCTTTGGGTGTAACTTTCCCCAGAACCTAAGGAACTCTCTTCCGGTCGATTGGTATTTTGATAAAATCCTCCAAATGAATTTAAACTTTTCCTGTAACAAAAAATAAATGTTAAGGTGTTGATGCTCTTATTCATTCATTCTATACTTTACCAGGTGTAAGTGAAAAATAGACACTCCGGGACTCTTAAGAAAAGAGTCAAAAGAATTTTGTGTATTATATAAATGTAATTAATAATAGTATTCTACTTAAAATAAGATGTTCAGTTATTAAGCATCTAAGATTTTTGAACGCCCTATATGGACGAAAAATTCATAAAAAAAGCATAACTTATTGCACAATATTTCCATCTCAACCTACCAAACACTTGATATAATAGTTGATAAAAGTTGATAAAAAAAATCTCGAAAAAAATCGTATTTTTATTTCTAATTATCTATTATCTAATTTTGGACACCTTATGTACTTACCTAATTACAATACTTCCCATTCCAGGGCGTATAAAAATACTAGAGGGTTCTTGTAAAGGCTTATCAGCATTATTCTGCAGTTCCGCCAAAAAAATCAGGTTGCGAAATGCTTCTTACCATTCCATTACTAGGTGGAGGGGGCGTTGAACTATCTATTTGTTCCGCTTCGTTAAATACACCATCTAAACGTCCCCTGCGATGAGATTCGAAAGCAGAACGCTGTAACGTTCCCCCGTAGAGAACCTCTGAATCGCGTCGTATTCCTGTCAGTTTTGAAATTGAAGCTTTACCATTTTCAACACTAGTTATCTGTAAATGAAGGTAGACGGTTGTATTGTACTTTAAATATTCAAAAATTGTATGATATTTACTTTAAAATCATCATCCTCATTTTGAGTTCCCAATCGGTTATTCTTATTGGCCAAAATTTTTCTCTGTACAGTACCCATCGTTTTTGAACCTTTCACTGTTCCTCCCATAACCAAATTACTAAATGTATTCCGTCTTTCTGGTGCTACGTTTGATAAGTTTGACATTGATCCACTTTTTATCCTCGCTTTGATTGTATTGATCATCGAAGGTCGATAATCTTTGGTTTGTCTTCTTTCGAGTTTCTCGTGCATGTGATCTGTTTTTGCCTTATGTTTATTGTAGTTCTGAAAAAGACACAATATATCAAAGATTACATGTGCTCTTTAATATCCGTACCTGTTTGATTTAAATTTTACTGTTATTTCTGACTTTTTACCTTAATTCTCTTTTTAGCATTCTCCTTCGCCTTCTCCTTCATGGCTTTAACTTTTTTCTTGTCGCTAGCCTCCATTTTAGCCGTAACTCCATCCAAAAACCTCAATATATCTTCTCTATTGTTAATTCCTGCCAACTCTTGAGCTGTCCTCCCATCTATGTCTGTGTTGTATATGTTAGCCCCAAAGTTGACTAGAAAGGTCACTATGCGCATGTGTCCTTGAGCTGCGGCGAGGTGTAAAGCCGTGTTGCCAAACAGGTCTGCTTTATCTGGATCGCCACTGAAAAAGAAATTTTTGTGGAAAAAAGATATCAGGAAAGTTGTTACAAATTATGGAATGATGATCTGAATTAGTAATTTAATAACTGAACACTTTGGAACCAACTCTGGACATTTTCGGGTGCAAAAATGGAATATCGTTAGTTAGTAGTAGTTAACAAATAAGAAATTTTATTAACTGTAACAAAAACTTGAACTTAGTAAAGACTAGTGCCATAGAAAATATAGTTATTACTATAGAAAGGAAAACAGGTGGAACAAAACGTCGCCGCAAAACGAAGCCGGCTGGCTGCTGCCGTCGAGTTTCTTAGAGACTGCACACAAGTAGAAGTTGTATATATGTAACAATAATAGGGATAAATATGCGCGGCGTCTCTAAAAACTCGATGAGATACATTTTAATGTACCGACAATTATTTTATTATAGACTATATGTCAAAGAATAGATTTACAGTGACAAATCTTTAACTTGATTATTTCGGTCACGGCTCCACTTGTTTATATGTAAACGAGAGACAAGATTAACAGTAAATTCAAGGAAGGGCGACCGGAAATAATGAGTTATGATATGATTGAATGGCAGTGTTGTCAGATTTTTAAAATTATTAATATTCAATGAAGGAAAATTATCGTTTATCGAATAAAGAAGCAAGCAATTAACATATATAAGAAACAGCTGAATATTTAAAGAGTTGATTGATTGGTCCGTTACCTTGTGACAGTACATTTTAACAATGAAATTACTTAATTACTTTGTTAACTGTCACTAAATATATTTGTAAAGATTTTACAATTGCTTTATCGCGATTTCGTAGTAAAATTACATTGTCAAACGCTTAACTAAGACTAAAACAGATTTTTGATATTTTATGTTTATGTGATCAACAGATGTGAGGCTATTATGTACTAAAAAACAGTTGGCACAGAAAGGAATTTGCTACGTCTAATTGACTATTCAGTAAATTTATATTATGATCCTTTGAATGTCTGTAAATTTCTTAGAATCCGTAGAAATTTACAGGCATTCTAAGGACCATAATATAAATTTACTGAATAGTCAATTAGACGTAGCAAATTCTGTCCTGTTCCAACTGTTTGAGTACCTAATAGACCCACATCTGTTCATCATATAAACATAAATACAAAAAATTTGGTTTAGTTTTAGTTAAGCGTTTGACAATGTAGTTGTACTACGAAATCGCGATAGCGCAATTGTAAAATCCATAGACATAGAGGATGGACTGAGCATTAACCTCATAAAATTGATAACTCTGTAGAAAGAGACAAAGCGAGTGTGCGGCCAATACCTGTCTCTTTTCTGTAGGCCTGTAATAAACAAAGCGTAGTACCCCGAGACGGAATGCAAGGGAAGAAAAGCCCCATACCCGATTTTAGTTCAAGTAGAATACTTAGAAATATTATTTTCAAGAGCGCCGTAGATTAGCGGAGTTCTAAAAAGAGACAGCTACTGGCTACTCATTCGCTTTATCTCTCTCACCTTTTTTGTCCATATTTACTTCACAGCGGGATACGGAACACTCAGTCCATCCTCTATGTCTATGGTAAAATCTTTACAGCTGAATATTTACTAAATTCGTACTTTAATAAGAAATATAGAGTGTTATGAAAATCGCTTAATATATTGAAATCAGCAAATCATTGCATCAAAAGCCCAAAAATAATCAAAAATATCGCTTCTCAATAACTAAAAATGGACCTTTAAGTTTTATGGTTTCTTAGTAGGTATGCCAATGATTTTATGTCAGAAACAAGAGATTGGTATCTTGATAATACCCTAACTGTTACAGTGTTGTGCTTAATATACTTTTTTATTATTATTTCGTGCTATAATTAATGAATTGAACTTTATCTATAAGCTTCTGATGTTGTAGAAACAAACCACATTTGATGTTTAGTGTTTTAACGAAAGGAACTAATAGACAAAAGAGCCGAAATCTAACCTACACAAATAGATTTCTATTCAAAGCCGGAATTTTTGATAATGTCACGAATCACTATATAAAAAAAATTGTTTGATTTTTATTATAGTTTCATGTATGGCCCAATACCGTGTAAAAAACTCTTTTTATAACCAACTGGTAAATCCGGTAGAACATAAAACATGATGTAAATTCCGGAAAAAAGGAAAATGAAAAGACTTTCTACGTAAAGTAAATCAAGTTAACTAATTATTTTTAGGCGTACAACATAATATAATGAATAACTATTTATTCTTCAGAAACATTCATTTTCTAAAAAAAAAACATTTACTGATGACTGACAAAACTCATAAAGTTGTCAACTGTCACTATAAAAAGCTGTTTACTCCAGTTGCATTGTAAAACTAGCTCTTTGCGGTTATCGTATCATGGCACCGGTTCTTATTAGGATTCATTACATCATTACCTTTGGTTTCATTTCTATAGCTTTATGTTAAAAATTTACAGTATAAAAATATTTTAGTCCTATGGAGATGCAAACTTTTTACGAATACGATTAGATTTAGGTTAGGTGTTGAGACAGACCTGTAAATAATGATTTCTTCTTTTTTTTCAGATACATCTACATATAGGTTAGATATAACTGTAGAGTTAAGTAAATTTAGTATAATAATTTTTGAAACATATTTAACCAAAGTGAAAGTTAAATAATCAGGATACTTTTTAGCTTATTATTAAATAATAGTATACATTATTAAATAATATAGTAATTTGCTTAGGCAATTTTGGCGGATTGTTTTTTGGTTTTGACAATTATATGCTTACACTATATTTCACTTACCATGGTATATAGTGTTCAGTAAATGATTGACGTTACCACACTTTTTCATGAATTCAATAATCTTATGCCGAATTTTCGAAAACGAATATGTCAGTCTGTAGCATTCATGCTTTTAAACGCAAACCTATTTACTGACGTGTTGAACTATTTATGTATCTTTTCAATACCCCTGTAAACAAATCTAAAATATCTAATACTGAAATTTAGGTGGTTCACTATGTGGACAAATATAGAACATCTCTATATACAAAGAAGGCAGTTCTGTTTGTGGCTAAGATTCATTATTATTCAGTTCACTAATTAGTCTGCGTTTCCAGCCTATTATTATTAGTTAAATCTAGTGCCTTTTTTTTTGGTTAATACTACCAAATTTTTTTTACATGATTATAGAAACGAACATTTAAATGCAAATTTTACTTTTACTCTATCGATACTTTAACCATTCCCCACCTAACCGAAACCTAACCTAAAAATTCATTGTAAGTAATATATGGGTTTGGTATTTTACATTTTATCTTCGTGAATTTGTGATACCGTATGTAATTTGGTAAACCTTCGTTACGCGGGTTTTTCAGAAAAAGGTTTTTTTTTTTGGGAATAGGCTTAACTCAGTTCGTTTATGCGCATGCGCATGCGCCGAGAAGATTATGCTACAATTACAGGCATAGTAAAATTCCAACCAGTAAGAAACTTTTCTGTGAAATTTTCTTTGTGGAAAACAACACGAAAAGAACAAATCACAAGGTTTTTTTTTGGAATAGGCCTAAAATAGTCTAGTCTCCAGTTACTAATATAGCACGTATATCATTTTTTTTCACATTAAGGTAGGACATTTTTTTTTTTCATTATTTAATGTATTTTGTAATTGTTGATTATTTTAATTCAGGTTAGTTTCAGTTAGTTGAGGTTAATAAAAAGGGTTACCTCTCGATTTTTTCTCATAAATTTTTCAAATTTAGGCCATTTTAAGCCTATTTAAGAAAAAAAATCCTCCTTTTTCTGAAAAGCCCGTGTAAACTCAAAAAAAAGTTAATAATTTTTTAAAAAGATTAGGCTGACCTCTACATTTTACCCATTAGTGTGAAATTCTTCCGAAAACAACTGACAGTTTCGATGTGTGGTTATCAACGGTTTTGTCAGTGATATAGGTTAATTTTTATTTACTAAAAAAAAGGTGCAAAAAGGCTTCCCCCCGATATTTTCTCGCAAGTCTTTCAAAATTAGACCATTTTAAACCTATTAAAAAAACCGTTTTCTGAAAAGCCCGCGTAACGAAGTTTTACTCGTAATTTAAGTGTAATAATGCTGTTGATTTAGTTACTTTTTTGTATCGATGTGTACTTAACAACAACAGTTTTTTTATATGCTTTTAATAAATTGTGGAAATTTACATGTACTTTTTGTTAACACTGTGTTTCTCAATGGCGTCATAAAGGTTATTTTTTTAGAAATAGTAAACAGCCTAAATTTGTTATATATTCAATCATTCTATGATAATACATACCACAATACAATATAAAAAATATGTTATGGATTCAACGGTGATATTTCTAGGTAATTTTTTTTTTACAGATCAGAAATTACTTGTTAAACTTAACAAAAATTAAGTAACTATCATTGGGTAAAACAGAAATATGTTTTGGGTAAATACTAACTATTATTATATGAACGACAGTTTTTAACTTGAAAATCCGTTTTTTTTATATTCTTGACAGAAAGTTAGGTTACCTTAAGGAAGAAATTTATATGTCGCCACATTATGTCATAGGCGTCAGACCGGAGTAATAAATGAGAATTTTACCAAATTCTAAGTATGTCTAACTTGAGAAAAAAAGTTCCATATATTAAGCTATTTTCGTAACACCCTGTATATAACGATATATAACCTTCTATTAAAATTAACAAATATCAGTAACACTGATACGTATTAATTTTTATATACCAAATAGCAAAGGTAATGCACTCGTTCTAATTTTCATTCAATCTACACCTTATATTCCAGAATTTTTTCGAATTTTTTTGATTAGTTCTAGAAATGGGGTTGGAGGACCGTGATTTTTGGTAATTTTTAGTTTTCATGTGATACCACACTCAACGAACTTGAAATTTTTCGTTTTCACTTCTGATTTCACCCTCCAAAACCAACCCCTTAAGTCAAAATTTAACTTTCAAAACTACACGGCTCTAATGGAGCCTAATGTCGCTAAGGCAGTTAGTCAAAATTTCACCAAATCCACCATACCACCACTCACACGGCCAGATAATTCTATTGCAACGATACCCGTTGAGAAAGCGAACTTGTGGGCTGAACTCTTTGCTTCACATTCTACTGTTGATTTCTAAGGAAAAATACCACCTACTATTCCCACAGTGCAGTCAAGGATGCCCGATATTGTCTTCAGACAGCGTATCATAAAACGTATTTTGATGAAGCTAGACACCAAAAAGGCTTCTGGCGCTGACGGAATACCTGCCATGGTTCTCAAAAAATGTGCGAGAGAATTAACACCAGTTTTCTGTAGACTTTTCAATCTATCCTACAGAAAGGGAATATTTCCTTCCTGCTGGAAATGTGCCAAAGTTCAGCCGATATTGAAGATACGAGGCTGGTTTGAAAAGTCCGTGCAAAAATAAAAACTACTTATGTGTTTGGGGTAAACCTTTTTTATTTTTCGACATAGTCTCCTTTTGGGCTTATACACTTCGTCCAACGATGTTCTAGTTTGTTGATCCCTTCCGAATAATAGGATTTGTCCAAGTCTGCAAAATATCCATTAGTGTCTGCAATCACCTCCTCGTTTGAATAAAATCTTTGTCCCGCCAGCCATTTCTTCAAATTGGGGAACAAATAGTAGTCCGAGGGAGCCAAGTCTGGAGAATAGGGGGGATGTGAAACGAGTTGGAATCCTATTTCCATTAGTTTTGCGACCACAACTGCTGAGGTGTGTGCTGGTGCGTTGTCGTGAGGGAAAAGGACTTTCTTGTGGGCCAATCGCGGGCGTTTTTCTTGCAGCTCGGTTTTCAAACGGTCCAATAACGATGAATAATATTCACCTGTAATAGTTTTACCCTTTTCCAGATAGTCGATGAGGATTATCCCTTGCGAATCCCAAAAGACAGTCGCCATAACCTTTCTGGCCGAAGGAACGGTCTTCGCCTTTTTTGGTGCAGATTCCCCCTTGGTAACCGATTGTTTAGATTGTTGTTTGGTCTCAGGAGTATAGTAATGTATCCATGTTTCATCCACAGTGACGAAACGACGCTTAAAGTCCTCCGGATTCTTCTGGAACAGCTGCAAACCATCCTGGCAACACTTCACACGATTCCGTTTTTGGTCAAGCGTGAGCAATCGCGGCACCCATCTTGCGGATAGCTTTCTCATGTCCAAATGTTTATGCAAAATATTATATACCCGTTCAGTCGAGATGCCCACAGCACTAGCAATCTCACGCACCTTAACTCTTCTGTCATCCATCACCATATCATGGATTTGATTAATGATTTCTGGAGTCGTAACCTCCACAGGCCGTCCAGAACGTTCAGCGTCACTTGTGCCCATATGGCCAGTCCGAAAATTTTGAAACCACTTATAAACTGTTCTAATCGAAGGTGCAGAGTCACCATAATGTTTATCAAGCTTCTCTTTAGTCTCCTGAGGCGTTTTGCCTTTCATAAAGTAATGTTTAATCACCACACGAAATTCTTTTTTCGTCCATTTCTTGAAAATCACTCGACTTCCATGATTCACACGAATGCCAAACACAAAGAAATAGACCAATATGGCTGAAACTTGGTGTGCGTTCATTCAAGAGATGCTACTAACTAAACATGACCTCGATACGCACCGGTGGTGCCATCTCTCGGACTTTGCACGGACTTTTCAAACCAGCCTCGTACAAGAAGACTTTGCCAAATAACTACCGACCAATCGCACTGCTTCCAATAATATTGAAAGTCATGGAAAAGGCTATCAATCAGCATCTTCTAAAATATCTTGAAAGATTCATCATTATTAGCGATCACCAATATGGCTTTCGTAAAAATAGATCAACAGGAGATCTTCTTACTTATGTAACACATGTTTGGAACAACGCAATTGAACACTTTGGAGAATCTCGAGCGGTTGCTCTTGACATATCCAAGGCATTCGACCGTGTTTGGCACGATGGGCTGTTGGCTAAGCTACATTCTTAATGTATGTTATGTAACGGTATGTCTGAAAAGTTCTGTTTGTGGCTCTCATGTTTCCTCAGAGAGCGTTCTTTACGAGTGGCAGTCAACGGATTTCTTTCTAACACCTTCACTATCAACGCCGGTGTGCCCCAGGGCTCCATACTGCCTCCTACTCTCTTTCTCATTTACATTAACAATCTGTTGGAAAAGACCGGGAATCCAATCTACAGCTTTGCAGATGACAGTACGCTTGTCTCTTCATTCACCTCGAACGCTCGGACATCGATTGCTCAGGCGAATATTCGCAGACAGCAGGAGGTCGTTCAACTTAACAAAGACCTGGAAGAAATTCTATCTTGAGGTGACAGTAACCAAGTGGAATTTAACGCTACAAAAACCCAGGCGGCAGTTTTTTCTAAAAAAGTTAACGTTGCTGAATCCGACATAGTTATGTCGGGGCACTCCATTCCCCTAGCATCGTCGCTCAATTTGTTGGGCGTTAGTTTGGGAGCAAATATATCCTGGCATGAACATGTTGCAGGCATAGCAAGGAGAGCTTCTCAAAAGTTGGGAATATTATTTCGAACCAGAAAGCTTTACACTCCACAACAATTGATAATTCGTTACAAAGCTCAAATTCGACCAACTATGGAATACTGCTCCCATGTTTGGAGCTCCGCTCCCAAACATGGGAGCACTCTATTCAGAGAAGAGCTGTTCGTCTGATTGGAGACCCGGAACTGATCGACGGCCTTGATTCGCTGGAACTTCGAAGAATGGTTGGCGACTTGAGCCTATTCTACGAGGATTTTCATGGAAAGTGTTCGAAGGATGTGTCCCGCTTAATTCTTCCCAGAGCGGTGTATGTTAGAAGTACACGTCGCGCTAATACTTCACATCCATATGAGGTTCGGCTTGTTACTCCTCGTACAATGCTTTTCAAGCAGTCTTTTATATGGAGAACATCATCCCCTTGGAATAATTTGCCCAGCACTGTGTTTCCCACCGAGTACAATTTGCAGCGATTCAAGAACAACGTGAATCGCTTTTTCCGCACACGTGTCGCTCCTGTAGCGCTTTAGGGACTTCCCTGTAGCACGTGTGCTAGCCTCATAAAAAAAAAAATAGTTTCAAAGAAAATCGGATGTGACAGACAGACAGCCGGTCACCGAAGTGGTCCCATAAGTGCCCCGTACAGAACACTAATGGACCAATATTAAAAACGTAGATTAAACTTATACATACCCTCTTCCACACAGTAATCTCAAAACTTCCAAATTTCCATGAAAAGCTGCATATAGGGTTGGGGTCATTCCTTGTTCATCTCGTCCATTGCAGTCCCGACTCGTCGATTCTTTTAAAATTTCCAGGACACCATCTTTAGCAGCTCTATTAATAAATATAAAGAGATAGTGTAGTTAAGGAGGTACGAAACCCTTAACGTGCAAGGCCACATAACAATCGATTTTTGGTTTTAATGGGATTTGTGTGTAATTTAGATGTAACGTCACTAGTCCTGACGTACCAACAAAAAACCGAAATCACGTCGAATCAATAAATAATAAAAATAACAATGTTATCGAATTACATTTTTTAGTATTTTGCTGATTTGATATAAACTCGATAAAAGGGATCACAATACACTCGAAAAATCTGCAAATATAGAACATTATCTAATATGCGACACTATAATAATTGTGTTGTACATTTTTTTACACTAATAGAAAAGATATTTATTAAAGCAATAGATAGGTTTAATTTAATTAAATCTGATATTATTCTTGGTTAAGGCTTAGTAGGATTTTTATCTCTGATAATGATGGAATAGGGCAAAATTACTGTAATAATCATCGATATTATCTTTATAGCTTTGTAATTTTTTTAATAATACTTCAACAACAATAAAACTATAAATGAAAGCAGATAATTCAATGAGTAACGGAAGTACAAACACGCTTCATGAAATCAATTTGAATTCAAACAGTTTTATTCACGGTAAAATGATTATTTTGTCATGAAAACAACTAAACCAGATATATCTTCCAATAATAGAGATGTCATCGGCCTAAAACAACACTTCTGCTTCTCTTCTTGGAAGAGTAATAGCTGTTTTCGTCTTACTTACTTGTGAAAACGATCCGTTGACATTGTCGGCTGAAAGTTTGTTATGGTTCACTCTTTCTCACTCAAAACAATTTTTTTTTCACGCGAATTTCACCAGATATCGACTTTTTTTTATCACAGTTTATACGTAGTTTATTTGACGGTAGTCATATAGCAATTTTATATTCACTCAATTAATAAGATAAACTGATTAAAACACTTTTGTTGATATAAGTAGGACCTCGTTCACCTGGCATTCCGGGTCTCACTTTCTCATCTGCTAGAACAATTAAAAAAGTCCGGTTGCGATGTTGCCAGTATTTTTCTTTAAATTTTGGATATTTTTTTCATTAAATGATATCGCAGATAATTTGGTTAATAAATAAATTAAAATGTATATGTAAATTAGTATTTATTTATTTATACATTCAATTCCAATAGGCTAAGGCCCAATTACAGGAATAACTTTTATACTAATGAGCTACATATAAAGGAAGAAGATGATACAATTCAAATAATAACACAGGGCAACAAAAAAATATTTTTGTTTTGGTGCCTGGGATTTTAGAGCTGATTTTAACTATATTTGAGACGCTAAATCTATACATGCAATCCGTTTTTCTCTATCAGCTCTACTTTTTTAGATACATCAACTTATCTACCAATGTGGTTTTTATTCAGTATATTCATTTATGAGAGTTCTAAAATTATTATATATTCATTAATGTAGGTACAATGGTTTTATTGTCAGTCTGTAATTGAGTAAATTCCAGGTAAATCTATAAATAGTGGAACCATTGCCTATCAGGTACCTGAACTGATCCTTTTAATCACCTAACTCGGGTAAGTCTCGTCAGTTTGTGCGTTCTTACTAATGAGAGTAGATCGAATTCGGCGTGTTATTTTATGTTAAGAAAAGAGTGTTTTTGTGTTACTGAACAGAATTAAAATGAGTTCAGGTTCCAGTTCAAGAAGAAGTTGTGTAAATCAACCTGATGTGTTTTGCTATATATGCGGAGAATACATGTTTCAACAAAACAGACAAACTATTATTGACTTTGTAAAGCGAGCGTATCTTGGATACTTTGGAGTTAAGCTTGGTGATCAGGACAAAACGTGGGCCCCGCATCTCGTATGTAAAACTTGTACAGAGCATTTACGGCAGTGGACTACCGGGAAAAGAAAATGTCTAAAATTCGGCGTACCAATGGTTTGGAGAGAACCAAAAAACCACTTCAATGATTGTTATTTCTGTTTAGTAAATACTAATGGAATCAATCGAAATAACCGCAGTAAGTGGACTTATCCCAATTTAGACTCGGCAATACGCCCTATCCCGCACTCAGATGAAATACCGATTCCAACAAATATCAGCTACCACATATCTCTGATAACGAATATTTTCCCTCTGATCGCTCTTCTGATGCTAATAAAAGTTCTGATGCTAATGAAACTAACAGTGACTATGAGGGGACGTCATCAGTTCCTCAACGCTTCAATCGAAATGAATTAAATGATCTCACCAGGGATCTCAATTTATCGAAAAAAGTTTCTGAAGTACTGGCTTCTAGGTTGAACGACAAAAATTTACTGGAACAAGGAACCAAAATTACCTTTTACCGTACAAGAGAAAAAGATCTGCTACCATTCTTTTCTCAAGAAGACCACTGGGTTAGAAAAGATTGGCCTCAGAGAGAAAACATGGACGTTGGGGAAAAGAATGTCATTAACGACGCTTTGGTTGAAAGAGAAAAAATCATACTTCCTCCGTTACATATAAAGTTGGGCTTAATGAAGCAATTTGTAAAGGCTCTTGATAAGAATGGGTCTTGTTTTGCATATATAGGGGTAAAAATGCATCAGTTGAGCACAGAAAAACTCAAAGCAGGGATATTTGACGGCCCACAAATAAGACAATTAATTAAGGATCCTGCCTTCATAAATTCAATGAATCAAGTTGAACGAGAAGCTTGGACATCATTTGTTGCAGTTGTAGAAAATTTTCTAGGCAAACATAAAGCTCAAAACTATGTTGAAATGGTTAACAAGATGCTTAATAGTTTCAAATCCTTAGGGTGCAATATGAGTATTAAAATACACTATTTACACAGCCACTTAGACCGTTTTCCAGAAAATTTAGCAGACATGAGTGAGGAACAAGGTGAAAGATTTCGCCAAGATATTAAAGTTATGGAGGACCGCTACCAAGGAAGATGGGACATGCACATGATGGCAGATTACTGCTGGAGTTTAAAAAAGGGACTGTTTAAAAAAACATTCAAGAATGTCGCGGAAAAGAAGCTTTCCAAGTGTTGAGTGACTATTTCATTTCTTCGATGTTTTTTTTTGTTTGTAAGTACGACATAATATTGTATTTTGTATAACTAAAATAAAAATTTCGTATCTACTTTTGTTTACTACACTTACGGATTTGAGTTACAATAATGTAACTTATATTTCTCTAAAATTGTATATCTTAAAAATTTGAGCTCCTAGGTACAAATGAATACGTTATTTGAATTCAGGACATCAAATTGATATAGAATCAGCTCAAAAAACCTCGACACCAAAACAGCTGTTCCCTGTGTAATCAGAGTATATAAGTAAGAACATTTAACAGTTTGAAAAATTTCCAAAGTAAAAAAAAATGAAAATAGTAATAATAAAAAATTACAAATTTGAAATAACCTCTAAACATCGAGCAGAGAACCAATAAGTACCGACAGCCTACTGTAATGGAAATCGCTGGAGTTTCCAATGACATTGCCGTTCTTGCACAGTATATAAATAGGGCTGTGGAATAATATATTTGGCCTAGCCAGGCCGAGGCTAAAAATAGGTGAGTGCCTTGCCCCAAGGCGTGGTGCATGGAAAGACACATTGCTTAATAGGAAAGGGCAATCAATATGGTGATTTAAAAGCTTATATAAGAATTTGTTGGAGTGCATGTCCCCTCTTTTTGGAAGAAGCAACTCATTAAACCATGACAAGATTAGTCCGTGATCAACACCGCGGTCCGGATAGACACCATCCCCCTTGAAAATAAGATATTTAATGAAGCGCCTCTGTATCGATTCGATTGAGTTGTTATATTGTATATTGGATATCAAACAATAGAAGCATAGTCAAACTTAGACCTAACAAAGGAATAATCGAGAAGCTTGATTGCAGATATGTTCGTAAAGTCTCTACAATTTCTAATCAGGAAACCCAGCATCCTTGATGCACCAGCAACCATTTGTTCAATATGGTCAGCAAAAGAGAATTTCTCGTCAAACATGATACCCAAATCTAACCGAACGAAGATTCTGTAGAACAGTATCATCTACGGAATAATTGAAAAATATAGGGTTGTTACGATAAGAATATCGAACGACATTGCATTTGGAAACGTTTAAGGTGAACCTGTTAGCAGAGCACCAGTTCGTGAGAGCATTAATGCTACTCTGTAAATCGTGGCAATCAGAAACCGAGTCTATATGTTTAAAAATCTTAAGGTCATCAGTATAAGCAAGCTTCCGGCAGCCTATTTCATTCAGCAAGTCGTCAACAAGCATATTGAAAAGAACAGGTCTCAGATTGGAACCTTCGGGAACACCTGAAGTGGGAATATGGAGGAACCTGAACCCATTGATTTCTACCAAGAACCTGCGATTCAGGATGTATGAATTTAAAACATCAATTAGGTGGTTTGAGATTCAACAGTAAGTAGTGATCAAGCCGATCAAAGGCTTTGCGAAAATCCGTATAGACCAGGGGGGGGGGGGGGGGGGGGGGGGGGGGGGGGGGGGGGGGGGGGGGGGGGGGGGGGTCAATCTGGCTCCCATCGTTGATACCGTTGTACACAAATTGCGAGAATGAGGCAAGATTTGTGGTGGTAGATCTGCCAGGCATAAAACCGTGTTGGTCAATAGAAATCGTATTTCTCTCTTTTGAGAAAATAAATTTATGCAGAATAATTTCAAGAATTTTAGAGAAATTACATAAAATAAATATGGATGGATAATTATCAATTACACCTGGATCAAGATAGGTCGGACTTTGGCCACCTTGCAAGCAGCAGGAAATGTGTGAGTCGTCAATACTAGATTAAAGATATGGAGCAAAGGACCGGATAAAGCGGACACGCAATCCTTGACAATAAAACTGGGAATGCCGTCGGAACCGGAGGTCAGTCTATTCTTGAGGGACTTAGCCGCAACCACAATATCCTTCTCGGAAATTTCGGGAACGTCAACAAAGAAAGAGGGAGCTCCCCAATAACTATACTCTTCAGGCCTAGACAACTTAATAAATACGCTGTGAAACCAATCACCAAAGACAGTGACTATGCTAGGTGGGTCCTTATAGACACGATCAATATTTCTCATGTTATTAGGAATGCCGGATCGAGAGCGTTTACGCGGAATAAACGCTGAACGCCGTAACGAATATGTGGGCTACAGCTTATTACTGCTTAGTATATATCACCACTACACCAAACACTTTATTTTTGCACTCGACGCGCTCGTAGCTTCATCAGGAGCGATGATTGACTAAAGCTAAACTACAAATCTTTTTTTTTTTTTTTTATTGGTCTAGCACACGTGCTGCAGGGAAGTCCCTAAAGCGCTCCAGGAGCGGCACGAGTGCGGGAAAAAGCGATTCACGTTGTTCTTGAATCGCTGTAAATTGAACTCGGTGGGAAACACAGCGCTGGGCAAATTATTCCAAAGGGATGACGTTCTCCATATAAAAGATTGCTTGAAAAGCGTCGTACGCGGAGTAACAAGCTGAACTTCATACGGATGCGAAGCACCAGCGCGACGTGTATTTCTAACATGCACCGCTTTGGGAGGAATTAAGCGGGCTACATCCTTCGAACACTTTCCATGAAAATACTTGTAGAACAGACTCAAGTCGTTCAACCGTTCTTTGATGTTCCAGCAAATCAAGGCCGCCGGTCAATTCCGGTTCCCCAATCAGACGGACCGCTCTTCTCTGAACAGAATCCAACAAATGCAGTGTATGTTTGGGAGCGGAGCCCCAAACGTGGGAGCAGTATTCCATAGTTGGTCGAATTTGGGCTTTGTAAAGAATTAACAGTTGCTATGGGGTGTAAAGCTTTCTGGTTCTAAATAATATTCCCAATTTTTGAGAAGCTCTCCTTGCTATGCCTGCAACATGTTCATGCCAAGACATATTTGCTCCCAAACTAACGCCCAACAAATTGAGCGACGATGCTAGGGGAATGGAGTGCCCCGACATAGCTATGTCGGGGTTCAGCAACGTTAACTTTTTTTAGAAAAAACTGCCGCTTGGGTTTTTGTAGCGTTAAATTCCACTTGGTTACTGTCACCCCAAGATAGAATTTCTTCCAGGTCTTTGTTAAGTTGAACGACCTCCTGCTGTCTGCGGATATTCGCCTGAGCAGCCGATGTCCGAGCGTTCAAGGTGAATGAAGAGACAAGCGTACTGTCATCTGCAAAGCTATAGATTGGATTCCCGGTCTTTTCCAGCAGATCGTTAATGTAAATGAGAAAGAGAGTAGGAGACAGTATGGAGCCCTGGGCACACCGGCGTTGATAGTGAGGATGTTAGAAAGAAATCCGTCGACCGCCACTCGTAAAGAACGCTCTCTGAGGAAACATGAGAGCCACAAACAGAACCTTTCAGACATACCATAAGAGCGCAACTTAGCCAACAGTCCATCGTGCCAAACACGGTCGAATGCCTTGGATATGTCAAGAGCAACCGCTCGAGATTCTCCAAAGTGTTCAATTGTGTTATTCCAAACATGTGTTACATAAGTCAGATCTCCTGTTGATCTATGTTTACGAAATCGTATACGCTAAGTATAAATAAGGTACAAATCTACCTTATTTATACTTAGCCTAACATCTGAATTACTCAAGCGAAACTAATTACATGGGCGAAGCCATCAGTTCAGGTCAAGTAATTAGTAAAGGGGCTATAGGGAATAGGCCCTCTATTTTTATTTAAACTACTTTTACATTTTATAATTTCCATACTTTCGTGTGCGTTCAACAATCTTCTATCAGATACATCTTTAACTCATCTTAGATTATCCAATGTTACAGTATCATCAGTTTCAAGAGCATGTTCAGCAATGCTAGACTTTTCTGTTCTACCGTATTTTAAATGGGCTAAATATTCTTTAAATCGTGTTTTAATTGACCGTTTAGTTTGCCCAACATACTTTTGTCGCAATCATTACAACAGATTTCATAAATGCCAGTTTTCTCACAATTAGGAATCGTATCTTTGGGATTTCCTAAGATATTCCTCAAATTGTCTGATGATTTATAGACTAAAGTGAGGCTTACCTTATTAAATACCTTATCGAGTCTCCTGCTTTATTTCGGATTATATGGTAAGGAGACATACTTGGTCTTATTTATCTCACGTGTAAAAAAGGTGGAATTTTGAATATATAACCTTATTTATTAATTTGTGTTCACATGGTGTATTCTCATAATGGGTTCTAATCTCGAAGAGTAAAAAAATAATCATTGTTTCGCAGTTATCCCGAAGTGTGTAAGCTTCCCGTACATAGAGTTGCTAATAACCGAGTTTTCTTACATTAGATATTATGATTTTCAATTTCTAAACATTTCTTTAATTATATTTTATCGCTTAGAGAATAGAACATTAAAATCCATCCAGTAGTTACATACAAATACATTTAATCTAATTTTCTTTTTCTCTATACGTTTTATAATTTCAATTCTAGGGAAAATATAAGAGAAATCTCACAATTTGGCAAACCTGTTCTCGATTTTCCTGAAAACACTGATGGAGGGTCGAATGTCTCGGTTCAGCGACTTAAAACGGTACAATTAGTACTTGTTTCAAAAGTTATCACACGTGGTTACTAGGTCTAGGTCTGTCTTTATCTATTACACACGCTGGTTGCAGTTAAACAGAAAGAAAGAGGTCAGTACCTTACGGTGAATCAAGCTTATTCATTCTGTTATTACCAATAAGACAGAGATCGGTGTATATATATTTTTAGTTTTTGATCATTTGAAATGGAATAAAAAATATGCAATGCCATCTAGATTTTTCATGGTGAACATATTGGGTACTTGCTATTCGATCGCTGCAAAATGATTTATTAGTGCTGCGCTCTGATGAAAGTTTTATGAAGTAATGTTCCAATTGAGATTTTTCAGTGGAGTGTAGTAATAGTTTATGAGCTTGTCAATACGCTTTGGTCTACAGTTTATGAACGGATGGCGCTAAATGTGTTCTGTTTTGATTTGTCTTTGATTGTAGCTGCAAGATTCATTCTCTACATAAAAAGAAACAAAAGCTATTGTCGGTGTGTCACTATATTTGTATTGCTGTGGAACCTAAACGGTTGAGCAGGTCTGCGATAAAGCTGTTTTCAAACGATTAGAAAGGAAAGTCAAAGATATTTATCTTCAACTGAGTGATGATACATGCGTCCACAATTCACAGATGACCAAATAATCATAGTAAATGATAAGAAGCAAATATGTTTTGGAAACTCGCCAAGGAATATGAAGAATAAGGCCTAAAAGTTAAAATAGATTAAACAAAATATCCTTGTATGGGAGTGAAACAACAAAATCTTAAACTAGAAAAGGATGGAATATTATACGTAAGAATACAAACATTTGGGTATCACTTTCACTGGTGAGGGTATGAATGACAGGCAGACAGATATCAGAATAATAATATCACCAAAGAAAGCCGTTTTCTGTCTTAACATCGTGTGGTGAGGTAAGGAAGTAAGCGGAAAAACAAAAATATATGAAACAATTATCAAAAGTACCTTACTTTATGGCAGTGAAACTTGGTCGCTCGCAGAAATATAATATAAAGCCGGTTTTCCACCAAACGGACAGTTTAAAAAAACAGTTTTGTTTTCAATAAACAAAACAAAACTTGTTTTGTTTTTTTCAAACAGTTCCTGTAGACTGTTCCAAAAGTTTTGTTGCTAGTGTTTGTTCTCTTTTTCTCATTTTGCTTAGTCCCGCAAGAATGTCGTTCTCCGATGACGATTTTTTTTATAATTAGCTGTGGTTCGTTTTTAGAACAGAAAAAAACCAAGGTATTGGGTCGGTTCTCTATTAAAAAGGAGAGTTAATTACGTCACAGAAGAATTATTGACTGATTTAAGCACGACAATGTTGGGTTAAATGGAGAATTTAGATCTTCCTGCCACAATTGTACCAGAATGTCAAGTACCGATTTTGAATTTTTAATTAATTTGTTAAAACCTAAAAGCGCCAAGAAAAATACAAATTAGCGGAATGAAATTTCCGTGAAGGATCGCTTGGCAGTAACCCTGAGGTACTCGGCCACTGGGAACAGTTTTCAATCATTAAAATATTTATTTAAAATTTCATATTCTTCTGTAACACGAATCATACCGGATGTATGTGAGGCCCTCTATGACGCTATTCAACATTATATCAAGGTAAGCCTTCCTTTCCTCGGTTTATTCTTGTCACACAAAAAACTCATGGCATCATATCCAAACCATTTCGAAACAAACGGATGTTCAGCTTTAGACTTTTTCATGCTTTTATACTTCCTTCTTTCCCTGCTGTAGGCAAAGACTGAACAAGTTTTCATCACCGCTAGTTTTAAAAGTATTGCCAATTTCCTTGAGTGAATTATTTTTTATTTTTATTCTTATAATCTATACTTTTTGAGTCCCACAAGTTAATATGTTGACGGTACATTTCAATTAGATTGCTGCACTAATTTTTAGTCCACTGCTTTTTTGGAATTCACGGCCTAAAAATGAATTAAAACTAGCAACATTGTATATATATATATATATATATATATTATATATATATATATATATATATATATATATATATTGTTTAACAAAATAAATATAAAAAATGGTTTTTACTTTAAGTGTTGACAAACTTTATAAATTGCATACAGTTGATAACTAGTTGAAAGAGAGAGAAATGTCGCAGAGAACATTCAGATGTTCCAATCAAACCGACTAAAAAACACGAACAAATTTATTTTCTTTTGATGCACCGACTCGAGATCGGAAAGTGTTTTGTTTACTAAAAACACTGTCCTCCGACAAACCTGTCTTCGGAACTGTTCATTTTTTACAAAACATGGCTCTTTTTGTTGAGAAAAACAGTTTTTGTTTGTGTTTCGTGCTATGTCCGTTTGGTGGAAACCCGGCTTAAGAAATTCGAAGCTGTGAAAATCAGAGCCATGAAAAGACTGATCGAATTTCTAGAAAGTTAGTTCCCAATCGGTGGGTCGCGACTCACAAGGGGGTCGCCTTGGCTTTTTTTGGGGGGTCACCGGTTATCAATTTTAAAAACCAAAATTAAATTTTAAAATTTAAAGGTAGGTGTTAAAATGTTAATAATTTATTTATGCTCGGCAACACACGAGATATGCGACGTAATCAGTGGACGGCTGGCGCAAGTGAGCTAAACAAACTAAATTTGGAACTGCAAGGTAAGGAAAAGCATATTATTCACTTTAGAGATAATATCCAGTTTTTTCTTATGGGGTTAGCACACGTGCTACAGGGAAATCCGTAAAGCGGTACAGGAGCGACATGTGTGTGGAAAAAGCGATTCACGTTGGTCTCGAATCGCTGTAAATTGTACTCGGTGGGAAACACAGTCCTGGGCAAATTATTCCAAAGGGATGATGTTTTCCATAAAAAAGACTGCTTGAAAAGTGTTGTACGAGGAGTAACAAGCTGAACCTCACACGGATGTGAAGAATTAGCGCGACGTGTATTTCTAACATGTACCGCTCTGCGCGGAATTAAGCGGGCCACATCCTTCGAACACTTTCCATGAAAATACTTGTAAAATAGGCTCAAGGCGCCAACCGTTCTTCGATGTTCCAGCGAATCAAGGCCGCCTGCCAGTTCCGGATCTCCAATCAGATGAACAGCCATTCCCTTGAATAGAATCCAATAAATGCAGTGTATATTGTATATTTGGGAGCGGAGCCCCGAAGATGGGAGCAGTATTCTATAGTTGGTCGAATTTGAGTTTTGTAAAGAATTAATAGTTGTTGTGGAGTGTAAAGCTTTCTGGTTCGAAATAATATTCTCAACTTTTGAGAAGCTCTCCTTGCTATGCCTGCAACGTATTCATGCCAGGACATGTTTGCTCCTAAATTAACACAACAAATTGAGTGATGATGTTAGAAGAATGGAGTGCCCCGACATAACTATATCGGGTTCAGCAACGTTAACTTTTTTAGACAAAACTGCCGCCTGGGTTTTTGTAGCGTTAAATTCCATTTGGTTACTGTAGCCGATGTCCGAGCATTCAGAGTGAATGACGAGATAAGCGTACTGTCATCTGCAAAGCTGTAGATTGGATTCCCGGTCTTTTCCAGCAGATCGTTAATGTAAATGAGAAAGAGAGTAGGAGAGAGGGTATGGAGCCTTGGGGCACACCGGCGTTGATAGTGAAGGTGTTAGAAAGAAATCCGTCAGCCGCCACTCGTAAAGAATACTCACTGAGGAAACATGAGAGCCACAAACAGAAATTTTCAGACCTACCACAAGAGGGTAGCTTAGCCAACAGTCCATCGTGCCAATCACGGTCGAATGCCTTGGATATGACAAGAGCAACCGCTTGAAATTCTCCAAAGTGTTCAATTGCGTTGTTTCAAACATGTGTTACGTAAGTGAGAAGATCTCCTGTTGATCTATGTTTACGAAAGCCGTATTGGTGGGCGCTAATAATGTTGAATCCTTCAAGATATTTTAGAAGATGTTGATTGATAGTCTTTTCCATGACTTTCGATATTATTGAAAGCAGTGCGACTGGACGGTAGTTATTTGGCAAGGTCTTCTTGCCTTTTTTAGGTATCGGCTGAACTGTGAGTGGTGGCCGTGTGAGTGGTGGTATGGTGGATTTGGTGAAATTTTGACTAACTGCCTTAGCGACTGACCAAAAGGACCTGGAATTGTTGGGACAAGCGAAAAGTTTGTTTCTAATTCGTTGATTGTGTGTCTCCTTGGTTCATATCAAAGCTACAAAACTGGTGCCGTAAAGTAAATTTTGGAAACTTTACCATCTTTAAACACTTTTGCACCAAGACTGAAGAATCGGAGACGGGAATTGTAGATAATCTAAGGGAGGAAATTAATAACCACCTTCAAGCCCTTGAATCTGAAACAGAACTTTATTTCCCGGAGTTCTCTGAACAAGAAGCTGCATTAGTACAAAACCCATTTCATGTATCTTTGCATGTTACCGACACTCTCGGAAGTGCAGGATGAATTTTTAGAGCTGCGAAATGACTCCTCAGCGCGTGATTTATTTCAGGAAAAATCGTTACCTTAATTTTGGTGTGCTATGCATTATTCGTATTCTAAAGTTTCCATGCTTTCTTTTCGAATATTAGTGCCATTTGCTTCTATTTACCTCTGCGAAAGTGGATTTTCAACTCTTCTGCAGATCAAGACAAAAGCCAGGAATAAGCTGGATGGTCAAGATGACAGGAGATTGGTCTTGACAAAAACTCAACCAAGAATTATGACACTTGTTAAACAGATGCCCGCTGAATCATCACATTAATCATTAATACTTAATAATTAATACTTTATAAAAAATGTCGCTGTTACGTCCTAAAATTTATTTTTTTCAAACTCTTTATTTTTATTTTATTGATCCAATATGGCGGATGGGAAAGGGGGTAGCGAACATTTTTAAAAATCTAAAAAGGGTCGCGATTAAAAAAGGTTTCCAAAGGGAACCACTGTTCTAGAATATACTGAGTACTAAATCACACCATTGAAGGAACAATAACGTAGCACACTGAACTAAAATAACTCACATAGTATTGATATGTAAATATAATGGGCTCTAGCATAGAATAAAGACAGGAGGATCTAGCAGTTCATGGGAAGGAATGAGCACAAGAAACTTTCAAGAAATATGATGGAACAATAGAATGGATTGGAAATTGGAAATCGCACATCGATGTAAAACATTATAACCCCATACATACATACATACGAGGCTGGTTTGAAAAGTCCGTGCAAAAATAAAAACTACTTATGTGTTTGGGGTAAACCTTTTTTATTTTTCGACATAGTCTCCTTTTAGGCTTATACACTTCGTCCAACGATGTTCTAGTTTGTTGATCACTTCCGAATAATAGGATTTGTCCAAGTCTGCAAAATATCCATTAGTGTCTGCAATCACCTCCTCATTTGAATAAAATCTTTGTCCCGCCAGCCATTTCTTCAAATTGGGGAACAAATAGTAGTCCGAGGGAGCCAAGTCTGGAGAATAGGGGGGATGTGAAACGAGTTGGAATCCTATTTCCATTAATTTTGCGTCCACAACTGCTGAGGTGTGTGCTGGTGCGTTGTCGTGATGGAAAAGGACTTTCTTGTGGGCCAATCGCGGGCGTTTTTCTTGCTGCTCGGTTTTCAAACGGTCCAATAACGATAAATAATATTCACCCGTAATAGTTTTTACCCTTTTCCAGATAGTCGATGAGGATTATCCCTTGCGAATCCCAAAAGACAGTCGCCATAACCTTTCCGGCCGAAGGAACGGTCTTCGCCTTTTTTGGTGCAGATTCCCCTTGGTAACCCATTGTTTAGATTGTTGTTTGGTCTCAGGAGTATAGTAATGTATCCATGTTTCATCCACAGTGACGAAACGACGCTTAAAGTCCTCCGGATTCTTCTGGAACAGCTGCAAACCATCCTTGCAACACTTCACACGATTCCGTTTTTGGTCAAGCGTGAGCAATCGCGGCACCCATCTTGCGGATAGCTTTCTCATGTCCAAATGTTTATGCAAAATATTATATACCCGTTCAGTCGAGATGCCCACAGCCCATCACCATATCATGGATTTGATCAATAATTTCTGGAGTCGTACCTCCACAGGCCGTCCAGAACGTTCAGCGTCACTTGTGCCCATATGGCCAGTCCGAAAATTTTGAAACCACTTATAAACTGTTCTAATCGAAGGTGCAGAATCACCATAATGTTTATCAAGCTTCTCTTTAGTCTCCTGAGGCGTTTTGCTTTTCATAAAGTAATGTTTAATCACCACACGAAATTCTTCTTCGTCCATTTCTTGAAAATCACTCGACTTCCTTGATTCACACGAATGCCAAACACAAAGAAATAGACCAATATGGCTGAAACTTGGTGTGCGTTCATTCAAGAGATGCTACTAACTAAACATGACCTCGATACGCGCCGGTGGTGCCATCTCTCGGACTTTGCACGGACTTTTCAAACCAGCCTCGTACATTGATATCGATTAAGTATGTATTCCGTTCCCATGGGAGACAAATAGTAGTATCTCGCTAAAACGTCTGATTCTCATGACCCCTAATATCGGGTGTATCGCCAATATCTTGTGGGATGACAATCTTTTAGCAGTACCTAAGAAATTTGGCCACTGTTAACGCCGTTAACTAGTCTTAACCATGTTAGTTTAGGTTCAATTTTGACAAAGAATTCAGCCACTAAAATATATATATATATATATATATATATATATATATATATATATATATATATATATATATATATATATATATATATATTTTAGTGGCTGAATTCTTTGTCAAAATTTAACCTAAACTAACATGGTTAAGACTAGTTAACGGCGTTAACAGTGGCCAAATTTCTTAGGTACTGCTAAAAGATTGTCATCCCACAAGATATTGGCGATACACCCGATATTAGGGGTCATGAGAATCAGACGTTTTAGCGAGATACTACTATTTGTCTCCCATGGGAACGGAATACTTAATCGATATCAATGTACGAGGCTGGTTATATATATATATATATATATATATATATATATATATATATATATATATATATATATACACATATATATATATATATATATATATATTATATATATATATATATATATATATATATATATATATATATACATATATATATATACACATATATATATATATATATATATATATATATATATATATATATATATATATATATATATATATATATATATATATATAATGTATTATTTAATACTGATCAAAAAATTTTGAAAAAATTCTGGAATATTCTCCACAGAGTGTAGATTGAACGAAAATTATCACGAATGCATTACCTTTAATAATTTATCTGATATGTAAAAAAATCAAAAATTTCGAGGTCATCAGGTTTCACTAAAAATCGGAAAAAAACTTTGTTGAAAATTCATTTGGGGTGTGTTTTGTGAAGTTATTCTATACCTCTGCAACCAAAATTTTTATTTCAAAAGCAATTAACGTACGGAACACTAATTGCGTAAGTCCGACTTGCACTTGTAATGGAGGTAATGCACTCGTGATAATTTTCGTTCAATCTACACCGCGTGGAGAATATTCCAGAATTTTTTTCAAAATTTGTTGGTAAGTACTTTTCGAGATAAGGGAAGAATAGCAATATTTTAAAAATAATACAAAGAAAAGTGTGCGCAAGTATTACCTTATATATACTTTTGAAGTCATTTTTTTCAAATTTTCATTTGGCACCCCACTCGATGACCTGGTAAAAATTTCTTTTTCACTTTCGATTTCACCCCCTTAAGTCAAAACTGCACTGCTTTAAAGGGGCCATCAATTTCCATATTAGTACCAAATTTCAATTTTCTATGTCAAATAGTTTCGGAGAAAATCGGGTGTGCCAGCCAGACGGACAGGCAGATAGACGGACAGACACCGAAGTGTTCCTATAAGTCTTCCGTACGCAACACTAAGAATGACAGATTTTAGAATTCGTTTGTACGCTCGTGACCAAAAAAATCGTAAATGTAATTCACGGTCTAAGTGCCAAACTATGCTAGAAACGCATACAAATAAGGCTATACTGGGTACTACATGTATAATTTCTTTGACTACGGCTGTATCTTAAAAGTTCCTTATGTTTACTGTAACTTAAAAGTTCCTTATGTTTACTTTATTAATAAAAGAACATTCAAAGATAACAAAAAATATAGTTTTGATAAGAATCTCGAGAGTACGTAGAATACGACACGACTTGGAATCTTGCTCTAGATCAAACGCTCTTGTCGAAACGTTGCCATTTTAAGCACACACAGACAGTGATACAGGAATAGAACGGAAATAAATATCCATAATCATTACTACTAATAGAAATAACATCGAGTAAAATTAAAAATTAAACATAAACCCCATAAATTACACGTTAAATACAAGAGAGACGTCTTTAAATATATCCAACACCCTCTAGGTTTTCAGAAAAGCGCAACACCGATTCAAAATCACTCCGATCGTGCTAAGCGGCCTAATTGAAGTTTGAAAATATAGCGCTCGACTCCGCCCTAGAGCGGTTTCTCGCCGAAGCAGCTCCGCCCACCTCCCACAGAAGATTAAAAAGAAGAAGAAGAAACATAAAACAAAGAAGAAAAGAAGCGTGGTGTTGGATAATGGTGATGGTCTGACGCTTCCTTCTTCGGTTTGAAGATGTTTCGATTTTCAATTGGCGGTGTTGGGTGGAACGCTTCGAAGGAATGTTAGAGCTATTAGATAATAGTAATGAGAGAAAATTGGTAGGATGTTTAATTTCGGTGGTCATAGGAAAATTATAAAAGTTTTAGTAATTATTATGAGACAATGACGAATTTATACATTTATATTTTAAATGAAATATTTTTTCTTAACTTTAAAGACGGTATTTTAATTGATATAATGGAGATTCAGTTAAACCTAGCTGGAAAGTCGTGTGGAATCTTTTGAACAACATATAGACACTTTCCACTAGTCAATTGTCGTCTGTAGCTTATTTCTTAGGACTTACTTTACCCAGAGAGGGAGAGAGATAGGAGGAAGAAAAAGAGAGAGAAAAGGGAAGAAGATAGGAAGAGAACGAGATAAATCTACGCAGTGACCGATGGGGGTGATGATTCCACACAAAAACGATTAGGTATGGTTGATGACAAGCATTTAAATCGTAAACAAACAGTAGGGGGTTACCTTTTATTCAGTTGTTCCTCTATCGCTATCAATTTTTGAAAGTATAAGGACCTTCGCCCCCTTTCTGAAGCAATATCCATGAACATTTGAAGAGAGGTAGATGGATTTGATAATATTTTTTACCAGATCAAACACTTGTAAGATCTGTTGAAATCATAAAAAAATTAACAAAATTACCACCTCAAACGTAATGCCGAAATACAGCCAATTTATTTTCTTATAAGTTAACATAGAAAGTACGGTAAAGTTGAAATACATTGAAATAAGATAGTACAGTCGGCTCAATAGTATTATTATTGAATTGATGATAGTACTATAATAAGATAAGCCACATGATTAAATTTAATAAATATAAATAACGAAAAAAACTCGCCTAGATTTTTTTTAAATAAAACACAAAATAATTTCTCTCCTTGAATTTTTTTTTCTTAATTGTTAACCCTTAAGTTGACAATGTATCTCCCAGGATACATACAATTCAAAAATTCCTATCCGCTCTCCGCTTTATTTGTCCACCTTATCTTACTGTTGTATCCGACACGATACATGTTGTACCACGAATACATCAAATACTTGCCGATATTATTTTGAATTTCGCGCCGTTATTCGTGAATTTTGTTCAGTCGTCTGCGTCTGTGTAATACGGTTGCCGACAGAGCTCCGCGCTTGCGTCAGCTGGTAAGTTTATTATTTTTACCTATTTTAAACAATTTAGATGGTAATTAGTTTTATGATGTTTTATCTTTGTTGTGATACATAAATAATATTAAAAACCTTCCTGATTTTTTTATAAAATGAATGCTAATATTTTGTATCCCTCAAGATACACTGACAAGTTCGGTGTGTTATTTACTTTTATTTATTAGTGTTCCGTACGGAACACTTATAAGATCACTTCGGTATCTGTCTGTCCGTCTGTTCGTCTGTCACACCCGATTTTCTCCGAAACTATTTGTCATAGAAAGTTGAAATTTGGTAATAATATAGGAATTGATGGCCTCATCAGAGCCATGTAGTTTTGAAAGTTAAATTTTGACTTAAGGGATTAGTTTTGGGGGGTGAAATCGGAAGTGAAAAAAAAAATTTTTTTTACTAGGTAATCGAGTGTGGTGTCAAATGAAAGCTTGTGAAAACACGAGTAAAAAATATACATATAATGTAATACTTGCGCGCACTTTTCTTTATATTATTTTTAAAAAATCGCGAAAAATTGCTGTCCACCCGCCTTATCTCGAAAAGTACTTATCAAAAAATTTTGAAAAAATTCTGGAATAGTCTTCACGGGGTGTAGATTGAACGAAAATTATCACGAGTGCATTACCTGTAATAATTTATCTGGTATATAAAAAAAAAACAGAAATGTCAAGGTCAACAATTTTCAGTAAAGATTGGAAATAAACTTTGCTGAAAACTCATTTGGGTGTGTTTTGTGAAGTCACTGATCATTTTATACTTCCCTTACAACATTTTTTATTTTAAAAGCAATCAACGTACGGAACACTAATTGAGCAAGTTCAACTTGCACTTGACCGTTTTTTTTTTTTAGAATAAGATGAGAAGAATTGACCGTATTTTCACCTTATTACCGCCAGTTGGGGCAGAAAGTGATCTTGAGAGTGATACTGAGTTTGAAGACTTAATGGGCAAAACAAGTTCTCAACAGGATACATTAGAACAAGCTGAAGCCGTACTGCAACCCTCTGAGAGTGTTGAAGAGTTGGACGAAGATGCGGTTTTAGCCACACTATCACCTGTCGTAATTGTCAATGTTCCTGAAACGCCTAGCAGCCGTCGTGTAATACGTAAGTCAGTTACAACTCCACCTATTCTAAAACCGGCTCCTAAAGTAAAAAGACAAACTCAGAAAACTGTAAGAGACTTTCAATGGACTGACGACGATTTTGACTATGAAATGCATATAGACAAAGACAATTTCTCAAAACCAAATAAACTACAGTCACCTTTGCAATATTTTAAGACTTTCTTTAGTGATGATATAATAAATCTCATAGTGGAACAAACCAATTTTTATTCTACTCAGCAGTTCGGTAAATACATCGATACCAATCGCGAAGAAATTGAAACCTATTTACGGATAGAACTTATGATGGGTGTACATATGCCGGCGTACACTGACTACTGGGCTCAAGAAACACGAATCGCTCTAATTGCAGATCTTATGTCCTTAAAAAGGTATGAAGTGTTGCGACGTAATCTTCATTTCGTAAACAACGAAGAAATTGACAATGACCATTACTTCAAATTGAGAAAAAGTGGAAAAAGTCAGGGAAATTATTTAAAAATTGAACCAGAACGTAGAAACTCAATTGATGAAATGATGGTGTCTTACAAAGGTAACAAAGCTGGCGTGAGGAGGCAGTACTTAAAAAACAAACCAAGAAAGTGGGGTTTTAAAATATTTGCAAGATGTGGAATTTCCGGTGTGGTCTACGATTTTATCCCATATGAAGGTGAAGTCACATTTAGGAATCACAGTTTTTCGGATACTGAAGAAGGCTTGGTTTTGGTGCAAAGGTTGTTATTGCTCTTTGTTCCTCAATTCAAAACAAACCATTATCGGTTGTTTATTTTGACAATTTTTTTATAAGCCCAGAACTTACGTCCTTCCTTCGTGATGAGTACGGTATTTTCAGTTTGGGGACTATTAGGTCAAACTGCCTTCGAGGTTGCCAAATGAAATCGGATGCTGATCTACGAAAAGAGGACCGAGGATCGTATTGCGATTATAAAGTGGTACGACAACAAAACTGTCACCTTTTCCAGTTCTTATGTGGCAGCTAATCCCATTGAAACCAGGTATTCTAAAGCAGGAGGAGGTAAAGTACATATAGTATGTCCACAAGAAGTAAAGCACTATAACAGCCACATGGTCGGGGTCGATCTTGCCGATATGGTCATTGCTTTCTATAGAATTGGAATGAAAATTCATAGGTGGTATATGGGTTTATTTTCGCAAGTTCTTGATATATAATTCTTGTGGATTTTTTAAAGACTGTAGTATTATCTTACTTCCTTGTCTAAAACAGTAATTCATATTAGTAACAAAATAGATTCTTTATAGGTCTATCATCATCATCATCATCATCAGCTTATTCCATCCATAGTCCGATGTAAGCCTCCCCATCTTGTCTCCAACTAGGTTTGTTGTTTGCTTTGTGCATCCAATCGTGTCCTCTTAATAACGCATGGCTGCTTTATAGGGGAGAATACAAATTATTAGAAGATGAAAAACTGGCAATGCGACTAAAAAAATTTAGATTATGTGTCGCAAAGACTCTATTTCAAACAAATAAATTGAAAAGAGGCCGCCCTAGTAATTCAGAGGCCCCATAACCGTTAAAGAGAATAAGGAATGCACTGGAACCGAGACCTCAAGATGATAGCAGACTGGACAAGTTGGATTATTTTCCAGTATTTCGTGAGAAAAGAAGATGTAGGAACTGCCCATTTGGTGAAACGCATGTTTTTTGTAGCAAATGTAATGTTCTGTTATGCCTTGGGCCTACTAGAAACTGTTTTGTTGATTTCCACTGTAATAAATAAAAAATTTTGAAAAGGAAAAGTTTTTTACCTCATTTTCTGAATATTTTAGTTTTGGCAATGTATCCCCAAAGATACAACTTAAAATTTTGACTCTTATATGTTTTCAAAAGCAAATAACCATAAAAATGTCATTTTATAATCGTTTTAGACGACTTAGTTCCAATTTTAGGATTAATATGATCGAAAGAAATTATATATGAAAGCCAATATTCTTCAAATGACCACCACGACTACACTGACAAGTAGCGAGTTTAGAACTGTAATTTTCAATGGCATTCATACATACAGTTTATTTCAGGAATATTGGCTCGGATTTTGTTCTTAGTTTGTTGATATACCTTTTATTTTTGAGATAGCCCCAAAAAAAGAGCATAACGGTGTCAAATCACACACAAATCAGTTGCTGATTAACGTCAGCATTTCTCAAAATTACACTTCGATTAAAAATAGAAAGTAATCAGCCAAATTTCAGCGTGGCAAATGATCTATACCTTTCAGTTTTTTTGTCAGTTGAAATATGTATGCATGCAAATGCAAATCTTTGTTGAAAATTTGCCACATACTGCCATAATAAAAGACTAATTATTGAGAACGACGTGGAATCGATATTGATGCTTCAGTTGCAATATTTTCACGAGCAGTAGCAATGTTTTTAGTGTTCCGTATGGAAGACTTATAAGATGACTTCGGTGTCTGTTTGTCCGTCTGTCTATCACACCCGATTTTCTCCGAAACTATTTGTCATAGAAAGTTGAAATTTGGTAATAATATAGGAATTGATGGCCTCATCAGAGCCTTGTAGTTTTGAAAGTTAAATTTTGACTTAAGGGATTACTTTTGGAGGGTGAAATCGGAGGTAAAAAAAAATTTTTTTTACTAGGTAATCGAGTGTGGTATCAAATGAAAGCTTGTGAAAACACGAGTAAAAAATATATATCTTTGTATTATTTTTAAAAAATCGCTGTCCACCCGCCTTATCTCGAAAAGTACTTATCAGAAAATTTTGAAAAAAGTCTGGAATATTCTCCACGGGGTGTAGATTGAACGAAAATTATTACGAGTGCATTATCTTTAATAATTTATCTGGTATATAAAAAAAAAACGGTCAAGTGCAAGTTGAACTTGCACAATTAGTGTTCCGGGCGTTGATTGTTTTTAAAATAAAAAATTTTGTTAGGGTGGTATAAAATGATCAGTGACTTCACAAAACACACCCCAAATGAGTTTTCAACAAAGTTTGTTTCCAATCTTTACTGAAAACTGGTGACCTTGAAATTTTGGTTTTTTTATATACCAGATAAATTATTAAAGGTAATGATAATTTTCGTTCAATCTATACCCCGTGGAGAATATTCCAGGATTTTTTCAAAATTTTTTGATCAGTACTTTTCGAGATAAGGTAGGGGACAGCGAATTTTCACGATTTTTTAAAAGTAATACGAAGAAAAGTGTGCGCAAGTATTACATTATATATATATTTTTTACTCGTGTGTTTTAACAAGCTTTCATTTGACACCACACTCGATGACCTAGTAAAAAAATTTTTTTTTCACTTCCGATTTCACCTCTCAAAACGAATCCCTTAAGACAAAATTTATGTTACGGTGATATAAAATGATCAGTGACTTCACAAAACACACCCCAAATAAGTTTTCAACAAAGTTTATTTTCAATCTTTACTGAAAATTGATGACCTTGAAATTTCTGTTTTTTTTTATATACCAGATAAATTATTACAGATAATGCACTCGTGATAATTTTCGTTCAATCTACACCCCGTGGAGAATATTCCAGAATTTTTTCAAAATTTTTTGATAAGTACTTTCCGAGATAAGGCGGGTGGACAGCGATTGTTCGCGATTTTTTAAAAATAATACAAAGAAAAGTGCGCGCAAGTATTAGATTATATATATATTTTTTACTCGTGTTTTCACAAGCTTTCATTTGACACCACATTCGATTACCTTGTAAAAAAAATTTTTTCACTTCCGATTTCACCCCCCAAAACTAACCCCTTAAGTCAAAATTTAACTTTCAAAACTACATGGCTCTAATGAGGCCATCAATTCCTATATTACTACCAAATTTCAACTTTCTATGACAAATAGTTTCGGAGAACATCGGGTGTGACAGACGGACAGACAGACAGACACCGAAGTGATCTTATAAGTGTTCCGTAAGGAACACTAAAAACAAAAATTTCAAGGTCATCAATTTTCAGTAAAGATTGGAAACAAACTTTGTTGTAAACTCATTTGGGGTGTTTTATGAAGTCACTGATCATTTTATACCTCCGTAACAAAATTTTTTATTTTAAAAGCAATCAACGTACGGAACACTAATTGCGCAAGTTCAACCTGCACTTGACCGATTATTTCTTATTAAAACGAGCACTTCTTGGTTTAACTGATTTTGATACAAAATAAACAGACCCAGGTGTTCCAAAGGACCCCACACACAACATATGGAAAAGTGGTCCCGGTTAAATTAGATCGAACGACTGACCGGACGATCGACCGGATGACCGACTGGACGACCGAACGACCAACCGGACGACCGACCAGAGGACCGACAGGGACAACCAACCGGGTGACCGACCGGACGACCGGACAAAGGGCGACCGACCGGACAACCAACCGGGCGACCAACCGGACGACCGCACGAACGGATGACCGACTGGACGACAGACCGGACGACCGACGGACTAGACGACCGACCGACCGACCGACTCACCGACCGACCGACCGGACATAAAATTTTTGTACCTTATTTCTAAGACCCTAAGCATTATTTAAGCCAAAAAAATGTTGAATTTTTTCAAATTTCTGTGACTGGTTTTTTTTTTCCATTAATCCAAACTATTTTCTCATAAAATTTACACATTTTAAAATTTTTTACAATTGGAAAACATGTTTTGTTTCTGACCTAATAAGGCAAATGTCATAAAAATGTGGCCCTATTTGAATAGATGGCAATACCCGCATATTTTTTAAAATATTAGTTCTTTAATTTTTGAATTTAGTAGTAACATAGTGTTTCCCTGTTTAAGCCAGCTACTGTGTTATAACCCTAAACTGCTTCCAACCTCTCTGACTGTCTAAGTTACGGAGTACCTAAGCTGTATCTGCAACGATATATCCCTAATAATTACGTTGAACTGCGTGCTCTACAGCATATAATAAATCACCGGAGCAACTATTCGAAAGCGCTAATTATTAGTTAATAATAACGAGTCGATTCGCATAATTAGAAAAGACCGATAAATTTTCGAGAAATGACGGTTTCCAATAAGCTACTATACTTCAATTAAAATCCGTAAGTACGCCTGCAAGAAAAGGCAATGCGTTCCTCGTGGTTATAGGAATATTGAATAAGTACCTTCGGTGTTAATCTTGGGTAGTAAAAACAAAGGTAACTTGTAATGAATTTTTCTTTGCACTACGAGCCCCTAAAAAAAAGTAAACCTACTTGGCCTTAGAAATAACAATGACCTGTAAATTTTAAACTTTTGGGGAATTTTGTGTTTTTATTTTTTTTTATATTTTTTTTATGGTCCAGCATACATGCTGCAAGGAAGTCCCTAAAGAGCTACAAGAGCGACATGTGTTCGGAAAAAAGCGATTCACGTTGTTCGAAGGATGTACCTTCGAACACTTTCCATGAAAATACTTCTAGAATAGGCTCAAGTCGCCAACCGTTCTTCGATGTTCCAGCGAATCAAGGCCGCCGGTCAGTTCTGGGTCTCCAATCAGACGAACAGTTCTTCTCTGAATAGAATCCAACAAATGCAATGTATATTGGGAGCGGAACCCCAAACATGGGAGCAGAATTCCATAGTTGGTCGAATTTGAGCTTTGTAAAGAATTCACAGTTGTGGAGTGTAACGCTTTCTGGTTCGAAATAATATTCCCAACTTTTGACAAGCTCTCCTTGCTATCCCTATGACATGTTTATGCCAGGACATATTTGCTCCCTAATTAACGCCCAACAAATTGAGTAACTATGTTAGAGGAATGGAGTGCCCCGCCATAACTATGTCGGGTTCAGCAACGTTAACTTTTTTAGAAAAAAAAACTGCCGCCTGGGTCTTCGTAGCATTAAATTCTACTTGGTTACCGCTGTCAGCGGATATTCGTCTGAGTAGCCGATGTCCGAGCGTTCAAAGTGAATGAAGAGATAAGCAGATAGTTAATGTAAATGAGAAAGAGAGTAGGAGATAGTATGGAGCTTTGGGGTACACTGGCGTTGATAGTGAAGGTGTTAGAAAGAAATCCGTCGACTGCTACTCGTAAAGAGAAGATGCTGATTGATAGCCTCTTCCATGACTCGCTATTATTGAAAGCAGTGCGATTGGTCGGTAGTTATTTGGCAAGGTCTTCTTGCCTTTTTTAGGTATCGGCTGGACTGTGGCACATTTCCAGCAGGAAGGAAATATTCCCTTTCTGTAGGATAGGTTGAAAAGTCTATAGAAAACTGGTGTTAATTCCCTTGTACAGTTTTTGAGAACTATGGCAGGCATTCCGTCAGCGCCAGAAGTTTTTTTTGGTGTCTAGCTTCATTAAAATACGTTTAATGATACGCTGTCAGACAATATCAGGCATCCTTGACTATACTATGGGAATAGAAGGTGGTGTTTTTCCTTGCAAATTGACAGTAGAATGTGAAGCAAAGAGTTCAGCCAACAAGTTTGCTTTTTCAATAGATGTCGTTGCAATATAACTATCTGGCCGTGTGAGTGGTAGTATGATGGATTTGGTGAAATTTTGACTCACTGCCTTAGCCACTGACCAAAAGGATTTGGAATTGTTGGGACAAGCGAGAAGTTTGTTTCTAATTCGTTGATTGTGTACCTCCTTGGTTTGGTCGATAATTTCTTTGCATCTGTTTCGAGCACGAACAAAGGTGTTACGATTTATGATGTTAGGATTTACACGCTATTGTCGGTAGGCAAGATGTTTAGAAGCAACAGCTTCTTTGCATTTTCGGCCAAACTAAGGCTTGCCACTGGAAGGGCATTTTTTTCGAATGTTCCTTAGAGTTCCCTAGAGTTCCTTCGAAAGTTTTCTTAAGTTCCAGTTGGAGTCTTTGTTCTAAATGATATTATTAGTTTAATCGTGATTGTTAATTTGTTATTAACTGATTAATTTTAGCTATTTAAAAAAAAAATCGGAGTGTATAGTAGCCAAACAAAATTTATATCAGATAAAAAAGGGAATAGAGAACACGGTTCCCCTGGCGCGAAGGGTAGTCATATGGAACACGGGAAGTTCTACTTCCAACATTTTCGACTAGTCGAATGGCGCCAAAAAACATTACCTTTAATTAATTAGTTGAATATTTTCAATTACCATTTTCTAAATTAATGTATCTCCAAATCATTACGGACGATATTCAACGTTTAATATAATACGTTTCAAGATAAGAAAACATTATAGGAAAATTAGTCGCTTATTATGTTGATCTGAAGTTTGGCACTAACGACGTGGTTGGAAATAGCGGTCATACATTGGACGTCTTACTAATCTTAGGATGCGCATAGGTTTATGCTCGTTCTTCTGCCCCCTCCATTTTCTGATTTATATCAGTAAGTCCCGCATCTGCAATAAAACTGAAGCAATAAGAGCGAAACTAGTGATTTTGGAACTTAGCAGATGAAATGAATCAACTTCGTAATTGTCTGTAATAGTGGCTCCTTATCTTTTTCGATTCCCGGTCCCTTTGATGATTGCAGGTTTGCCTAAGGCGCCCTATGTCAAACTATAACAAGTACACGTATATAAGTTCACAAAAAATGTAATGCTCGCGCCCCCTAAGGTGCTGCATAGCACACTTTGAGAGCCACCTGTTTTTTTATATATATATATATATATATATATATATATATATATATATATATATATATATATATATATATATATATATACTAGCCGTGCCCGCGGCTCCGCTCGCGTCGACTTGATTCGCTACTGTCGTCACTGTTTATTCCTTATGTTACCTAACGCAATAAAATATCTGCCATTATTTCCCCTTATCTCCCATTATTTTTCCTTATGTCCCATTATCTCTACATAATTTCCATTATCTAGGCTTATCTCTGCTCATCTCCCATTATTTCTCCTTATCTCCCATTATTTCTCCTTATCTCCCATTATCTCACCTTATCTCCCATTATCTAGGCTTATATCGAATTATATAGAACATTTGTATAAATTTATAAAAACACGTAAATCGGATAAGTGGTTCTCAAGTGATAAGCGCACTAACGGACAGACAGACAGACAGAGAGACGTTACATAATATTATATATTATATTCTTTGCAACATGATATTGTTCCATATTTAATGGTTTAGGCAGTGTATTGCAAGAGAACGCGCTAACGGTAACCTTTTATCCGACTTGATTCACTATTATCGACACTGCTTATTCTTTATGTTACCTAACGCAATAAAATATATCCTATAACTTGGCCAGAGAACATATGTATGTTTTAAAAAAAAGCACGTAACGCACTAACGGTCAGACAGACAGAGAGACGTTGCATTTTATATATATTATAGATAGATAACCTGGCCAGAAAATATATGTATGTTTTAAAAAAAAAAGTACGTAAATCGGATAAGTGATTCTCCAGTGATAAGCGCACTAACGGACAGACAGATAGACAGAGATACGTAGCATTTTATACATATTATAGATGTAATAAAATATATATCTATAATCTGGTCAGAGAACATTTGTATGAACTTAAAAAATCCCGTAAATCGGATAAGTGGTTCTCGAGGTATAAGCGCACTAACGGATAGACAGACAAAGAGACGTTGCATTTTATATATATTATAGATATCGATTATTATCATTATTATATAACCTGGCCGAAGAATATATGTATGGATAAGTGGCTTTCGCGTGATAAACGCACTAATGGACAGACATATATATATATATATATATATATATATATATATATATATAAATATATATATATATATATATATATATATATATATATATATATATATATATATATATATATAACAATCCTAAGTTTAACTGCTGGGAAACGCCCTTATAAGGAGAAGAGATGAGCAATCAAAGATCTAAAGGCTCTAGTATCTGCTTTTTATTTTTATTATCGAGCTTTCGCTGCCTAATGGTAGCTTCTATTGCCAACTACAACATAAAAAGATTGAATTGTTTTTATACCAATTTAAAAGATAAAACCGATACTTTACAAAGATCTAATATAATCTATGGCATTCCCTGTCAATGTGGTTTGGTCTACGTTGGACAAACTTCACAAAAGCTCTCTAAGAGATTAGCGTTACACAAAAGTGATAGTAAACACAAACCTAACGCAACTAGCTTGAGCTTACACGTAAATAATACAGATCACAGAGTACAATATAACAACAGCTTCATTCTGGATGTTGAGACCAATTATTTCAGAAGAAGTTTCTTGGAAATGTGTTACATAAAAACCTGTAAAAATAATCTCAACCACAAAAAAGACATAGAAGGATTGAGCTCCATGTATACCTATTTGCTAACACAAAACTATACCAAACCAATAAAAAAGAACGATCTCTATGAAAAAATTATTTTCTAGTAAAGTTGACGTTTCTGATCTCCTTGTCATTTTTTGCTATTTATTACCAGTTACTTTTCTATATTTTCTTGTTAAAATTACATAATAAAAAATTAAATATGACTAATAATAAATAACGTCCAGTATTAATTTTCGATTTCAAATTTTTAAATTTTTAAATTAGCCTATGAATCTCTTGATTATAAAATTAAAGAATTAATATAATTAATAATAAATAACTCGTCAAAGAGTAACATTTCATCAAATTTAAGTCCCCCCTTTTTTATAAAATTAAAACTAAAAAATAGATATCATTAATAATAAATAATTTATCTAAAATTAGCATCTACCTAAAATAATTTACCACATTCCTAACTTTAATCCTTTTTTTGTCGACCTGATGACGACATAGACTACCAACAATATCCGGCTCGGACTCAAATATCACTAAATAGTTACTAAACTCGACGTCAAAAAATTTTAAAATGGAGTACCGTTTCAACATCATGGTTTCTTGCAGTTGTGTTTCTGTCTTTAAAAGTGTTTTTAACTGATGTTTATTGACAAAGTTTTATTTTCAATATTTGTGTAACTCTCTAAGTGTCTTTTAATCATGTTTTGTGTAATCATGCATACCACCTGGCCAACAAAAATGCAAATTTCATTGTCTTCACCAGAGATGAACTAACTGCTAAATTTTTGTAAGTAATTTCACATTCAGTCGTACAATTTATTTAATCACGTTTTAAAAAACGAACGTTTTAGTTTATTTTCTGTACCTGGTTTGCATTTTTAGAATCCAGAAGAAGCTACCATTAGGCAGCGAAAGCTCGATAATAAAAATAAAAAGCAGATACTAGAGCCTTTAGATCTTTGATTGCTCATCTCTTCTCCTTATAAGGGCGTTTCCCAGCAGTTAAACTTAGGATTGTTTATTGCCAGTGCCCTGTTACTGTCCTTCCTCTTTCTTATATATATATATATATATATATATATATATATATATATATATATATATATATATATATATATATATATATATATTATAGATTATAGATATTCTCTGCTACATAATATTGTTCCATATTTAATGGTTTAGGCTGTGAATTGCAAGGGAACGCGCTAGCGGCAAACTTTTTCCCGACTTCATTCACAATTATCGTCACTGCTCATTCCTTATGCTACGTCTCATAATAAAATATAGCCTATAACCTGGCCAGAGAACATATGTATGTTTTAAAAAAAAAAGTACGTAAATCGAATAAGTGGTTCTCCAGTGATAAGCGCACTAGCGGACAGACAGACAGACAGTAAATCCCAAGATATAAGATCCTGCCTTTTTGCTTTTTTAATTGGGCAATAAACGACCCTATTACGGTTTTGTATATAGTTGCCAGGTATTACGATAAACGTATTTTTAATTTACCTGCTTTGTATACCGCCCTCACTTGCACCTGTAATCTATTTTTACCTATATATTTACTACCTGGTAACCCGGTTTGGAGCCCTTTAAGTATTTGATAATATAGGCCTAATGACCACAGGTCCCCATTAAGATTCGAAAGATACTTTTTATTATTTTTATTTTTAGTTTTACTTACAACTTACATCGTAACGGTTCTATTTTAATTACATATGTAGCGTCCGTGGGAAAATTGTAATAGTGGCTATCGCAAGAGAAAACATTTATCACTTGACGCGAAACAAATAGTGAAAAATGTTTACGAGAGTTTGGTAAAAAGAAATTTGAATAAATAAAGTGCTTTGCAAGAAACCAGTGAACTAACAAAAATCCCAATTTCTACAATTAAGAGTATTGTAGGAAAACCATCACTCAGGAACAGGAAAAAAACCGAAAGTTTTTCAAATGCATCATGTAGACAATTGTGAAAAAAACGTCATCAGGAGAAAAACATATTCTATGTATGAAGAGCAGTTGGTGCCGACACTAGACAAAATAAAATTAAGTCTGGTGCAGGACGGGACCAATATACATTGTGGCCGATCAACCCTTCACAGAATTCTCTTGAGAATGGGATTCACGTTCCGAAAAATCAATGGAGTCACAAAGATTACGAATCTTGCGACATACTTATTTACAAGAAATTAAAAAAGTGTCGATCAGAGAATTGGTTAATAATTTACCTTGACGAAACATGGTTCGATACCCATGATACTGTGCAAAAAGTCTGGGTTGACAGCAGTACAAAATGTCAGACTTTTTTTTTTTTTTTTTTTATGGGTCTAGCACACGTGTTGCAGGGAAGTCCCTAAAGCGCTCCAGGAGCGGCACGAGTGCGGAAAAAGCGATTCACGTTGTTCTTGAAACACAGCGCTGGGCAAGTTATTCCAAAGGGATGACGTTCTCCATATAAAAGATTGCTTGAAAAGCGTTGTACGCGGAGTAACAAGCTGAACCTCATACGGATGCGAAGCACCAGCGCGACGTGTATTTCTAACATGCACCGCTTTGGGAGGAATTAAGCGGGCTACATCCTTCGAACACTTTCCATGAAAATACTTGTAGAACAGACTCAAGTCGCCAACCGTTCTTCGATGTTCCAGCGAATCAAGGCCGCCGGTCAATTCCGGGTCCCCAATCAGACGAACCGCTCTTCTCTGAACAGAATCCAACAAATGCAGTGTATGTTTGGGAGCGGAGCCCCAAACGTGGGAGCAGTATTCCATAGTTGGTCGAATTTGGGCTTTGTAAAGAATTAACAGTTGCTGTGGGGTGTAAAGCTTTCTGGTTCTAAATAATATTCCCAACTTTTGAGAAGCTCTCCTTGCTATGCCTGCAACATGTTCATGCCAAGACATATTTGCTCCCAAACTAACGCCCAACAAATTGAGCGACGATGCTAGGAGAATGGAGTGCCCCGACATAACTATGTCGGGTTCAGCAACGTTAAATTTTTTAGAAAAAACTGCCGCTTGGGTTTTTGCAGCGTTAAATTCCACTTGGTTACTGTCACCCCAAGATAGAAGACTAACGCACCTTCAAAAAGATTCTAGTTTGGGCTATCACGAAGACACGACCGCAGAACTTTTTGAAAATTGGTTTCAAAATTCCCTTTTGCCAAATGTTCCCCAATAGAGTGTTATAGTTATAGACAATGCAAGTTACCATAGTTGCCTACTAAATAAGCAGCCAACACCAATCGGAAATACAGGAATATGTGTTATTTTGACTTTAGTTATAAAAAAGTGTTCTTTTGAGAGACTATAAACTGAAAAAGAAATATGTTTGTGATAGTATGGTTAAGAATGGGACACACTGTTTTACGGCTTCCTCCGTATTATTATGTGTTTAATCCAACTGAACATCTTTGGCATCAAGTTAAATCAGCAATGCGTGGCACGAGGTTTATTTCTGGGGTTAAGTCTCTTTTACTGAGCAATGCCTATTACTCAGTAAGTGATTTCTACAAGAGCTGATGATGGAGAAAGGGGGTACTGATTGTGAAGTTTTGTGACATTTTTTATTTACATCTCTGTTTATTTTTTTTTGTTTTTAAATTGGTGTTTGACAAGCCTGGAACACCTGCACTAATCTGATTGGATGAGAAAATTCGAGAGAAAAGGCCCGGTTTGCAAAAGAAAAAATCATCTTTTGTCATGGCAACACACGGGCTCACAGAGGTGCTTTAGCAACGGCAAAGCTGATCGAACTAAAGTACGAATTGTTGGAAGATCCACCGTATTCGTCAGATCTGGTTCCTCCAAAGATTTCTACGTGAGAAGCGTTTTTCAACAAATAATGAGGTGATAGCATCCATAGATGAGTATTTTAAAGATCTTTCCGAAAACCGGTTTAGAGATGGGCTAAATGAATTGAAAAATCGCTGTATTGAGCTTAAGGGAGATTATATTGAAGAATAAATATATTTCCACTCATTATTTCATCTTGTTTCATTTTCGCTTTTAAAACTTATTGACTGATCTATACTTGTTTACTGTCACCCTAAGATAGATTTTCTTCCAGGTTTTTGTTAAGGTGAATGACTTCCTGCTGTGTGCGGATTATTGTATAAGTGTACGTTTGATCAGTATCAAAAAATAAAGTCACTAAAGACTCAGATTTGAACTATGAAATCTACTATATTAGATAAGATACTAGAGGGTAATATTTGAGCCAAGCACTTTTTTCCAGCGATAAACCTAGTCCAGCTTGTCCGATTATATGGAGTTGCATTAACCAATCCAATTCATTAATCAGTTTTTTTCCGCTTCTAGATCATTAACTGGAGCAAAAATAAAATTATAAGTATACTTAATACCCACAGCAATTATTCACCATAAAGTATGCTTTACTTCATTTCCTCTTATAAAAAATATGCATTTAAAACAAGTACACGTAACGTGCATTTTTACTCCAACCACCCTGTTTATTAATAAAAGATCACCTGATATCTATAATAATAATAATAATACTCCTCGGACGGTTTTTTTCTTAAGCTTCTGCAACGAAACCAGTTTCAGAAACATGATATCACATACGTTGTGATGAACGCCCATAGCTAATTTTATTTAATTAATAGATAGGGAGTTTATATAGAATATTTGAAAATAATTCTTAAATTGTATGTGCTCTTTGTAGTATTCAATCACCTAGATCCGGGAATGATATTTAAGAAAGAAAAGAAAAAATGAAATATTAGAATTGTCCATATTAGGACGAAAAGAAAATGAATAATAGTTTTCTTAATTTCTTAATTCTTTAGTTGCGATTTGTTTCATGTCACCTTTACCACCATCTTCAGACCATGAAACAGTATAAATGAAATATACAGTAATACCCCGCTTAGCGCGACCCCCGTTACGCGCGGTTTCACTATAACGCGAATTTCAAATTTCGCGCTCATGTAGTCATTAACTTCTCTATGGTCGCGGGGGGATCCCCGCTTTCTCTGAATATTCTCTTTGAAGAATTGGGAATTCCCTGTCCTTCGACTTTGTTCTATGGGGATTTCCTCGTTCGTTTCGTGTGTTCATTTGTTCCGTAATGTTAGTTCGGTCGGCTGGCAGTTTTGTTTTAATATTTATTGGAGATACATACATACATAATTTAACCCTACGTTAAAAATGCCGCCTGTAAAGAAAAAAGAGCGTAAAAGCGTCACTTTGGAATTGAAGATGAAAGTGTTAAGAAGAATGGAAAATGGAGGCAAAGCAACAATTGTTGGGAGAGATTTTGGACTCTCAGAATCGACTGTGAGAACGATTTATAAAAATCGGGAAAAAATTAAAATCTCCAGCGAAGGTTCAACACCTATAAGTGCAACAAAACTTTCTCGTTCGAGATCATCTATCTTAGAAAGAATGGAGAAATTACTGTCAGTCTGGATCGAAGATTTGAATAAGAAGAACACACCACTAAGTCAAGATCTCATATGCACAAAAGCAAAATCTTTGTATGAGATGCTGAAAACAAAAGAAGGAGAAGGGAGTGCCACTCCGACTTTTGCTGCCAGCAGAGGCTGGTTCCATCGGTTCAAGCAGCGTTCTAATCTTCACAATATCCACATAACAGGCGAGGCGGCCAGCGCGGACATTCAAGCTGCAGCTGAGTTTCCAGACAAGTTTCAAGACTTCGTTAGACGAGAGAAAATTCCTGCTTGTCTCATCTTCAATGTTGATGAGACCGCACTTTACTGGAAAAAAATGCCATCTCGAACATTCATTTCTAAGGAAGATCGTCAAGCCAGTGGTTTCAAAGCTGCGAAAGATCGACTAACACTTCTGCTGGGTGGTAATGCCACTGGTGATTTCAAACTGAAACCTTTACTAGTGTACCATTCAGAAACACCCCGTGCAATGCGAGGCACAGACAAGACAAGTCTACCAGTTGTGTGGCGATCAAACAGAAAGGCGTGGGTTACACGGGAAATTTTTCAAGAATGGTATTCTAATAGTTTTTGCCCATCAGTCAAATCATACTGTGACAGAAATGGGCTTGAACCTAAAGTTATATTACTCTTAGACAATGCCCCAGGACATCCAACCTCACTTGATACGCCCAGAGACTTAAAAGTGTACGTAAAGTTCCTTCCACCAAACACTACGTCAATATTACAACCTATGGACCAGGGAGCAATAGCAAACTTCAAAGCTTATTACCATCGCCGCACTTTTAGCCAACTAATTCATGAAACTGACGGGGAAGGAAGACAGTCTATGCGAGAGTGGTGGAAGTCATACAACATTATGAAGTCTATTCACAACATAGAAGAGGCTTGGAAGGAAGTTAAAATGAGTTGTATGAATGGGGTGTGGCGTAATCTTTGGCCAGATGTAGTGGAAGCACCTAGAAGAATTGTCCAGATGCAGAGACAAGTGCTTGAAGACATTGCTGCAATGATTGAGGGGTCTGAACTTGAAGATGTCACGGTAGAAGATCTCGTAGAACTTGTAGCAACGCACGACGATCCTATTAGCAATGAAGATCTGATCGAGTTACAGAATAATCCTATCTACGATGAGGAAGAACAAGTAGAAGAGAAAGTTTTATCTTCAGGGGAAATACAAAATGCACTTTCAAAAATTTATTCAGGTTTGGACATATTGCAGAGTATAGACAATAATGATGACCGTGTCTTGACCGTGTGTCAAACAATTAAAAACAGTGTTGGGTGTTATGAACGTATTTTACAAGAACGTAAACAAAACGTTACCCAAAAGACAATAGATGTATTTTTCCGTAAAAAATAAGAGTATGTATTGCATAAAGTGTTCTTAGAATTAAAGTGATTGATTAAAATGATTTGTATTTTTTTGTATTAAATTTTGACTATGTTTAATCATAAACCTCGATATACGCGAATTTCAGTTAACGCGATTTTTTTCGGAACGTATCCCTCGCGTAAAGCGGGGTATTACTGTATGTATATATCCTCCCGTAAAGTATACAGAGCCCCCCACATAGTGAGGATTCGCCTCACTGTGCTGGACAAAATTCTGTCTTTGCTTCAATTTAAGCCGTATTGCAACATTTTTTTTTAAAATTAATCCTCAAAAGTAGCGCTATAACGTAAACTTGTGCGTTTTTTTGAATAAAGAAATTGTAAGTGAACATTTTTGAAGAAAACATTTAAAAGAGTGAAGAAATTGATAAATAAGGGTAAGTAAAGAATTAATATTTGTAAATTCATATGTATTACATGCAATTTGTATGTACTAAATATTTGAGAGTCTGCGTGTGTGTGTGTGTGTGTTTGTATGTGTTTGTGTGTGTGTGTTTGTGTGTGTGTATGTTTGTGCGTGAACGTGTTTACTGTTTACAAATTAAATTTTTTAGATTAGTATTACGCGAATGAATATGTGTAGGCATGTTTATGTACTTTTGTGTATATGTGAGATTGTTTGTGTTTATTTAATTTTTGTTGATTGGGGTTATTTAAAAATATTTTTTTTATTTATTTTTTATTTATTCAATTAACCGGTCGAGTGCAAGTTCAACTTGCACAATTAGTGTTCCGTACGTTGATTGTTTTTAAAATAAAAAATTTTGTTACGGTGGTATAAAATGATCAGTGACTTCAGAAAACACACCCCAAATGAGTTTTCAACAATCTTTACTGAAAACTGATGACCTTGATTTATATATATATATATATATATATATATATATATATATATATATATATACGAGGCTGGTTTGAAAAGTTCGTGCAAAGTCCGAGAGATGGCACCACCGGCGCGTATCGAGGTCATGTTTAGTTAGTAGCATCTCTTGAATGAACGCACATCAAGTTTCAGCCATATTGGTCTATTTCTTTGTGTTTGGGATTCGAGTGAATCAAGGAAGTCGAGTGATTTTCAAGAAATGGACGAAAAAGAATTTCGTGTGGTGATTAAACATTACTTTATAAAAGGCAAAACGCCTTAGGAGACTAAAGAGAAGCTTGATAAACATTATGGTGACTCTGCACCTTCGATTAGAACAGTTTATAAGTGGTTTCAAAATTTTCGGACTGGCCATATGGGCACAAGTGACGCTGAACGTTCTGGACGGCCTGTGGAGGTTACGACTCCAGAAATCATTGATCAAATCCATGATATGGTGATGGATGACAGAAGAGTTAAGGTGCGTGAGATTGCAAGTGCTGTGGGCATCTCGACTGAACGGGTACATAATATTTTGCATAAACATTTGGACATGAGAAAGCTATCCGCAAGATGGGTGCCGCGATTGCTCACGCTTGACCAAAAACGGAATCGTGTGAAGTGTTGCAAGGATGGTTTGCAGCTATTCCAGAAGAATCCGGAGGACTTTAAGCGTCGTTTCGCCACTGTGGATGAAACATGGATACATTACTATACTCCTGAGACCAAACAACAATCTAAACAATGGGTTACCAAGGGGGAATCTGCACCAAAAAAGGCGAAGACCGTTCCTTCGGCCGGAAAGGTTATGGCGACTGCCTTTTGGGATTCGCAAGGGATAATCCTCATCGACTATCTGGAAAAGGGTAAAACTATTACAGGTGAATATTATTCATCGTTATTGGACCGTTTGAAAACCGAGCTGCAAGAAAAACGCCCGCGATTGGCCCACAAGAAAGTCCTTTTCCATCACGACAACGCACCAGCACACACCTCAGCAGTTGTGGTCGCAAAATTAATGGAAATAGGATTCCAACTCGTTTCACATCCCTCCTATTCTCCAGACTTGGCTCCCTCGGACTACTATTTGTTCCCCAATTTGAAGAAATGGCTGGCGGGACAAAGATTTTATTCAAACGAGGAGGTGATTGCAGACACTAATGGATATTTTGCAGACTTGGACAAATCCTATTATTCGGAAGGGATCAACAAACTAGAACATCGTTGGACGAAGTGTATAAGCCTAAAAGGAGACTATGTCGAAAAATAAAAAAGGTTTACCCCAAACACATAAGTAGTTTTTATTTTTGCACGGACTTTTCAAACCAGCCTCGTATATATATATATATATATATATATATATATATATATATATATATATATATATATATATATATATATATATATATATATATATCAGATAAATAAAAAAAAAGGTAATGCACTCGTGATAATTTTCGTTGAATATACACCCTGTGGAGAATATTCCAGAATTTTTTCAAAATTTTTGATCAGTACTTTTCGAGATAAGGTGGGGGACAGCGATTTTTCGCTATTTTTTAAAATAATATAAAGAAAAGTGTGCGCAAGTATTACTTTATATATATATATATATATATATATATATATATATATATATATATATTTTACTCGTGTTTTTACAAGCTTTCATTTGACACCACACTCGATGACCTAGTAGAATTTTTTTTTTCACTTCCGATTTCACCCCCCAAGTCACCCCCTTAAGTCAAAATTTAACTTTCAAAACTACACCGCTCTGATGACGCCATCAATTCCTATGTTATTACCAAATTTCAACTTTCTATGACTATGACAGACAGACACCGAAGTCATCTTATAAGTGTTCCGTACGGAACACTAAAAACCCCCAAGCTTACGTTATAGCGTTACTTTTGACCAGTAATTAAAAAAAATGTTACCATACGGCTTAAATTGAAGTAAAGATAGAATTTTGTCCATCACAGTGGGACAAATCCTAACTGTGCCCCGCACCCAATCAAGTTAAAATTACAAATTAAAGTTAAGTTGCTCGTCGTTTTTAATAAAAGAATTTCACTCAGATCCACAAAATAGGTTAAAGATGTAAACCTAAACGCCATGGGATTTAATACGCATGTACTCTATTTTTTAATGATTGACAGCCTGAGACCTTTATTTCAAATACAAAAGGGTATTTTTTTGTATCTGCTTATTTTACAATTATAAAAATTCAAAGACCATATATTGAATGTAACTTCAGGTAGTTTTAATATTTTTAGGTGCACTCATCCAGTACTTTACCGAGGGCAATGTAAATACTCGGTAAGTATGTAAGAATAGATGAATGGGATATTTACTAATGTGGGGCATGCCACTGTAGGATATGCCAGCTTTCAGCTAGTTATTTTCAAGAAAGAATGATTAATCGACTAATTATACCTGTGATTTAATATCAAGTCAAAGGCACAGATACATCCCAAATACAAAAATGCGTATGGATAAGTATTTTAAATCTAAAATACAAAAATTAATAAGTTCCTTTAGATAGATAGAGAATGCATTGAAATATAAAGCCTCTAAATTTTTTTACAATGCGTTTTTCTATATTAAGCTCGCTTTCTGTCAGAAATTTCTCTTATATTCTGTTAAAGATCAGCACTTAATAAAAAAGTAACAGTAAGACCATAATATTACTTACATGGGGGGAAAAGTCTCGAGACCTTCCGGGAGATGGCAGCACAAAAAAACACATGTTTTTCAGTTACTGTCAACTCTTGTGTAAAATTTTCATGAAATCTTGTCTACTAGTTACAGCTGTTTGAGTGACGCTACTTTTGAAGGATAGAAAAAAATTATTAAACATTCCGTTTTGATGGAAAAAGATAGAGCTAGAACCCAAGAATGGCTTGAGAAGTGTTATGGAACATCTGCTCAGTCGAAAGCAACTGTGAATATATGTCGATAGGTTAGTGAACGTGTCGAAGATTCAGAACATCCATTCGCAACAATGGACGAAACATGGATCCACTATTACGCTCCTGAGTCCAACAGGCAGTTCGCAATGTGGCTGAAAGCGCATTAAATCCGACCGAAGCCTCCAAAAACATAAGCTGGAAAGGTTTTGACAAGTACTTTTTGGGCATGGAATAATACTGATCAACTATCTGGAGAAGGGGCGAATAATCACCGGAAACTATTACGTTGGTCTATTGGGCCGTTTGAATGGTGAAAGAAAGGAAAAAAAAGGCCGCATTTAGCGAAGACAAAAGTGTTGTTTTACCAAAATAATGCACCAGCTCACCAGTCCATAAAAGCGCTGGTGAAATTGGACCAATTTGGCTATAATTTTCTTTCTCATCCGTCGTATTTGCCAGATCTGGTTCCCAGCGATTATTACCTCTTTCCAAATTTGAAAAGGTGGCTCCGGGTAAAGAAATCGAATGGAAAACTGAGGCCTATTTTAGAGAGCTCGGGACTTTTCACCCCGTGTAGTATAAAAGTCCTTTTTTGGCTCTCGTTAATATTGCCCCATACTTCTTGCATCTGTTTTGAGGTATTTAAAGAAAATTAAACTATAAATAATCACAAACTGAAGCACAGTTTGCTGTTTATGCATTACGGAAAGTAAAACAGTCATGCATTTTTTAAAATTAGGGCAGAAGATAGCAGTACGTTGCTTCCTTATCGTCAAATTGCTGTGGCTTCAGCAGTATACTGTTATGGAATATTTTCTTGTTTTTACAATACTATATATTACGCGAGTACAGTGATAAGAACCCTAATTCTGACTCTGCTCTCTGTCGATCCTTGGTTGGTTGACGAAACGTGCGTTCCGAGATATTTAGATAGATTTGAGAGCAATTAAATACTTGCCGCAATATAAAATTTGTTCGATTGTGGTAGTTATTAATTATTAATCTTATTACCTAACAACAGATTGTGTTCCAACCCAAAAAACGAAATAAAACCGCATCACAAATACAATTAATTATCCTCATACCTGAAAAAGATGTAATTACTTATTAATCTGATCGTGGTTTATCGGATCGTTTCGATCGCCTTAAGCGACCTAATCGATCGGTATCAGTTACGCGTATCCAATTCTATTATAGCTGATCTTATTACGGCGATAAGTTGTAACGATTTACAGGTGCGTAGCTAAAAGTATATTATCCAATAAACAGTGGTTTCGTTCGGCGGTCGAGAATGTCCAGGTAACTGGAGTATTTCATTGGTTTGAGCTATTGTCTTTCTGCCTTTACTTTATATTGTTAGAAAGGGAAAATTGTGAACTTCTACGTAGCAGCCAAATTCGCCAACTGCAACGATTATAATGATGAGTAATTGAGAAGGGGCGAACAATCACCGAAGACTGTTAGTGATTTGCTGTACCTTTTGAATTAGGTTAATTGAAAAAAGGCCGCATTTAGCCAAGGAAAAGGTGCTGTTTCACCAAGATAATGCTCCAGATCACAACCCCATAATTGCTTCCTCATCCGCCGTATTCACCAGATCTGACCTCGAGCGATTATTACTTCTTTCTAAATCTGAAAACAGACTTGGCTCAAATGAAAAAGTCGAAGAATGGAAAAGTGAGGCAGGCTTGTTTTAGAGAGCTCGACAAATCGTATTATTGGATAGGACTTCATTTAAGCATTACTTTTAGATATATGGTGAAATATTAATAATAATTAATATAAAAATAGTTTTATATAGCCTTGAGTTTGAATTTTAGAAATTATCTTTTTGAGCTTTTCAGAACTTAGCTACTACTGTGTTGTAATCATCCTCATCATCATCATCAGTTATGCAGTCCATCGTCGGACATAGGCCTCCCTTAAGTACGTCCATCTTCTTCGGTTTTGGACCTTGCTTATTCAGTTGTATCACACTAGTCTTTTCATGTCGTGAGACCATTGGGTTTGCGGGTGACCTTAACTTCTTTTCTCATTCCAGGGTCTCCAGTTGATTACTTTATGGGTCCATCGATTATCAAAGAGTGTTGCGATATGATCCGCCCAGATGCACTTCAACCTGTTTACCCGCTCAGCTACATCAGTTATCTTGGACCTTCCTCGAATTTCTTCATTAGTCAACCTATCGCTCGACGATATTCCCAACATCCTCCTTTCTATCTCTTATTGCGCTACTCGTAGGCGATTTATAATTTCTTGACTCAAAGCCCGCGTTTCTGTTCCATATGTCAATACTGACAACACGTATTGATCAAATGTGTTCGCTTTTAGTGTATTTTGAACATTGGAAAGGAAGATGTTCCGCAATCTGCCAAACGCAGACCAAGCCAATGATATTCTTCTTAATAAATCTGCTTTCAAGTATGAATCCGTTCTTGTAATTTTCGCGTTTTCAATGTTCAGTATTGCTTCTTTAACGCAGTTATTGTCATTTGTCATGTACATGGTTTTGGTTGATGTTTATCTTCAGACCAATCTCTCTAGACTTGTTGTTAAGTTCGTTCAGCATTTCTTCCAATTCTTCTTTGTTATACCCTTACCAGTCCATGAAAGTTGTTTAAAAAGATCTCCTAGCGCAAACGTAAACAATTTCGACGAGATGGTGTCCCTTTGACGTGCCCGTCTTTTCGTTTCTGTCTTATTGGTGTTTTATTTCAATACTATCTGAAATGTATATATATATATATATATATATATATATATATATATATATATATATATATATATGATGAGAAGGGTAGTCTTAACCGACTAGTTAAACAGAGTATTATGTTCTTGGGGTAAGAGGTCTTTGGAAATGAACTAAAAAGTTTTGAACACCTTTATAGCTACGCCAAGCTTTCGAAAATATTTCATTTTCTTCATTAGGGCTACAATTACAGTAGTATCAGTATTTTTGAGATTAAAAGTAAAGAACAACCCTCTTTTATATGTAACATTAAAGTACTTACTGCTAAGTGGTGTGTTCAAAAATTGTTGTTTGTGGAGGCACTTTATTACACTTATTCATAAGAAAAAACACAAGAAAAACTCGACATATTCATCTCTGGGAAATATAATAAATTTTTACTTCATTTTGTCAGAATAGTACATTTTACAACCACACAATTTTCTGTATTATTCTAACAAAATGAAGTAAAAATTTATTATATTTCCCAGAGATAAATCTGTCGAGTTTTTCTTGTGTTTTTTCCTGTTTTTTCTTATGAATAAGTGTAATAAAGTGCTCCCACAAACAACAACTTGACAAAGGGCACAACAGGTGTTCAGACAATGTTCCTTTAGCTTATATTTCGGTCCTAAGTTGGGCCTTCCTCAGGGCACAAATTTACTCTGGAAGCACTGGATCCTGCCATTATCACTTGGTCTATCTGACATTAGATTATTCATGCATGCAAAGTTTTGTCTAGGGACAAGTCCCGTTGAATGGCATTTCAATAAAAAATTTCTTCTACTGCTCATTTTTGCCAATTTTTGGTTATATCTTGCCCAATTTCGGAAAAGGCTTGTTGTTTCCGGTCCATATCTAATGTACAAATCTTGAAAAAACCCCATTTCTATAACAAATAAAGAAAGAAAGCAAAAGTTGCCGTATCTAACAAAATTCTTAAATTGGTCTATTGTTAGTTAATTTAGACTTATCTCCTTCTTTGAAGAGTAGGACCACGACAGCATTATCCCAGTCTCGAGGTACATCGCACATATCGAGACACTTATACAATATATCTAGTATTCGTAATATGGGCTCTCCACCCTGTTGCAACATTTCGACAAGTATGCCGTCTTTATCTGCTGCTTTTCCTTTTGCCATTTTATTTAAAGAATCTTATATTCGAACTAACTCGCTCTTGTCTGGTGGTGGTTCTATTTTACTCTTGCAAAGGTCTTTGTAGAATCTCTCTATATTCATTCTTAGTTCATTCGTTTGAGTTATTATTTGGTTATTCTCATCTACCAATTTTGTTATTTGTAGTTGTCCTCCATTTAATGACCTTTGTAAAAGTTTTATACCCTTCTTGTTCTCCAGAGTTTCTTCAATTTTCTCATTGTTATAGTTTCTTATATCCCTTCTAATACATTTCCTTATATCGCTACTCAAAGTTTTTAACTTATTTTCATATGGTTGTGATCAACTCCCGATAAATTTAACCATTTATATATCAATTTTCGTACGGAACACTAAAAGAAAAACAAAATTCAAAGTATTTATCACAGATTCTGTTGACCGACGACGAAACGCGTCTCGATATGGATGGACGGATAAGAGAACAGTGAATAATTGCTAAAATTTGGAGTTTAGTCAATTTCAGTAGTTACTGATTTTTATATACGTGGAGTAGAACCCTAACACAAGCGCTGTCTAGCGGTAATTGTTGGAAACTCACTGAATAATTACTCCATTGGTCTGTTGCATTAAATAACACCCAACAGAGGGCAAGTTTGTCTTCAAAACTAGGCGCATACTGTCGTTAGAGATGCAAATTATTTTATTTTACCATTTATTTAATGTGGTTGTAAACATCTATATCATTGACACTTTTCAATGTACCCTCATACTTAAAATTGATCGTATTAGCTAGATAAGATACAAGGTATTAATAAGATTGTATTGTGGCTATAATTCGTGTGGGTATACACAAGATGTCAAGAATTCACAGCTGGATATGATTGTTAAATGATAAAGAACAGTTTTGTATGGTGTCTCTATCAGAGTTATATAAGGAGAATTATTATTATATTTTCATTGTTGTTGTGTGGGAAGGTATTTTGACATAAAGTCATCGTGTACCTAATTGTTTTTTGGCAAATTAGCTTGTGAGAAAAAGTTAATGAAAAACACTAGTAATTATTTTTCTATTTACGTTCATTCTGGACGTGATTCTATGTTTGATTTTAAGAAAGGCCATGTGGACATAAGTAGGTCTGGATATGCACGACGCATCTTCATAAATTTTTACTATTTTGAGATTAGTACATTAAATGAATTATTCGGTATTTTAATCTCGAAGAGTAAAGGTCCCTGGAGTTTCGTTTAATCGTAGGTGAAAGGGTAGAAAGCTACTCTAATATATATGTATATTTATATATATATATATATATATATATTATATATATATAGGGTGTCCCAAAAATCAATGTATTCTCTTCGAGGGCCGATAGACCAGTTCATGACTCACCAGTTTATGTAAGTAACACCTTAGTGAAAAAATATATATATTTTTTAAAGCATGTGTGTGCAAGTGTCAAAGTTAGATTTAAATGTTTTTACTCATGATACTTGCAAAAATGTTTTTCCCCACAGGCTTAGCAAAATTAGTTTTATTTTGAAGTGTGGTCAACAGCAGGGTTATTCAGAATTACTTAACAATACTTAGAATCTTAGAATACGGAAATTTGTAGTTGTGACACTTGATAAACTGATCTATGATGTAGATTTTCACATTTACATATTCTGGTGAGTTATGAGCTGGCCTATTAGCTCTAGAAGGGTATACGTTGGCTTTTGGGGCATCCGGTATGTATATATATATATCTATAATATATATAAAATGCAACGTCTCTCTGTCTGTCTGTCTGTCTGTCTGTCTGTCTGTCCGTTAGTGACCTTATCACTGGAGAACCACTTATCCGATTTACATACTTTTTTTTTTTAAAACATACATATGTTCTCTGGCCAGGTTATAGGCTATATTTTATTACGATAGGTAGCATAAGGAATGAGCAGTGACGATAATAGTGAATGAAGTCGGAAAAAAGTTTATCGCTAGCGCGTTCCCTTGCAATACACAGTCTAAACCATTAAATATGGAACAATATTATGTAGTAGAGAATATCTAGAATCTATAATATATATAAAATGCAATGTCTCTCTGTCTGTCTGTCTGTCCACTGGTGCGTTTATCACGCGAGAACCACTTATCCGATTTACGTCTTTTTTTAAATTCATACATATATTCTTTGGCCAGGTTATATAATAATAATAATAATCTATACCTATAATATAAACAAATTGCAACCTCTCTCTGTCTGTCTGTCTGTCCGTTAGTGCGTTTATCCCTCGAGAACCACTTATCCGATTTACGTGATTGTTTAAATTCGTACATATGTTCTCTGACCAGGTTTTAGATATATATTTTATTACATCTATAATATATATAAAATGCAACGTATTCTATCTGTCTGTCTGTCCGTTAGTGCGCTTATCACTGGAGAATCACTTATCCGAT
>CM032455.1:171560640-171655640 GCA_019049505.1 Pachyrhynchus sulphureomaculatus | reverse complement strand
GTCAAAAGACATCATCCATAAACAAAAAGAAAAACAAGAACCTCCAATAAAATCATCTGCTCCGAGCATAATATGCCTGCTAACAGCCGATTAACAATAATTTAATAGATAATGCCGTGTGATTGGCCAGCCGAGCGAATTATCTCGCCTATTATAATAAACACGTAGGTACGTTATTCAGTTTCACACCGAAGTGTCTGTAAATGTAGGTTTAATATAAAAGGCTAAACAAAATCGTGAAGTCGATAGCATCTGAAAGCGGCCCGAGTAAAGCCCGCGTGCAACAGTATTGAAAACTGTTATCGGGAACCGCATCGCAGTTTAAAAAAGACGGTGTTAATTTTAACCCCTTTATCTCCGAACAAGTGTTTTTAGTCTCGGGGCTTTTAAAAATTATAATTAAAATTTTTCTGAGGATTTATCTCCCCGTAAAAAATTGCATGGTAAACATATTTGAGAGATTTATGGTATCGAGAGCCTTTAAGCGATGCTAAAAAGATTCTTCCTGTGTATCGATATGTAATAAATTTTAAAGGTGATGTCTTCTTGAAGTCTGTGATTTCATGATTGGTTGGATACAAGTTTTTCGCTTGGATACTTATTTTCTAACTCTTTCCATGTGTATTAATAATCTACACCCTGTGGAAAATATTCCAGAATTGTTTCAAAATATTTTGATCAATACTTTTTGAGATCAGAGGGGCCAGCGGTTTTTTTCTCGATTTTTTTAAAAATAATGCAAAGAAAAGTGTGCAAAAGTTTTATATTATATATATTTTTGAACTCGTGTTTTCACAAGCTTTCATTTGACACCCCCACTTGATGACCTGGTAAACAAACTAACCCTTTACGGCATTAACATTCAAAACTACATGGCTCTGATGGGGCCATTAATTTCTATATTAGTGGCAAATTTCAACTTTCTGTGTCAAATAGTTTCGGAGGAAATCGGGTGTAATAGACAGACAGGCAGACGGACGGACAGACAGACAGACGGGCAGACACCAAAATAATCTTATAAGTGTTCCATATAGAACAGTAAAAAGACGGTGTTAATTTTACCCGCTTTATCTCCGAAGAAGTGTTTTTAATTTGGAGGTTTTTAAAAAATATAATTACAATTTTTCTGAACATTTATTTCCCCTTAAAAAATTGCATGGTAAACATATTTGAGAGATTTATGATATCGAGAGCTATTGAGCGATGCTCAGAAGATTTTTCCGTTATATCAATATGTAATAAATCTTAGAGCTACGATCTTTTTAAAGTTTAGATTTCCATGATCAGTTGGACGCAAGTTTTCCGCTTTGATAATTCTTTTGAAACTCTCTCCATTATTAATAATACAGGACCACAATGTTTTATTACTCAAAATAAGACAAGGTGTCTTGTTTTGAGTCCCAGCACGTCTAGTTTTTGCTTAAATCAAAGAAATATAATCACAAAACTATGTAAGTAAAATCATCAAAATAAATATTAAGATTTGAACTTAAGATAACTTAAATGATAAAAAATATGCAAGCCTAGAGCTTACAAATTAAATTCCGTATATAAACTGGCCTAACTTCTAACAAAACCAACAGAACCTAACCTAACCTAATCACAGGCCCACAAATATTTTTTTGTTAAATAGATGAGAAGTAATATGCTATGAATCTGTATTCTGTACATTTAATTTCGGTCGCTAAATATATGCCGTTGTTGGGATGATGTTCTTCATATAAATGACTGCTCGAAAAGTTGTAAGAGGAGTAACAAGCTGAACCTCATACGGATGCCAATTTTTTTTATACCCTCGGAAAAAAAATGTTTCGAACTGTGCATAATACTCATTTACAGCATACATAACCTCTTCGATCGACGAAAATTGTTTGATCACAGGCCAATTTTTGAGGTTAGAAAACAAAAAAGTCACTGGAGGCCAAATCTGTCAAATAGGGTGGGTGGGCAAAAGTACACGAGCCCAGCTCGCGTATTTTTGTCATTGCAATGGCCGATGTGAAGGAACTCTTTTTTGCGTGTTAATTTTAGTCGCTTCTGTTTCAACGGTACAGTAATGTTGCGTAATTGAGCCAGTCACTGTTTTCCCTTTCTCCAAATAAGCAATCATGATGATACCATGTGAGCCCTAAAAAATTGGGGCGATTGGATTTGCGCAATTAGTGTTCCTTACCGTTTTTGCTTTTAAAATAATATAAAATTCTTACCTAGGCTAAGTTAATTAGGGCCCTGACATTTTAAGATCCAATATGAATTTTCATGTGTTTTCTTCATTAATAATGTAAAGGGTGTTTTTTATAGAGGTATAAAACTTTAAGTTGGCAACACTTTTTTAACTGGCGGCCATTTTGTCAGCTGTCAAGTGATTTATGTTTAGTTTGGTTTGGCATTTCAACATGAATAGACTGACGCTTGAACAACGCTTCCAAATTGTGCAAATTTATTTTGTAAATCATGGTTCTGTTCGAAATACGTATCGCGCACTACGTCCATTTTACGGTCAACATAGTCGTCCATCAGAGCAATTAATTCGATTAACTATGGAACGTTTTCGCGAGGAGTAACAAGCTGAACCTCATAAGCGTGTGAAGTATTAGCGTGACGTGTACTTCTAATATGCACCGCTCTGGGAGGAATTAAACGGGCCACATCCTTCGAACACTTTCCATGGAAATACTTGTAGAATAGGCTCAAGTCGCCAACCATTCTTCGATGTTCCAGCGAGTTAAGGCCACCTGTCAGTTTCGGGTCTCCAATCAGACGAACAGCTCTTCTCTGAATAGAATCCAACAAATGCAGTGTATGTTTGGGAGCGGAGCCCCAAACATGGGAGCAGTATTCCATAGTTGGTCGAATTTGAGCTTTGTAAAGAATTAACAGTTGTTGTGAAGTGTAAAGCTTTCTGGTTCGAAATAATATTCCCAACTTCTGAGAAGCTCTCCTTGCTACGCCTGCAACATGTTCATGCCAGGACATATTTGCTCCCAAATTAACGCCCAACAAATTGAGTGACGATGTTAGAGGAATGGAGTGCCCCGACATAACTATGTCGGGTTCAGTAACGTTAACTTTTTTAGAAAAAACTGCCGCCTGGGTTTTTGTAGCGTTAAATTCCACTTGGTTACTGTCACCCCAAGATAGAATTTCTTTCAGGTCTTTGTTAAGTTGAACCTGCTGTCTGCGGATATTCGTCTGAGTAGCCGATGTCCGAGCATTCAACGTGAATGAAGAGATAAGTGTCCTGTCATCTGCAAAGCTATTGATTGGATTCCCGGTCCTTTCCAGCAGTTCGTTAATATAAATGAGAAAGAGAGTAGGAGACAGTATGGAGCCTTGGGGTACACCGGTGTTGATAGTGAAGGTGTTAGAAAGAAATCCGTCGACTGCCACTCGCAAAGAACGCTCTCTGAGGAAACATGAGAGCCACAAACAGAACTTTTCAGACATACAATAAGAACGTAGCTTAGCCAACAGCCCATCGTGCCAAACACGGTCGAATGCCTTGGATATGTCAAGAGCAACCGCTCGAGATTCTCGAAAGTGTTCAATTGCGTTGTTCCAAACATGTGTTACATAAGTCAGGAGATCTCCTGTTGATCTATTTTTACGAAAGCCATATTGGTGATCGCTAATAATGTTGAATCCTTCAAGATATTTTAGAAGATGCTGATTGATAGCCTTTTCCATGACTTTCGATATTATTGAAAGCAGTGTGATTGGTCGGTAGTTATTTGGCAAGGTCTTCTTACCTTTTTTAGGTATTGGCTGAACTGTGGCACATTTCCAGCAGGAAGGAAATATTCCCTTTCTGTGAGATAGGTTGAAAAGTCTACAGAAAACTGGTGTTAGTTCCCTCGCACAGTTTTTAAGAACTATGGCAGGTATTCCGTCAGCGCTAGAAGCCTTTTTTGGTGGTATGGTGCATTTGGTGAAATTTTGACTAACTGCCTTAGCGACTGACCAAAAGGACCTGGAATTGTTGGTGTAGTTCTATATAAAAGGGATGATACTTGTATTTTCTCGTGGTGCGATTAGCCGTAGAATGGGCTGTGTCAGATAAGTCAGCTAGTTGACGTCTGCTGATCTGGGGATTATCTTCAACATGAAGTAAAATCTCCATTTCTTTTTCCTCGTTGGTAGCATTCTGGTTTATTACTTTCCGTTTCGTATGCTCAACGCCACCACTACCATCAAACCGTTCCATTAAGCACTGAAAAGATTTTCTAGATGGTATACGTCTATTAGGGTACTTCGCTCCGTAAAGCCTTACTGCCAAAAGACAATTTTTTCCCGCCTCGCTCAGTATATAAACCACATCAGTTAATTCATTTTTAGGAAAATCCATAACTATTACCTTTATACATCACTACAACAAATTACTTGCTTAATAGACATGTCAAAATTTGACAATGCCTACATTTTTGTCTTGTCTTGGTAACTATGATGTTAGAGCGTAAGTGTATTAAAAACAAGGGTAAAAATTGAAAAATTCAAAATAAATCGAAAACTATTAGAAATAGGTATATGACATACTTAACAAAAGTTGGAGGGTTTTGTAAAATCTATCAGAAAAAATAATAATATATACAGGATGTATGTTTAAAAAAATTCTTTACATATATCTTTTTTTTTCATCTCTATAGAATGCTTGTACCAATTCTGAGTATTCCACCCTCAGAAAGAAAGGCGCTACTGGCAATTTTTTACAAAATTGAAAACTAGTATTTTTTTTTAATAAAAATTGAAATATTAAAAAAAACTACTAGGTTTAGGCAAATAACATTATTAATAAAAAAGTTATAAAATTTTACGCAGAATTTAAAAATATATTAAAAAATAGGATGTTCCATTTAAAAAAAACATATGTTTTATCGGCCACACTTTTCTGAAGTACCCTGTATACTCAAAAATAATTTTAAACTGCGCAGCTTAACATTCCCTAAAACCATTGTATTCGACATTTTTTCGTCATTCCATCGTCGTCCATGAGATAGTGAACTTTACTCTATCGTTGAATTACCCTGTACAAATGAAGAATGTCAGGCTCACGAAAACGTTTATCAATCGAAGCATCGAACTTTTAAAGTTAAGACTTGCCAATTTCATACGTTTATACCGAAAGAAAATAACCAACCAGTTGATGCGCAAAATATTTTCTAGTTCTGGAGAAGCAGTAACTGTTAATGTTTGAAGTAATTTAATATGTATCGTATAATTTTGACTTAATTGTTCATTAAATAATAAATGCAAAAGGTTTTGATTTACTATTATGATTCCTTCGTTAAAAATTAATGAGTTTTTCGAGAGCGTCAGCGTTAGCGACTCGCGCGTTAGAGTCCACGAGCGCGTTGGAGGCCGCGCGTCATCAAAAAAATATTAATAACTTTTTTAATATCAGAGGTTATTAACTTCTTTTTTTAATTTACTCAGTGGCATTTTACGCGTTAAAAGAGTGCGATCTCATTTTTGAGTGAAACCGAGAATATGGTTTAATTCGCAATTGTGTAAAAAAATTGTTCATAACTTTAACAAATTAAATGTTTACAACAACCGCATGAATTCAGCTGGAAAGTGTAAATATTTAGCTTCATTTAAAAAAAAAAATAACTCGATTATCTCTAGTCGTTCCCGAAATACGAATAAATGAAAAGATATGCTGCATAAATATTCAACTATTCAATTTCACCAAATCCACCATACCACCACTCACACGGTCAGATAATTCTATTGCAACGACACCTGTTCAGAAAGCGAACTTGTTGGCTGAACTCTTTGCTTCACATTCTACTGTCGATTTCCAAGGAAAAACGCCACCTACTATTCCCATATTGCACTCAAGGATGCCCGATGTTGTCTTCAGACAGTGCATCATAAAGCGTATTTTAATGAAGCTAGACACCAAAAAGACTTTTGGCGCTGACGGAATACCTACCATAGTTCTCAAAAACTGTGCAAGGGAACTGCCACCAGTTTTTTGTAGACTTTTCAACCTATCCCGCAGAAAGGGAATATTTCCTTAGTGCTGGAAATGTGCCACAGTTCAGCCGATACCTAAAAAAGGCAAGAAGACCTTGCTAAATAACTACCGATCAGTCGCACTGCTTTCAATAATATCGAAAGCCGTGAAAAAGGTTATCAATCAGCATCTTCTAAAATATCTTGAAGGATTCAACATTACTAGCAATCACCAATATGGCTTTCGTAAACATAGATCGACAGGAGATCTTCTGACTTATGTAACACATGTTTGGAACAACGCAATTGAGCACTTTGAGATTCTCGAGCGGTTGCTCTTGACATATCCAAGGCATTCGACCGTGTTTGGTACGATGGACTGTTGCCTAAGCTATGCTCTTATGGTATGTCTGAAAGGTTCTGTTTGTGGCTCGGGTGAGCGTTTTTTACGAGTGGCGGTCGACGGATTTCTTTCTAACACCTTCACTATCAACGCCGGTGTGCTCCAAGGCTCCATACTGACTCCTACTCTCTTTCTCATTTATATTAACGATCTGCTGGAAATGACCGGGAATCCAATCTACAGCTTTGCAGATGACAGTACGCTTATCTCTTCATTCACTTTGAAAAAAAGCGATTATTCGCAAAATAATTGAAGCATTGCAAACAAAATTTAGGAAGTAAAAAGGTACTTGTACCTCGATTGAAAAACATATTTATCTTTGAAATCCGAGAAAAACAAATTTCAGCTTAGTTCAGGTCGTTCTACTTATTTTGACTCTATAAGCACAGTATTAAAAAAATCACATACGAATACCCCTGACCCCTACCCTATTTTTAAAAGTAATCCTAAAAATACTGACAACTATTAATTGGATGTTAATTCATTTACATTTAGTTTAGACCCGTGCTTACAGATTTTCGAAAAAGTTAATATAATAGCACAGTACAAGGCTCCCTATTAAAATAGATAATAAATTTATATGGAGGAGGCTACAGCGGCTACAATTTCTAGCAATAATTAGACGATACAATCTTGATCTTGGCTCTGCTTAATTGCAGGATTCCTGTAACAGACTCGTTACGAGATATTACTTAGTTGGTATTTTATTAATTTTCTCGATCATCGTTTTTTTGCGATAATTCTCGCCTGTTAGTTCCGATAGTTTAGGTGAAAAATTATCGATCTAAAATGTCGATAGCGTTGAAATTTATTTTTATTAAACTTGTTTTCGCTTTTTCGCGTTCTGTAGTGTAGAGACAAGAGGTTTACTTGAGGTATACGAGGTTCGATTGAAAAGTCTTGTAAAAAACAAGTTCTTCTTTTTAGTGTTCCGTACGGAACACTTATAAGATCACTTCGGTGTCTCTCTGTCTGTCTGTCTGTCTGTCTGTCTGTCTGTCTGTCTGTCTGTCTGTCTGTCACACCCGATTTTCTCCGAAACTATTTGACATAGAAAGGTGAAATTTGGTAATAATATAGGAATTGATGGCCTCATCAGAGCCATGTAGTTTTGAGAATTAAATTTTAACTTAAGGGGTTAGTTTTGGGGGGTGAAGTCGGAAGTGAAAAAAATTTTTTTTTACTAGATCATCGAGTGTGGTGTCAAATGAAAGCTTGTGAAAACACGAGTAAAAAATGTATATATAATATTATACTTGCGCGCACTTTTCTTTGTATTATTTTTAAAAATTCGCGAAAAATCGCTGTCCCGGGCCTTATCTCGAAAAGTACTTATCAAAAAATTTCGAAAAAATTCTGGAATATTCTCCACGGGGTGTAGATTGAACGAAAATTATCACGAGTGCATTACCTTTAATAATTTATATGGTACATAAAAAAAACAAAAATTTCAAGGTCATCAGATTTCAGTAAAGATTGGAAACAAACTTTGTTGAAAACTCATTTGGGGTGTGTTTTGTGAAGTCACTGATCATTTTATACCACCGTAACATAAATTTTGACTTAAGGGGTTCATTGTGAGGGGTGAAATCGGAAGTGAAAAAAATTTTTTTTACTAGGTCATCGAGTGTGGTGTCAAATGAAAGCTTGTGAAAACACGAGTAATATATATATATATATATATATATATAAATGTATATATATATATATATATATATATATATATATATATATATATATATATATATATGTATATATATGTATATATATATATATATATATATATATATATATATATATATATATATATATATATATATATATATATATATACAGTAATACCCCGCTTTACGCGAGGGATACGTTCCGAAAAAAATCGCGTTAACTGAAATTCGCGTATATCGAGGTTTATGATTAAACATAGTCAAAATTTAATACAAAAAAATACAAATCATTTTAATCAATCACTTTAATTCTAAGAACACTTTATGCAATACTCTTATTTTTTACGGAGAAAAATACATCTATTGTCTTTTGGGTAACGTTTTGTTTACGTTCTTGTAAAATACGTTCATAACACCCAACACTGTTTTTAATTGTTTGACACACGGTCAAGACACGGTCATCATTATTGTCTATACTCTGCAATATGTCCAAACCTGAATAAATTTTTGAAAGTGCATTTTGTATTTCCCCTGAAGATAAAACTTTCTCTTCTACTTGTTCTTCCTCATCGTAGATAGGATTATTCTGTAACTCGATCAGATCTTCATTGCTAATAGGATCGTCGTGCGTTGCTACAAGTTCTACGAGATCTTCTACCGTGACATCTTCAAGTTCAGACCCCTCAATCATTGCAGCAATGTCTTCAAGCACTTGTCTCTGCATCTGGACAATTCTTCTAGGTGCTTCCACTACATCTGGCCAAAGATTACGCCACACCCCATTCATACAACTCATTTTAACTTCCTTCCAAGCCTCTTCTATGTTGTGAATAGACTTCATAATGTTGTATGACTTCCACCACTCTCGCATAGACTGTCTTCCTTCCCGTCAGTTTCATGAATTAGTTGGCTAAAAGTGCGGCGATGGTAATAAGCTTTGAAGTTTGCTATTGCTCCCTGGTCCATAGGTTGTAATATTGACGTAGTGTTTGGTGGAAGGAACTTTACGTACACTTTTAAGTCTCTGGGCGTATCAAGTGAGGTTGGATGTCCTGGGGCATTGTCTAAGAGTAATATAACTTTAGGTTCAAGCCCATTTCTGTCACAGTATGATTTGACTGATGGGCAAAAACTATTAGAATGCCATTCTTGAAAAATTTCCCGTGTAACCCACGCCTTTCTGTTTGATCGCCACACAACTGGTAGACTTGTCTTGTCTGTGCCTCGCATTGCACGGGGTGTTTCTGAATGGTACACTAGTAAAGGTTTCAGTTTGAAATCACCAGTGGCATTACCACCCAGCAGAAGTGTTAGTCGATCTTTCGCAGCTTTGAAACCACTGGCTTGACGTTCTTCCTTAGAAATGAATGTTCGAGATGGCATTTTTTTTCCAGTAAAGTGCGGTCTCATCAACATTGAAGATGAGACAAGCAGGAATTTTCTCTCGTCTAACGAAGTCTTGAAACTTGTCTGGAAACTCAGCTGCAGCTTGAATGTCCGCGCTGGCCGCCTCGCCTGTTATGTGGATATTGTGAAGATTAGAACGCTGCTTGAACCGATGGAACCAGCCTCTGCTGGCAGCAAAAGTCGGAGTGGCACTCCCTTCTCCTTCTTTTGTTTTCAGCATCTCATACAAAGATTTTGCTTTTGTGCATATGAGATCTTGACTTAGTGGTGTGTTCTTCTTATTCAAATCTTCGATCCAGACTGACAGTAATTTCTCCATTCTTTCTAAGATAGATGATCTCGAACGAGAAAGTTTTGTTGCACTTATAGGTGTTGAACCTTCGCTGGAGATTTTAATTTTTTCCCGATTTTTATAAATCGTTCTCACAGTCGATTCTGAGAGTCCAAAATCTCTCCCAACAATTGTTGCTTTGCCTCCATTTTCCATTCTTCTTAACACTTTCATCTTCAATTCCAAAGTGACGCTTTTACGCTCTTTTTTCTTTACAGGCGGCATTTTTAACGTAGGGTTAAATTATGTATGTATGTATCTCCAATAAATATTAAAACAAAACTGCCAGCCGACCGAACTAACATTACGGAACAAATGAACACACGAAACGAACGAGGAAATCCCCATAGAACAAAGTCGAAGGACAGGGAATTCCCAATTCTTCAAAGAGAATATTCAGAGAAAGCGGGGATCCCCCCGCGACCATAGAGAAGTTAATGACTACATGAGCGCGAAATTTGAAATTCGCGTTATAGTGAAACCGCGCGTAACGGGGTCGCGCTAAGCGGGGTATTTGAAATTCGCGTTATAGTGAAACCGCGCGTAACGGGGTCGCGCTAAGCGGGGTATTACTGTATATATATATATATATATATATATATATATATATATATATATATATATATATATATATATATATAATGTAATACTTGCGCACACTTTTCTTCGTATTACTTTTAAAAAATCGCTGTCCCCTACCTTATCTCGAAAAGTACTGATCAAAAAATTTTGAAAAAATGCTGGAATATTCTCCACGGGGTATAGATTGAACGAAAATTATCACGAGTGCATTACCTTTAATAATTTATTTGGTATATAAAAAAAAAACAAAATTTCAAAGTCACCAGTTTTTAGTAAAGATTGGAAACAAACTTTGTTGAAAACTCATTTGGGGTGTGTTTTGTGAAGTCACTGATCATTTTATACCACCCTAACAAAAATTTTTATTTTAAAAAACAATCAACGTACGGAACACTAATTGTGCAAGTTCAACTTGCACTTGACCGGTTTTTTTCTTTATAAGCCACTGCTATTCTACTGCAAGAGAAAGGCCTCTTCAATTATCTCTGTCCTGTGCAAGATGGAGCCATTTCTTGCTTGTTATCAACCTGATATCATGAATCCATCTTTTCATTGGCCTTCCGACACTTCGTCTGCTCTCCCAAGAGCTTCGGTTAAGTAATTTTGTCGTCCATCTATCATCATTCGTTTTATACTCTATTTATTTGAAACTGATAGTAATAAAAATGCCAATGGACTGACCGGTGGTCCTATAAGGGGTGCTATCTATTCCCAGGTATTTTTCAGGTAACGATGCTCCTTTGTAACGAAGTTTCATTGCCGATCAAAGCATTTTATTTACGTACCTTCCTGTTGCCCCAACTATAAATACATATTTAGAGCAGCATGCCCAAGTGTTAAGCCAGTTAGTGACAAGTCAGTTAGTGTATTAACAAAATGTCTTCTTCAGCGAAACGCCAAAAGTTCAGGCAGCTAACCCATAATGAAAAGCATATAGTTAAAAATGTATTTGACTACGTTAAAAACGATCAAAATTGTGATTTAAGTCTGGACGATTGTGTGACAAAATGTTTCTTAATAACCGGAGTTGGTAAAGCCACAGTTTACAGAATTTTAAGAGAAGAAAAGGAGGAGGATATAGATTCTCTAAAAAAGAGACCAGGCAGAAAAGAACTTCAGCTAACAGACAATACAAAACAAACAGTAAGGCGTGTTGTTCATGGCTTTTTTATGGAAAAAAGAATTCCAATTTTGGATATGATCCTGCATGCTGTGACAAGCCACCCAGAAGTATCGAAAATGAGTAGAATAAAACTATGAATTGTTTTAAAAGGTATGAATTTTTATTGGAAAAAGTATGAGAGAAAATTTTATTGATAGAAAGTGGAGAGAAAGAGACTTTTTAAGGAAAGTTAGAAAATCTCCCTCTGAAGGAGAAAGGATATATTACTTAGATGAGACGTGGATAAATAAAGGTCTCTTCTCTTTACTGGTCTTAAACAACGATCTAGTAAGGGACGTAGATTAATTATTACGCATGTTGGAAGTGAAAGTGGTTTTGTAGACGGAGGTCTTTTAACATTCGTATCCAAGAAAACAGGAGATTATCACGAAGATTTCATATCTTCGTGCGATGTGTTTCAAGATTGATTTTTGCAGAAGATAGACTTAATACCAGACGGTTCTATTATTGTAATAGATAACGCAACCTATAATTCTAAAAAATCAGAACGAGTTCCAAATTTGGGTTGGCTGAAAAAGGACTTTCAATCTTGGATGACCGAGAAAAACATTAAAGATTGGTAATACTTTTTTTATTGTTGTTTGATTCCCTCATTTGTATATTTTGTAATTAATAATGTTTTACTATAAGATGTAATTTTTTTCTAATAAATGTTTAAACATTGTAATTCATTCATACTATTCGCAAATAATACGTTTACGCCCAGGCGCACCACTACCCGCCAGAAATATTTCAGACTATTTAGCCCCAAACAACAAAACAGAGGTCGTTTTCCTATTGTGTTTAAACATAAGAGATTGCAAATATTAGACTGGTGCCAGATGGTATTCCAATAAAGTTGTTGAATTGCTACATTATAGGTAAAATGTAAGTAAAACTCTGGGGTCCTTACTACTCTTGCTGCGTTGGAGTCAACAAAGACTATTTTTTGTAAGGGTCATGGTTTCCAGCCTATACTTACTTACTGGAAGTATGCAGCTCTCGTACACTTTTCTTTTAAAAATTTTATAATGGACACTTGTTAAGAATAATTAAATTTACCTAATATAATAAAAGGGTTTAATTAGGTATTAAATTTTAGCAGTTACATTGAAATTTGTAGGTGGGCAAATATTTTCTGACGGTAGTGTATAGGCTTATTTTAGAGAGCTCGACATATTGTACTAATGAAAGGTATCCAAATGTTGGAAGATCACTGAAATAAGTGTATCGCTCTTGAAGGAAACTATGTTGAAGAATAAAATCGATTTTTGGCAAAAACATCGTTTTCTCTCCAAAAGTCTCGATATTCTTCACCCCATGTAGTATAATAGTCACGCTAGTTAGATAACTTAAAATAACGCCCCGGCAATTTAAAAGTAAACTTTTTTATACAACACCCTGTATTTAAAAAGGCTTAAAATTGTTATCATAATGTAAATATTTATCAAAATAAGAAAAGAATGTAAGTAAACAGGTGCGTCAGATAATAGTTTCTTAATATTGTTTTATAATATCCTAACAACTAAATGATTTAACAAATGAAAAACACATAACACTAAAAGCAAACTCAAAGATAGAATGCTACTTACCGCCTCGAAATCAGAATTATGAAAATCCACAAATGGTTTTCCCCAAATCTGCTCAAAACCCGCCACAATACTACGTCTTGAAATATTTTTCGAGTCACTATTGAGACGTTCGGCCATAATAAAATCACCAGATATAAATTTCGCATCATTACAAAATATATTTTTTTCATCACAGGACAAGCTACTTCTATTTTTTGTAGAATAATTCTTATTAGTATTATGTAAGAAGCTCCTTTGAGCATAATTTATATTAAAATTATAATCGGGATAATATTTTTCACAGCCGAGAGCGGTGAATTTTCGTCTGCAAGATTTTTTATTTGTATAGAACTTATCGGAATCTAAAATAATATTTTTAACTAATTCTTGAGTGTACGTTTTAGAAAAACGTCTATAATAGGCGGGTTTTGGGTTTTCAAATTTAGGGATTTTTATGGAAAAGTCACAGTGAGTGATAGAGGAAAGATCATGCAACAGAGCAGAAAAGGAGTTCCCAACACCAGTTTCTAGCTAAAAAAAGACACATGCACGATATATCATGAAAATCAAAAAAAAAAAAACATTAGATGTGTATAGATTATACAGTGTCCGAGGAAAATTCTGCATCAAAGGGAAATATAAATTCATTCTCTGAAAAATTACATAGCATTTGCATGCTAATTTTTTTTAATACAGTCGGTCAAGTAAAAACGTGTGGCGCTTTGTTCATTAAAAAAATGTATTTATTTAAATGTTTTTTATATCATTCGACAGTAAAGAATTGCCTTTAAATTGTACTGATTCAGTAGTTCAATCATCTCCCATCAGCGTCAATGATTGCCTGGCATCTTCGGGCATACTTTCGTCGAGATTTTCCGCGTTAATCTTGGGGCAAAAATTTCCAAATTTGCGGTTCCAGATGCTTCATTGGGTACACCTTTTTTCTATGAAGCTTCTACTTGATGTATGACCACATCTCGATTGGTTTCTGGCGACTGGGATGGTCAATTTAGTGCAGTGGTTCTCAACCTTTTTTAATCGCGACCCTTTTTAAATTTTTGAAAAATATTCGCGACTCCCCTTTCCCATCCGCCATATTGGATCAATAATACAAAAAAATAAAGGATCTGAAAAAATATATTTTAAGACTTAACAGTGATATTTTTTTTAAAGTATTAATTATTAAGTATTAATGACAAACGTCTAATCGAAGGAGTAATATCAAAAGATTGGGAAACTGCCACAGTTATACTATTATACTGACAAAAATCAATGAACAATCAAAACTGAAAGTGAAATTACACGAGGATACCAAGGAAGTAAAAATAAAGAGAGCTGTTAGAAAGGGTGACATCAATCACCCAAAATATTCACTCTGTTACTAGAAGATATCTTCAAGAGCCTTCACTGATAAAACAGGGAACTTAACCCCTCCAGGGAGAGACTCAACAACTTAAGTTTTGCTGATGACATCGCATTTTTTGCCGAAAATGAAATCGAATTGAAAGAAATGCTCCAAGAATTACAAAATGAAGCAAAAAAGGTTGGTTTAGAGATGAACATCACAAACACCAAATTCATGACAGACGAACAAACTACCATTAATGACGTAATATCCATACACGGACAAGTGGAAAGGGTGGATTCAGATGTATATTTGGAACAGGAAGTTACACTCGGAAAAATGAATCAAGAACTGGGAGTCAATCGAAGGATACGCCTGGGATGGGCGGCTTACGGTAAAATGAAGCAAGCCTTTCAATCCAAACTGCCTTTAAAACTTAAAAGTAAAGTATATAACGAATGCATTCTAACAGTAACAACATATGGTAGCGAAACTTGGGTTCTGACACGAAAAATTATTAGAAAATTGCAAGTTCAGCACCTGAAAAGAAAATTCTATGTACTACTGTGATAAAAAAATAGTAAGACTTTTAAATTTAAATCGACCGGTCATTTTCAAATCGGCTTAATTTTTTTTGTTAGGTTGGTAGGACCTTAACTGCCATCTGTGTCAAATTTTAAGACCATAGCGTCAGTAGTTAATAAGATTCGCTTGCATTTGTTCAACAACAAAAGTACGTTTTTCGATTTTTAACATGAGTGAAAAAATTCAGCAAAGAGGTTGCATTAAATTTTATTTTATGCAATGGTTTTTCGACTTCCCAAACGTTCGAAATGATATATAAATCATTTGGTGATGATGCTTTATCCAGAGCAAGTGTTTTTGATTGGTATAAATTGTTTAAAGAAGGCAGAAAACGTGTGGAGGACAAGGGGATATATCTGTTTTTTTAGAATGAATCCCCGTTTTTGAAATGCAGATGACACCATCACATCATCAAAAACAAGTTAAATAGCATAATCTCCATTAAGCCCAAAACATTTGGTATGATGAGATTCCAATTTTTTTATTCCCTCAGAAAAAAAAAATGTTTCGAACTGTGCATAATACTCATTTACAGCATACATAACCTCTTCGATCGACGAAAATTGTTTGATCACAGGCCAATTTTTGAGGTTAGGAAACAAAAAAAAGTTACTGGAGGTCAAATCTGTCAAATAGGGTGGTGCTCGTGTACTTTTGCCCACCCACTCTGCCGATGTGAAGGAACACTTTTTTGAGCGTTATTCTTAGTCGCTTCTGTTTTAACGGTACAGTAATGTTGCGTAATTGAGCCAGTCACTGTTTTACCTTTCTCCAAATAGGCAAGCATGATGATACCATGTGAGTCCCGAAAAACTGGGGAGATTGGATTTGCGCAATTAGTGTTCCGTACCGTTTTTGCTTTTAAAATGAAATAATTCTTATCTAGGCTAAGTTAATTAGGTCTCTGACATTTTAAGATCCAATATGTATTTTCATGTGTTTCCTTCATTAATAATGTATAATAGTTATAGTATCTCAGTTATCTAATAGCCAATAAATCAATCTGACGCAATCTAGAATCTAGTGGTAAAAATTTAAAACAAATATTAGGGCAGTAAAAAAAGCATTTGAAATTGTTCAGTCTAGATAACACATGGGCTGAAAAGTCCCGGCCTAACAAAGAAAACACGGTTTTTTTTTTGGTTCAAAATTAGCTTTATTCATCAACGTAATCTCCATCAAGAGCAACGCAATCATTCCAGCGCCGCTCTAACATTTCAATACCACTTTTGCAGAACGATTTATCTTTTGCCTCAAAATAGGCCTCAGTTTCAGCGATAACCTCTTCATTCGTGCGAAATTTCTTACCGGCAAGCATTTTTTTCAGGTCTGCGAACAGCCAGTAGTCGCTGGGAGCCAAATCTGGCGAATACGGTGGATGTGGGAGCATTTCGAAGTTCAATTCATGTAGTTTTGCCATTGTTTTGATTGACTTGTGACACGGTGCGTTGTCTTGATGAAACAAAATTTTTTTCTTTGCCATATGCGGTCGTTTCTTTGCAATTTCGGCCTTCAAACGCTCCAATAACGCTATATAATATTTACTGTTGATGGTATTTCCTTTCTCAAGATAGTCGATGAATATTACACCACGCACATCCCAAAATACCGAGGCCATAACCTTTCCAGCCGATTGTTGTGCTTTCGGGCGCTTTGGACGAGGTTCATCAGTTGCTGTCCACTCAGATGACGATCGTTTTGATTTCGGAGTGAAGTGATGGATCCATGTTTCATCCATTGTCACATATCGACGCAAAAATTCCGGTTTGTTACGTTTAAACATGGCCAAACACTGCTCAGAATCATCAACACGTTCTTGTTTTTGATCAACAGTGAGCAAACGCGGCACCCACTTTGAACAGAGCTTTCTCATAGTCAAATGCTCATGCAATATAAAGCCAACACGTCCTTTTGATATCTTTACGATGTCAGCTAACTCACGCAACTTCACTTTTCGATCATTCAAAACGATTTTATGGATTTTTTTGACGTTTTCTGGTGTTACCGCCTCATTTGGACGTCTACTGCGTTCTGCATCATCGGTGTCTCTACGACCACGTTTGAAGTCGGCAAACCAACGTTTTATTGTTGTTTCTGATGGAGCGGAGTCCCCATAACACTTTTCAAGCCATTGCTTCGCTTGAACGGTATTTTTTCCCATCAAGAAGCAGTGTAAAATTAAAACACGAAATTGTTTTTGATCCATTGTTTTGAAAATAACAAAAGTAGCGTCACTCTTAGCACAATAACTCACAAACTAATGAATAGAATATCATGAAATTTTAACAGCTGTCTTTTGAAGGTTAGTATTAACTGAAAAAAAGGTGATTGCAATAAAACTAGCGCCATCTATGTGTTAGGCCCGGGACTTTTCAGCCCATGTGTTACAATATTATGATGACCAGGTAATTTTTTTCACTTCCGATTGCACCCCTCAAAACTAACCCCTTAAGCCAAAATTTAACTTTTAAAACTACACGGTCCTGATTGGGTCATCAATTCCTATATTTGTCTCAAATTTCAACTTTCTATGTCAAATAGTTGCAGAAAAAATCGGGTGTGATAGACACACAGACAGACACCGAAGTGATCCTATAAGTGTTCCGTACGGAACACTAAAAATGATGTGTAATTTTAGTTTCATTTCTTCATTTCTGTATAATTAATAATAATAATAATAAAGGCTTCTTACTTGCCATCCAGGATAAAGTCATATTAACCAGAAACTACCAAAAGCATATCATCAAAGACCCGACTATTGCAGAAGACAGATGTAGGAAATGCCACCAGCAGAAAGAAACGATCGAACACATAATGAGCGGATGTAAAAATATTGGCCGGAACGGAGTACACAGCCAGGCATGATTCAGCTGCCAAAGTGGTTCACCAAGCACTAGCCACAACATACAGACTCATAGAAAACACAGATCCCTACTACAAATACACGCCAACATCCATACTTGAAAATGAAGATTACAAGCTCTACTGGGATATCGGTATCCATACAGATAAAACAGTCTCCGCCAATAGACCCGATATTACTTTTCAGTGCAAAAAAGGAAAAGTCACCTATCTGATTGACATAGCTGTTCCCAACGACACAAACATCCAAGCGAAATACACAGAAAAAATTTCCAAATACACAGACCTTGCAACGGAAATAAAAAGGCTATGGAGACAGGAAAAAGTCATCATTGTCCCCCTCATTATATCAGCCACAGGCCTTACACCAATAACATTCACACCACATTTAGTGCAATTGGGACTCAACACGGACATACACAGAAACATTCAGAAGTCAGTGATTTTGAAAACATGTAACATTGTCAGGTCATTCCTTAATACGGAATGGTAATAGCGTTTGTGCTGACTTGGTTTTGGCCCGTCAGCCAAACATGGAACCACATTGATTGATTGAATGTGAGAAAGAAGAACTTTTTGTAATATAATAATAATAATAATAATAATCCGGGTAGACCACCCGGCAGATACACACAGTCACACCCAGTTACAACAGGAAAAGATGAAAACGTGGTCAGAAAAAACACTCCACGGAAAACACAGATACCACATAGGACAAGACCACGTAAATAAAAAACAATCATACACCTGGTTGCGGGATGGGCAGCTATTCCCGGAAACAGAAGGCTTCTTACTTGCCATCCAGGATAAAGTCATATTAACCAGAAATTACCAAAAGCATATCATCAAAGACCCAACTATTACAGAAGACAGATGCAGAAAATGCCACCAGCAGAAAGAAACGATCGAACACATAACAAGCGGATGTAAAATATTAGCCGGAACGGAATACACAGCCAGACGTGACTCAGCGGCAAAAGTAGTTCACCAAGCACTAGCCACAACATACAGGCTCATAGAACACACAGATCCCTACTACAAATACACACCAACATCCGTACTTAAAAATAAAGATTACAAACTCTACTGGGATATCAGTATCCATACAGATAAAACAGTCTCCGCCAATAGACCCGATATTACTTTTCAGTGCAAAAAAGAAAAAGTCACCTATCTAATTGACATAGCTGTCCCCAACGACACAAACATCCAAACGAAATACACAGAAAAAATTTCCAAATACACAGACCTTGCAACGGAAATAAAAAGGCTATGGAAACAAGAAAAAGTCATCATTGTCCCCCTCATTATATCAGCCACAGGCCTTACACCAACAACATTCACACCACACTTAGTACAATTAGGACTCAACACAAACATACACAAAAACATTCAGAAGTCAGTGATTTTGAAAACATGTAACGTTGTCAGGTCATTCCTTAATACACAATGGTAATGCGTTTGTGCTGACTTGGTTTGCGCCCGTCAGCCAAACATGGAACCACATTGACCAAATGTGAGAAAGAAGAACTTTTTTGTAATAATAATCATTTATTAGTTCCAAGAATAACAATAACTATAAACATAAAATGGTACGGAACAATGTACAAAGAACAAAAAGATAAAAGGACATTCACAAAACACATACATAACAAAAACAAAAGGCTCAGAAGACATCATTAAAGACAGTTAACGGAAGATGAAAAGCATCCTTAACAAGTAGCAAAAAAATTAACATTTTTATTCATAAGTTAAGTCTGTCTATAATCTAATAAGCTTTTGATAATACAAACTTCCGTATCTTTGTTTTGGCTCTTACTTGCGGTAATTTTCGAACGCTCTCTAGAAAACTATTAAATATTTTAACGAAAGAATATTGTACACCTCTTCAATATAACTAAAATTACACTTCTCAATTACAAGATCTGTTTTATATCTAGTTTCATAATTACGTCTGTTTTGCGCATTTTCAAAGAGATCCTTGATAATACGAACAAACATAAAGGAGTCTAATATATACATACCAGTTAAAGTTAAAAGGGATTTACCGACGAAGACATTCCTACAGCTTTTACGATAATGCATCTTAAAAGTAGCTCTGATACATTTTTTTGTAATTTAAAAATTTTGTCTACTTGGGGAGAATTTCTCCAAAAAATCCAACCATACCTGAACCTGGACTACACGTAAGCAAAATAGGCCGTCAAGGCAGCATCAACGCCCACATTATGTGATAAGATTATCAGTGCATAACAATATTTGGAGATACCAGCCGCGACATTCTCCACATGCTGTCTCCAGTCTAGCATCAATATTGACGCCCAGCAAAGACAGATACTGAGATGTTTGAATATCGCTACCCTTGTAAGGAAACGTAAGAAGATGACCAACCCTCCTGCCAAAAACCAGACACTGTGTTTTTGAAGCATTCAGTAGAAGGTCATGGGTTGTAAATTAACGATCTAGAATTTCACAGGCTCTCCCCACACATCAGCGACTATCTCTTGTGGAGTGTCACCACTAAAGATCAGGATTGTGTCATCCGCATATAGAACTGTAAACTTTCCTGTAATGTTAAGCAATTCGTTTCTATAAAGTATATAAAGCAGCGGGCCTAAAATAGATCCCTGAGGTACACCCCTCGTAACAGCGACCCTGTCTGAAAGAAAAGACCTGCCATAATTATCAGTCTCCATCACTTGCTGAGTGCGATTATTCAAGTAGGAGGCGATTAAATTTAATGCATTTCCCCTAATATCCAGGTGTTCTAATTTTATGCATAAAGTCTTATGATTGACACTTTCAAAGGCTTTCGACAGATCAATACACATTGCCATAGTTATCTTTCCACTATTTAGTGAATCCAGAACATTCGACAATGCCTGATAAATGGCTCTTATGGTGGACTTTCCCTTTATAAAACCGTTTTGATTGGATGCAATCATCGAGTGCCTCTCCAAGAATCCAAGAAATCTCCCATTGATAATCCTCTCAAAGATCTTTCCAACATTAGACAGAAGAGATATCGGTCTGTAGTTTGTCTCATCATTTGCTGCACTTTTCTTATGGATTGACTTTACAATGGCATCTTTTAGGAGATCAGGATATATATCCTGCTCAAAACACAAATTAATGATGAACGACAGTGGCTCAGATATTATTTCTGCAGTTTCTTTAAGTATATTTACTGGTAAAATATCATCTCCAACTGATTTTTAGTGTTCCGTACGGAACACTTATAAGATCACTTCAGTGTCTGTCCGTCTGTCACACCCGATTTTCTCTGAAACTATTTGTCATAGAAAGTTGAAATTTGGTAATAATATACGAATTGATGGCCTCATCAGAGCCACGTAGTTTTGAAAGTTAACTTTTGACTTAAGGGGTTAGTTTTGGGGGGTGAAATCGGAAGTGAAAAAAAAATTTTTTACTAGGTAATCGAGTGTGGTGTCAAAGCTTATGAAAACACGAGTAAAATATATATATATATATATATATATATATATATATATATATATATATATATATATATACGAGGCTGGTTTGAAAAGTCCGTGCAAAAATAAAAACTACTTATGTGTTTGGGTAAACCTTTTTTATTTTTCGACATAGTCTCATTTTAGGCTTATACACTTCGTCCAACGATGTTCTAGTTTGTTGATCCCTTCCGAATAATAGGATTTGTCCAAGTCTGCAAAATATCCATTAGTGTCTGCAATCACCTCCTCGTTTGAATAAAATCTTTGTCCCGCCAGCCATTTCTTTCAAATTGGGGAACAAATAGTAGTCCGAGGGAGCCAAGTCTGGAGAATAGGGGGGATGTGAAACGAGTTGAAATCCTATTTAAATTAGTTTTGCGACCACAACTGCTGAGGTGTGTGCTGGTGCGTTGTCGTGATGGAAAAGGACTTTCTTGTGGGCCAATCGCGGGCGTTTTTTCTTGCAGCTCGGTTTTCAAACGGTCCAAAAACGATGAATAATATTCACCTGTAATAGTTTTACCCTTTTCCAGATAGTCGATGAGGATTATCCCTTGCGAATCCCAAAAGACAGTCGCCATAACCTTTCCGGCCGAAGGAACGGTCTTCGCCTTTTTTGGTGCAGATTCCCCCTTGGTAACCCATTGTTTAGATTGTTGTTTGGTCTCAGGAGTATAGTAATGTATCCATGTTTCATCCACAGTGACGAAACGACGCTTAAAGTCCTCCGGATTCTTTTGGAACAGCTGCAAACCATCCTTGCAACACTTCACACGATTCCGTTTTTGGTCAAGCGTGAGCAATCGCGGCACCCATCTTGCGGATAGCTTTCTCATGTCCAAATGTTTATGCAAACTATTATGTACCCGTTCAGTCGAGATGCCCACAGCACTAGCAATCTCACGCACCTTAACTCTTCTGTCATCCATCACCATATCATGGATTTGATCAATGATTTCTGGAGTCGTATCCTCCACAGGCCGTCCAGAACGTTCAGCGTCACTTGTGCCCATATGGCCAGTCCGAAAATTTTAAAACACTTATTAACTGTTCTAATCGAAAGTGCAGAGTCACCATAATGTTTATCAAGCTTCTCTTTAGTCTCCTGAGGCGTTTTGCCTTTCATAAAGTAATGTTTAATCACCACACGAAATTCTTTTTCGTCCTTTTCTTGAAAATCACTCGACTTCCTTGATTCACACGAATGCCAAACACAAAGAAATAGACCAATATGGCTGAAACTTGGTGTGCGTTCATTCAAGAGATGCTACTAACTAAACATGACCTCGATACGCGCCGGTGGTGCCATCTCTCGGACTTTGCACGGACTTTTCAAACCAGCCTCGTATATATATATATATAATGTAATACTTGCGCGCACTTTTCTTTGTATTATTTTTTAAAAAATCGCGAAAAATCGCTGTCCACCCGCCTTATCTCGAAAAGTACTTATCAAAATATTTTGAAAAAAATTCTGGAATATTCTCCACGGGGTATAGATTGAACGAAAAATTATCACGAGTGCATTACCTTTAATAATTTATCTGGTATATAAAAAAAACCAAAAATTTCAAGGTCATCAGATTTCGGTAAAGATTGGAAACAAACTTTGTTGAAAACTCATTTGGGGTGTGTTTTGTGAAGTCGCTGATCATTTTATACCTCGGTAACAAAATTTTTTATTTGAAAAGCAATCAACGTACGGAACACTAATTGCGCAAGTTCAACTTGCACTTGACCGGTTTTTATTTGTTTATTTTTAGATTTGATTACAGAAAAGACCTCGGGAACCGTCGTTGGCTTTAGAAATATAGTATTGAAATTTTTATTTTCAGATGACGATAACTGAAATCCACCGACATCCAGATCATCATTTATTCTGGGACACGCATTTATAAAGTATTTGTTCAGATGATTTACAATTTTAAAAGGATCGTTAAACCTTTGTGAAAAATTATCAAGGATTGTCTTTGGTGGATGATCGGTTTTTGTTGTATGTTTAACCAAATGCCAAGTCGGTCCAATCTTATTTTCGACATTATTTATAAAATTAGTTTGTGATTGTTTTTTAGCTTCTTTTATAACTACCTTTAATATTTTGCAATAATTTTTATAGTATATATCAGTAATTTCCCCCCTTATTCTCCTGAAATAAAGCACACGCTTTCGTCTACAAGATATCCTACTGCCATTCGTTATCCAACCGTTTTTACACTTATTTCATTTCTTTATTGGAAAGATTTTGACGAAATAATTCGAGAACAAACTCAGAAATGAGTTGTATGCTCCGTCCACGTACCAGCATCATAAAGAGTAGACCAGTCAATGCCCTTCAATTCCCGCTTAAAGTGCTGAACCTTGTTCCTCGGAAAAAACCCTCCTAAACGTAAATGTGGGTATATTTCTTACACTATTTAGGTCTCTACAGTCAATCATCGCTCCTGATGAAGCTAATACGGTTAGCGAAACTCGCGTCGAGTGCAAAAATAAAGTGTTTGGTGTGGTGGTGATATATACTGAGTAGTGTCATTGTGCCAAAGATTCCACATTCCCAACCTAGACTATTTAGGTCGCTAAGAACGATTACACAAGTCTGCAAAAAAAAAAAAATTGAGAGCTGTTTTGGTTTTTTTGCGTAATTCTTATGTTTTTGGGTGTACTGAATCCGAAAATGACTTTCATTTTGTCATAGAACGTCACGTTTTCTGACAATGTAGGTATCTATGTTAAACAAGTTATCATCTTAAAATAAAAGATAAAAGACTAAAAAAATTTTTTTTAATTTATAAGTGCGTAACAAAACTTATTTTTTTATCTAAAATACATTCATTAGTAAGCACTAAACACATTTCTTTTTCCCAGTGAGACTCCTTTTGGTACATTTTCGCTTGTAGGAAGCATCTGGAAGGTCTCTCTGAAGCGTCCAACAGTAGTCTGCCATCATTGAGACGCTCCATCTTCCCTGGTATCTTTTTTCCATCTCCTTAATATCTTGGTGAAATCGTTCACCTTGCTCTTCACTCGGATCTCCTAAATTTTCTGGAAAGTAGTCGAGGTGGGAATGAAGAAAATGTACTTTTAAACTCATTAGGCAACCTAAATGCTTTTAACATTCTTTTGACGATTTGTTTGTAGTTAGGGTCTTTGTTATTGCCTAAAAATTTCTCTATGACTTCTTTAAAGGCAATCCACCCTTCTCTTTGAGGATCCGTCATGGTTGTGATGAATTGTGGATCAGCCATAAGCCGTCTAATATCTGGTCCAACGAAAACACCTTCCTTCAACTTTGCCTCCGAGAGGCCTGGAAACTTTGATATTAAGTATTTGAAGCAATTTCCATCTCTTGGAAGTGACTTTACAAATTTCTTCATCAATCCCAGCTTTATGTGAAGCGGTGGTAGAAGAACTTTATGAGGAGGCACCAAAGTTTCATGCAGGACGTTCTTTTCGTCAACTTTAAGCTCCCTCGGAGGCCAACACTTTTTGGTCCAGTGATTTGCTCGGTCTCTACTATCCCATAGACACAAAAAGCAAGGGAATTTGGTAAACCCAGATTGTTGTCCGAGCAACATGCCCAAGATTTTTAAATCACTGCACACTTGCCAACCGTGGTCTTTATATTTTAATTTACAAAGAACCAATTCCAAGTTCTTGTAGGTTTCCTTGAGGTGTACGGAATGACCGACAGGAATGGAAGCATAGAAACCGCCATTGTGAAGCAGAACTGCTTTAAGGCTTCTTTTTGAAGAATCTATGAAAATACGCCACTGTGCTGGGTCGTATGAGATCTTAAATGTAGCCATTAAACTTTCAATATTGGTACAATAAACCAACTCGTCCTCTTGGGCAAAGTAGGAAGTGAACTGCTTCTCACGATATCTAAACCAGGAGGAAAACACTCCCGGCAAAAGTAAGTTCCTGCTTTTGAGCCTTGATCCAAGCAACTCAGCAGCGTTTTTGGGAAGATTCAAGTCTCTTACCAAATCATTTAGCTCGCCCTGGGAAAACAATTTCGGACTGCTGTCATCTTCAAATTGAAAACTTGACTTGTCATCGGGTTCAGGTACAGCACCATCTTCGTCAGAACTTGGAATCTCTTCCAAGGTAGCAGGGGCCTTGGGCACTGGTATTTCGGTCCCATGAGGGATGGGACGAATAGCTGATTGCAGATTGGGGTATGAAATGGACTGCTTCCATTTTGAATTATACCCTTTCACATTACACGAACAAAAGAAACAATCATCACTATGGTTCTTTTGCTCGCGCCATACCATAGGAATCGCATATCGGAAAGCTTTTTTCTTGCCCTTAAACCAATTTCGAAGGTCTTCAACACATCGTTTGCAGACTTTATGATCTCCAAGTTTTAAGCCAAAATACGTGAAGTAAACTTTTTTACAAAGTCCGTAATATTAAGTTGTTGCTTTAATACCATATATTCGCCACAAATATAACAGAAACTGTCAGACGAATTCACACACTTCCGCACAGATGACATTGCACTATATTGAACCAAGATCTATAAAACAATGACGAGTTAACACGCAATTGTACCGCGCCACTTTCTACACTATCGGAGCGCGCACGTTCTGGTTACAACGTTTATCTTTGTTAATTTTGCTCACACAGGGCGTTCTTTATTTAGAAAGTAATGATAGTTATGGCCTGTATACATTTAAAAACAGTAATCAAAATAAAATTGTACCTATTTATTTATGACTTCAAGTTAGCCCAAAAAAACCCCTTTTTATAATAAAATTTTGCGTTTTGCAAAATAACCTGACGTTCTGGAATTTTTTGAGTATTTTTTTAGTTTTCAGAACACCTAAATACGTAGAAATCAGTTGAAAACATCCAGACAGCATTTTTGTTGCAGACCTGTGTTATCTATGCATAATGGTCAGAGAGCGCCGATTTTAAAACATAATATGTTATCTAAAAGAAATTATTAAAGTAAAATGAAAATTTATATTTTTTTATGATCTAGGGTACTTGAGTTGAGACGAAAAACAAAAATCTAGCAGCTTGATTCTTTCACGAATACCAAAAAGAAATAAGACCACGAAAAGTACACACAATACAGTCCCTGGCCAAATTATTAGACGCACTGTATTTTTTTTAGTAATTTTATGTTTCTTAAGAGTTTTTATGCAATGATGGTATATTTAAACTACAATATTATTGATTTTTATTTAAAAGAATTGTTGTAGACTACATATTTGTATTTATTTTTAACATATGGCAACACTATGTTGACAAAGTGATACATGAACGTAAACAAGTACAAAGCTGTATCAGTCGCGATCGGAATCGAGTCAGGTACGGACGTGTTTCTGTGGCTTTATGGACTGTGATTGTTTGTTTAACAGTTTTATACTACTCAGTTATTAGTTTATTTTGTATGCAGTGTTTTAAAAAAGTAATTGGACTATTTTCATTATGGGTAGAAAAGGCGATCTTTCACCACGTAAAAAAGCTGAAATGAAGGCCCTTGTGATTGCGAAAACATTTACAAACCGAGAAATATCACGAAGATTGGAGGTTTCTGAAGCTAGTGTACGACGCATAAAAAAGAAAATTGAGTCAGGGAAGGAATTAAACCCGAAAAAGAAAGAAAAGATGCGGTAGAAAACCAATTTTCACTCCACGGTCAGAGAGATGTTTGAAGAAAATTTGTGTAGAAAACAGATTTGCTACCACAAAGGTAATAAAATCACAACTCCAGGATGCTAGCGTAAATGCTTCTGAGCGCACTGTTCGAAGAAAATTAAAAGAATTAGATTTTAAGGCCTGCCGCCCCGCCAGGAAGCCCAAGTTAACAGCTGCAATGAAAGCAAAGCGCCTGAAGTGGGCCAAACAATGGCAAGACAAAGATGTGGACTTCTGGAGATCGGTAAGATACAGCAATTTAATCAATAATTGATACATTATTATCATTTTCAGTTAAATAAAGCAAATAAACATGGAAGTTTATATATTTTTCCTATTTTTGACAGGTCTGCTTCAGTGACGAAAGCACATTCGAAATTTTGCAGAATAAACCTCAGTATGTGCGTCGTCGTCATGGAGAAAAGTTTCATCCTGATTGTGTCGTCCCGACGGTTAAACATCCCACCAAAGTGATGATTTGGTCAGACATCAGCGGCAAGGGAACTGGACGTCTGTACGTCGTCAAAGGAATAATGAGGCAAGATCAGTACAAAGAAGTATTACAAAATCGGTTGATTCCGCAGCTCAGAGAATGGTTTCCAAATGGGGAACCATTCACTTTCATGCAAGATGGAGCTCCCTGCCACACTGCTCGGTCTGTTAAAGCTTTTTTGGCAGAAAAAAATATCCCTCTGTTGGATAGCCCCATTGAAAATGTGTGGGAGCTGATGAAAAGAGAAGTGGCTAAAGATGTGATTACCAACAAAACTCAGCTCCTAGAAAAGATTATTCATGTGTGGAATCATCATCCTCAAATGCAGGAGACAGTACAATCTTGCATTGATAGCATGCCGCGCAGAATTAAAGCTTTGAGAGCGGCTAAAGGTGGCTCAACTAAATATTGACTTTTACTAACATTAATTTCACTTTTCTTTAAAACTTAATAAACTTATGCTTTCCTAAATTAATGCTGTTTTATTTATGTCAAATAAATAGGTAATTGATTGGATAATATAAAAATAAAAAACAAATCAATTTAAAACAATAAAAACCGGTCAAGTGCAAGTTGAACTTGCACAATTAGTGTTCCGTACGTTGATTGTTTTCAAAATAAAATTTTTTATTAGGGTGGTATAAAATGATCAGTGACTTCACAAAACACACCCCAAATGAGTTTTCAATAAAGTTTGTTTCCAATCTTTACTGAAAACTGGTGACCTTGAAATTCTGTTTTTTTTTTTTTATATACCAAATAAATTATTAAAGGTAATGCACTCGTGATAATTTTCGTTCAATCTATACCCCGTGGAGAATATTCCAGAATTTTTTCAAAATTTTTTGATTAGTACTTTTCGAGATAAGGTAGGGGACAGCGATTTTTTAAAAGTAATACGAAGAAAAGTGTGCGCAAGTATTACATTATATACGAGTATATATATATATATATATATATATATATATATATATATATATATATATATATATATATATATATATATATATATATATATATATTTTTACTCGTGTTTTCACAAGCTTTCATTTGACACCACACTCGACGACCTAGTAAAAAAAAATTTTTTTCACTTCCGATTTCACCCCTCAAAACGAACCCCTTAAGTCAAAATTTATGTTACGGTGGTATAAAATGATCAGTGACTTCACAAAACACACCCTAAATGAGTTTTCAACAAAGTTTGTTTCCAGTCTTTACTGAAATCTGATGACCTTGAAATTTTTGTTTTTTTTATATACCATATAAATTATTAAAGGTAATGCACTCGTGATAATTTTCGTTCAATCTACACCCCGTGGAGAATATTCCAGAATTTTTTCGAAATTTTTTAATAAGTACTTTTCGAGATAAGGCCCGGGACAGCGATATTTCGCGAATTTTTAAAAAATAACACAACGAAAAGTGCGCGCAAGTATAATATTATATATATATTTTTTACTCGTGTTTTCACAAGCTTTCATTTGACACCACACTCGATGACCTAGTAAAAAAATTTTTTTTTCGCTTCCGACTTCACCCCCAAAACTAACCCCTTAAGTCAAAATTTAATTCTCAAAACTACATGGCTCTGATGAGGCCATCAATTCCTATATTATTACCAAATTTCACCTTTCTATGTCAAATAGTTTCGGAGAAAATCGGGGTGTGACAGACAGACAGACAGACAGACAGACAGACAGACAGACAGACAGACAGACACCGAAGTGATCTTATAAGTGTTCCGTACGGAACACTAAAAACGGTACAATATCACTCGGTAATTAATATTTTACATGAAATCTTGCAGTGCGTCTAATAATTTGGCCAGGGACTGTATGTCTACACTAACCTTAAAGAATAAATAAATTTCATATTTTAAAACGATGATGAAAAGATAAATAAAATATTCAGAAACCGTCTTTCAATTTTTCAGTAACTGAGCAAATGTTGGCATAATCCTTTTAATTTAATTTTAAAAATATTAAGATTTTAATCTGAATCAATTTTGATACAAAAGTGCCATTTATTGCTATTATTTCGATTAATATTCATGGGCGTTTTATTAAAAGGAATAAAGACATCCTGTTATTAAACAATTCCATTAAAATTTATCTGTCTTAAAACTTATCGCACGATAAAAACATACACACACACCTTTTAAATTGTCGCAAACATTTTTATATACATTTTAATCTTCCTAAATTTTTTATAACGATTTAATTTGTTTTTTTAATTATTAGAGAGCTTTTGCAACGCTTATTTTAAACATATTTATCATTAACGTTATTAAAAGCATGCGCAATATAAACGCAAATTGCATCTTAGACAAGGCGAAATCGGCGCCATCGTTGGAAAAAATTTTCTAATTGAATTTTTTTTCATAACCTTCTCCAGGAGATGCCCCTGAAAGAGGATCAACATGTTGCCGGGCGGTAACCTGGTCCGAATTTGTTTAAACAATTTTTTTTTTTTTAAAACAAAGTCCAAAAATTGAAATTTTCGCCCCGGAGGGTAAATTGGACCATTTTGAACAAAAAATGTCTCTTGTGAATTTTCTCTAAAATGCGCCGTTTTCGAGATATCGGCGATTTTAGGTGCGAGAAAACGCGAAAATGGCCACTTTCACCTCCCAATATTGGGGTCAAAAATTAAAATTTTCAATGTTGCCAAGTGTCCAAATTAAAGTTTGAGATCTCTTCTACAAATTACCGTAGGAAATATTGCAATATCTTTATTTTTAAACATTGTTTTTTAACAGTTAACAAATTGCGTTCGAGCGCCCGCGGCCGCATCGAAACTGTATACATAGATATATACGCAACGCCCGTACGTAGGCGCGCGGAACTGTATACGCGCTGCAACTCGCTGTAACGTGAAGTATCATGCAAAAGTTCAAACATGCTATTGCTTAAATAAGAGTCGGACACTTTAATAGTTTATTCATTTCTTTTCCGCCCTTACAAGTATGTACATGTGTAATTATGTCTTTTTCTATTAAACGAATTAAATGTGATCATAAGTGCATTTTCTGTAGTAAGTGTGATGATGTTGTACAACAACCAAATTTTGAATCATTTCAAAAAATTCAACAAGCAGCTAATCGTCGGAAAGATGACATAAGTACAAAATTTAACGATTTATATAATCCAAGTAGCAGTGAACAAACTTTTTCTTGGCACAGAAAGTGTTATGCTTCCTATGTAAGTAAAGAAAAAATTGTACGTCGGGAAAATGCTCTCAAAAAACTGGAAGCGGAAAATAATGAAGCTGTTAATAATGAAAAACAGTTATTATCAATTGAACCCGAAGAGAAAGAAAAACCAACATTGCGATCAAAAAGTGTGTCAAAAGCAGAGTGCATGATCTGTGAAAAAATTTATAAAAATAAAGACAGTACAACTTATACACTTTCTGATTATAATGCAGCGGAAAAGCTAATGGCAACAGCTCGTCTTAAAATGGACAAAGTCTATACGAAAATTTGCATATATAGTTCAACTACGTCATTACTAGTTCAAAAGCTAAAGTATCATTCCAAATGTTTACAAGATTACAACTATATTGCTAGTCCGTTAAATAAACCAGTAGGTAGCACGAGCTTCACTACAAACGTACATATGGAAAATGTCATTGTATTCTCGGTATCGACATTTAGATGCAACAGAATTTGGTTACACTATAGAAACAGGTGAATTGTTACCCAAATTCATGTTAAAAAATTCGATACCAGATTCGTTAATTAGGCAATGTAAATGTACAAAAAATTGTAAAACTAATGCATGTAATTGCAAAAGCAACAACGTAAGTTGTATACTCATGTGTGGGTGTAATTTAAATATTTGCGAAAATTCTATTAAATATATATAAGTTATATTTCATAAAATTGTTTTAATTCTTCTACCATCCTAATCGAATATTGAATTTTTATTTATATTCATTTGTTATAATAATTAAATTTGATATAACAATTACTCTTTAATAAATAAATATTTTTTACATACTTTTCAAATATATTAATTTTAATAAGAAATCAAGAAACAAAGCTTTATAGAGCATCGCAGTGCGTATACAGTTCCGTGCGCCTACGTACGGGCGTTGCGTATATATCTATGTATACAGTTTTCGATGCAGCCGCGGGCGCTCGAACGCAATTTGTTAACTGTTAAAAAACAATATTTAAAAATGAAGATATTGCAATATTTCCTACGGTAATTTGTAGAGGAGATCTCAAACTTTAATTTGGACACTTGGCAACATTGAAAATTTTAATTTTTGACCCCGATATTGGGAGGTGAAAGTGGCCATTTTCGCGTTTTCTCGCACCTAAAATCGCCGATATCTCGAAAACGGCGCATTTTAGAGAAAATTCACAAGAGATATTTTTTGTTCAAAATTTACCTAAAAAAACTTGTTCCGGGGCGAAAATTTCAATTTTTGGACTTTGTTTAAAAAAAAAATTTGTTTAAACAAATTCGGACCAGGTTACCGCCCGGCAACATGTTGATCCTCTTTCAGGGGCATCTCCTGGAGAAGGTTATGAAAAAAAATTCAATTAGAAAATTTTTTCCAACGATGGCGCCGATTTCGCCTTGTCTATCTAAAAAAGATTTTGCAACTCTAAAAATAAGCACTGCCTTATTGTGTATCTTCATAATAACGAGGTGGAGGGTGAACATAACCTTATTATGTTCTAGTTTCATGTTTTGTTTTCTTTTTTTTTTGGTTTTAGAAATGAATCTACAAATCTAAAATTTGTAAAAAAGGCTTAAATGGGTTACTACGCGATATAATCCTTTCTAAAACAATATATCATCGCATGCATTTACCCGATTACAGTGAATTAAGAACTTTTAAAAAAATACCTACACATCTGCCATTTCGGATGACAAAAATTATTTTATTTGTTGAATTTGTTTATGAATTGATTTATATTTATCATCAAAAATATCCAAATATCTTAAATTTCAATTGTCGTAGTATGTGGCAGCTTCACATTAAAAAAAAACCGGTCAAGTGCAAGTTGAACTTGCACAATTAGTGTTCCGTACGTTGATTGCTTTTAAAATAAAAAAAAAATTGTTACACCCCAAAGGAGTTTTCAACAAAGTTTGTTTCCAATCTTTACTGAATACTGATGACCTTGAAATTTTTGTTTTTTTTTATATCAGATAAATTATTAAAGGTAATGCACTCGTAATAATTTTTGTTCAATCTACACCCCGTCGAGAATATTCCAGAATTTTTTCAAAATTTTTTGATCAGTACTCTTCAAGATCAGGTATCAGGATGATTCCAAAGCTGATAATGAGGATAGATGAGGTTCAACGTGAGGTCAAAGCACTGAAGTCCCAACTCGGAAATGTAAATGTTGGGGATGTAGTGCAAACGGATGAAACAACTATAGATGAACTCTACGAAAGGCAGAGGAGAATGAATAACATCATGATTTTTAATATGTCTGAGGGGAACGAGTCGGACATCAACAAAGCAACAGAAATTATTGAGACTCTAACTAATGAACAAATTGTTGTCAAAAAAACTATTCGTATTGGAAAGAGGAATAAGAATGGGAATCGTGCACTGAAAATTACATTATCCAGCGCCGATGATGTCAATAAAGTGATGAGAGCTAATAAGGAGTCTCTTAAGGAGAGGAAATTGTACATTAGTAACGACTTAACTCCTTTACAAATTGTCAGCTTGCAGAAAATGAAACAGGAAATTCAGGAAAGAAGATCTAATGGTGAAAATGTTGGTATTAAATATGTTAAAGGAAAGCCTGTTGTTTGTGAATTAAAAAACTAAATGTCATGAGTGCTTCAGCAGGTGATGAAATAAATCTAGTATGTTATTATCAGAATGTAAGGGGTCTAAATTCAAAAATTGTTGACTTTTATTCCTCGGTTTGTGATTGTGAGTTTGATTTGTTGGCTTTAAGTGAGACCTGGCTTCACGAAGATGTTCATAGCTCGGAATTGTTTCCGAGTGAATATACGGTTTACAGAAAGGATAGAAAATTTGATATAACAGGTAAAAAACGTGGTGTTTTACTGGCCGTCAAGAATTATATAAACTCAGAGTCTATGGATGTGACTTTATTTGATTTACAATTTTCGGATATTGATTTGCTGATGGTAAAATGTAGTATTAATGATAAAATTTTGTATGTAGTAGTATTATATATACCTGATAGATTAAGTATTGATGTATATGATCATTTTTTCGAATTTACTGAACAGATTGATTATTTGAGTCGAGACAGTGTATTCATAATGGGTGATTTTAATGCTCCATATTTTGTTGACGGCAACGTTTCTGATCGCAAGACTTTGGTTATCAACAACTTTCTTGAAATTAATCAGTGCAAGCAATGGAACAGCATAACTAACTCGAATAATAGACTACTTGATTTAATTATCCCTGGATCAGAGTGTATTGTCAGGAAAGATGATACCCCAATGGTCCCGGAGGATACACATCATCCGGCGCTTATGTTCTCCATTCCAAAAATAAATATAAGACAAAAAAAATTCTCTACTAATTCCCCGGCTAAGATTTATAACTTTAGAAAAGCAAATTTTCCTAAATTATACAGAGCCCTATCAGCAGTTGACTGGACGTCTCTTGAGGGTTGTTGTGATGTTGATCTTGCACTGGAGCAATTGTATGATAATGTTTTTCATTGTTTGATGAACATGTTCCGGCATACAAAAATTTTGCTCATCAGTATCCTCCATGATTTTCTGCTGATATTATTAAAAATATAAAAAGGAAAGCAAAGCATGCAAAAAAAATTCAAGAGATATGGTAATCACAATGATTATCTAGAATTTAGACGGTTAAGATCAATTTCTAAGCAGCAAATTAAAGCGTCATATGTTAAATACATAGAGGATGCACAGGCTTCTCTGGCACTGGATCCTCAACGCTTCTGGAGTTATGTCCATTCCAGAAGTAAATCTTCTAGGATTCCCAGTATGATGATGTATAGAAATGACATTCTGAAGTCTCCGTCGGGCATTGTTAACGCGTTTGCAGATTTTTTCAAGAGTGTCTTCGCACTGTCGGAACCAGCAGGGATTTGTCATTCGCTTAGTACGTCGTTGACAATTGTGGAATTCTCGCCCATCACTGGGGATGAAATATTGATGGCCACGAAAAAATTAAAAAATAAGATGACCTCTGGCCCTGATAATATTCCCTCGTTTCTCATTAAGGACTGTGCGACTGTCCTTGTAAGACCTTTAAAGTATATTTTTAATTTATCAATTAAACAGGGTGTTTATCCGAAACGATGGAAAGAAGGTAGATTAAGTCCTATTTTTAAGAATGGAGACAGGGGAAATGTTGAAAATTACAGGGGTGTCGTTCTACTTTGTAACTTCTCAAAGGTCTTGGAGTCAGTCTTGTATGCACGTATCTATAGCCAAATTAAAAATCAAATTTCTCCTTATCAGCACGGATTTGTTAGTAAGAGATCTACGGTAACAAATCTAACTGTTATGACACAGTTCATTTCGGAAATATTAGATGATGGTGGGCAGGTTGATGTTATTTATACAGATTTCTCGAAGGCCTTTGATGGGATCGACCATCATGTTCTCATCAATAAGTTGTCTTTCTTTGGTTTCACTGATGGTGCGAGGGCTCTTATAAGTTCTTACTTGTTTAATCGAACTCAGTTTGTAGCCTACAACGGATTCAAATCAGAAAGATTTGTGGCTACCTCCGGCGTTCCACAAGGTTCAAATTTGGGACCCTTGCTCTTCATTATGTTCATAAATGACCTTTGCGAGGATTTAAAATGTAACAGGCTAATTTATGCTGATGATTTAAAAATGTTTATGCCAATAGAAAAAACTGAGGATTGTTTCTATCTACAAAGCCAGTTGAATTTCGTGCATTCTTGGTGTTGTGACAACAAACTACATCTAAATGCTCAAAAATGCAAAGTTCTAACATATACTAGGAGGGTAGCGTCAATAGAGTTTCAATATAGAATTCAAGACCATAATTTAAGTAGGTGTAGCACAGCTAAGGATTTGGGAGTTGTTTTTGATGCAAAGCTAACATTTGCTCAGCATATAGCATTGAAAGTTTCTGAAGCAATGAAGTCTTACGGGTTCATCATTAGGAATTGTAGGGGTTTCACTAATATTGCATCACTGAAGATTTTGTATTTCTGCTTTGTTCGCTCGAAACTGGAATATGCAAGTATTGTCTGGAGTCCAATGTACGAGGTGCATAGAGTTTCACTTGAAAAAGTGCAGAGGAGATTTCTGAAATTTCTGTTGTTTAAGATTAATGGAATGTATCCTGAACGGGGAATCAGCAGCGATTATTTGTGTGAACAGACAAATATTCTTAGCCTGGGAATCAGGAGAGTTTGTGCCTCAATATTATTCCTATATAAAGTATTGCACAATATGATTGATTGCACGGATATACTGTCTCGTATTAACATCAATGTGCCACGGATACACTCACGATCAAGTATGTTTTTTAGATGTGACAGACCTAATACTAATTTGTTATTGAATTCACCTATTCATGTAATGTGTACTAATTTTAATCATATTTGTAGTGTTTGTGATATATACTGTTGTACTAAGAAAAAATTACTACAGACTGTCATTGAATATGTAAATGTCTAAATCTTTACCCTATTAATGGGAAACTGTTGGGTAATAAAGCTATTATTATTATTATTACAAAAAGTTCTTCTTTCTCACATTTGATCAATGTGGCTCCATGCTTGGCTGACGGGCCAAAACCAAGTCAGCACAAACGCTATTACTATTCCGTATTAAGGAATGACCTGACAATGTTACATGTTTTCAAAATCACTGACTTCTGAATGTTTCTGTGTATGTCTGTGTTGAGTCCCAATTGCACTAAATGTGGTGTGAATGTTATTGGTGTAAGGCCTGTGGCTGATATAATGAGGGGGACAATGATGACTTTTTCCTGTCTCCATAGCCTTTTTATTTCCGTTGCAAGGTCTGTGTATTTGGAAATTTTTTCTGTGTATTTCGCTTGGATGTTTGTGTCGTTGGGGACAGCTATGTCAATCAGATAGGTGACTTTTCCTTTTTTGCACTGAAAAGTAATATCGGGTCTATTGGCGGAGACTGTTTTATCTGTATGGATACCGATATCCCAGTAGAGCTTGTAATCTTCATTTTCAAGTATGGATGTTGGGGTGTATTTGTAGTAGGGATCTGTGTTTTCTATGAGTCTGTATGTTGTGGCTAGTGCTTGGTGAACCACTTTGGCAGCTGAATCATGCCTGGCTGTGTACTCCGTTCCGGCCAATATTTTACATCCGCTCGTTATGTGTTCGATCGTTTCTTTCTGCTGGTGGCATTTCCTACATCTGTCCTCTGCAATAGTCGGGTCTTTGATGATATACTTTTGGTAGTTTCTGGTTAATATAACTTTATCCTGGATGGCAAGTAAGAAGCCTTCAGTCTCAGGGAATAGCTGCCCATCCCGTAACCAGGTGTATGATTGTTTTTTATTTACGTGGTCTTGTTCTATGTGGTATCTGTGTTTTCCGTGGAGTGTTTTCTCTGACCACGTTTTCATCTTTTCCTGTTGTAATTGGGTGTGACTGTGGGTATCTGCTGAGTGGTCTGGCCGGGCTAAGTCGAGAGGTGTGTAGTTTTTGTCTGCTTTCACTGTCGCTGTGTGGAGGCTGGTTTGCTTGCTGTGAAAGAATTTCCTAAGTGTTTGTATTTGTTTTGTGTGTAATGATCTGATATCTATAATTCCTCTTCCTCCTGCCTTCCTCTCGATGGTAAGTCTTTCTTTGCATGCGTTGGGGTGTAATTTCCTGTATTTGGTGAATTGAGATCGTATATAAGGATGTGAATATTTTCTATGTCTGTTTGTGACCATTTGATGATACCAAATGAATATGTGAGTATAGGTATAGCGAACGTGTTGATGGCTTTAGTGAGATTCTTAGAGTTGAGTTTTGTTTGCAAAAGTTTCGTCAGTCTGTTTTTGAATTCGGTTCTGAGCTCTGTTTTGATGTGAGTGTGGTTGAGTTTGGTGCTTATTATTATTATTATTATTATTAAGATAAGGCGAGGGGACAGCGATTTTTCGCGGTTTTTTTAAAAAATAACAAAGAAAAGTAAGCCCAAGTATTACATTATATATATATTTTTTACTCGCGTTTTCACATGCTTTCATTTGACACCACACTCGATGACCTAGTAAAAAAATTTTTTTTTCACTTCCGATTTCAGCCCCAAAACTAACCCCTTATGTCAAAATTTAACTTTCAAAACTACACGGCTCTGATGAGGCCATCAATTCCTATATTATTACCAAATTTCAACTTTTTATGACAAATACTTTCGGAGAAAATCGGGTGTGACAAACAGACAGACAGACAGACACCGAAGTCATCTTATAAGTGTTCCGTACGGAACACTAAAAAACAATAAAGTTAAGTTAGGTTAGTGTACGGTTTGTCAAGTAAGAACATGCCCGCGATAATTCATTTTTGGTAGATGCGATTTTAGCGATTCAACAAAACATCGGTAGAGAACCTTCGTCTACAACCCATTTTAGTAAAAGTATCAGTCGATTCCGAACTTTTTGTCGAAATCACGTAAAATCCAAAATGAGTCACTTGTCTGCGCGTCCGTCAAGGCAGTCTTCCTTTGTTCCCCATCCAAAGTGGCCTAAAACTACACATTCCGCCGCCGGTAAATATATTAAAGAGTCGGTATCGTTTGTGAAAAAATGCTGGGTGAAAAAAATCACGTCGCGAAGCGACTAGTTTGGGCCCACGATAAGATATTAGAGTGGGCCTCACAATCGTCGGGCGCTAACCCTATTGAAAACGTTTAGTCCCATGTAAAGAGAAAGCTTAGAGGAAAGACTCTCAGGAATTTGACTCTGTGCTGTCGACAGCATGTCTCGAAGATGTCGGGCGTTTATTGATGCAGGAGGCGATTGGGCAACTTACTAAAGTAATTGCGCTATTGTTAGCATACCAAAAATACATTGATGGCGGTCACGTTCTTACTTGACAGACTTCTGTAAATTTAAGGATTTTTTTTTTAATTTACCACACGACTCGCTACGCCCGTGGAATGGGAATGGTTATAGACAAGGCGAAATCGGCGCCATCGTTGGAAAAAATTTTCTAATTGAATTTTTTTTCATAACCTTCTCCAGGAGATGCCCCTGAAAGAGGATCAACATGTTGCCGGGCGGTAACCTGGTCCGAATTTTGTTTAAACAAATTTTTTTTAAACAAAGTCCAAAAATTGAAATTTTCGCCCCGGAACAAGTTTTTTTAGGTAAATTGGACCATTTTGAACAAAAAATGTCTCTTGTGAATTTTCTCTAAAATGCGCCGTTTTCGAGATATCGGCGATTTTAGGTGCGAGAAAACGCGAAAATGGCCACTTTCACCTCCCAATATCGGGGTCAAAAATTAAAATTTTCAATGTTGCCAAGTGCCCAAATAAAGTTTGAGATCTCCTCTACAAATTACTGTAGGAAATATTGCAATATCTTCATTTTTAAATATTGTTTTTTAACAGTTAACAAATTGCGTTCGAGCGCCCGCGGCTGCATCGAAACTGTATACATAGATATATACGCAACGCCCGTACGTAGGCGCACGGAACTGTATACGCACTGCGATGCTCTATAAAGCTTTGTTTCTTGATTTCTTATTAAAATTAATATATTTGAAAAGTATGTAAAAAATATTTATTTATTAAAGAGTAATTGTTATATCAAATTTAATTATTATAACAAATGAATATAAATAAAAATTCAATATTCGATTAGGATGGTAGAAGAATTAAAACAATTTTATGAAATATAACTTATATATATTTAATAGAATTTTCGCAAATATTTAAATTACACCCACACATGAGTATACAACTTACGTTGTTGCTTTTGCAATTACATGCATTAGTTTTACAATTTTTTGTACATTTACATTGCCTAATTAACGAATCTGGTATCGAATTTTTTAACATGAATTTGGGTAACAATTCACCTGTTTCTATAGTGTAACCAAATTCTGTTGCATCTAAATGTCGATACCGAGAATACAATGACATTTTCCATATGTACGTTTGTAGTGAAGCTCGTGCTACCTACTGGTTTATTTAACGGACTAGCAATATAGTTGTAATCTTGTAAACATTTGGAATGATACTTTAGCTTTTGAACTAGTAATGACGTAGTTGAACTATATATGCAAATTTTCGTATAGACTTTGTCCATTTTAAGACGAGCTGTTGCCATTAGCTTTTCCGCTGCATTATAATCAGAAAGTGTATAAGTTGTACTGTCTTTATTTTTATAAATTTTTTCACAGATCATGCACTCTGCTTTTGACACACTTTTTGATCGCAATGTTGGTTTTTCTTCTCTTCGGGTTCAATTGATAATAACTGTTTTTCATTATTAACAGCTTCATTATTTTCCGCTTTCAGTTTTTTGAGAGCATTTTCCCGACGTACAATTTTTTCTTTACTTACATAGGAAGCATAACACTTTCTGTGCCAAGAAAAAGTTTGTTCACTGCTACTTGGATTATATAAATCGTTAAATTTTGTACTTATGTCATCTTTCCGACGATTAGCTGCTTGTTGAATTTTTTGAAATGATTCAAAATTTGGTTGTTGTACAACATCATCACACTTACTACAGAAAATGCACTTATGATCACATTTAATTCGTTTAATAGAAAAAGACATAATTACACATGTACATACTTGTAAGGGCGGAAAAGAAATGAATAAACTATTAAAGTGTCCGACTCTTATTTAAGCAATGGCATGTTTGAACTTTTGCATGATACTTCACGTTACAGCGAGTTGCAGCGCGTATACAGTTCCGCGCGCCTACGTACGGGCGTTGCGTATATATCTATGTATACAGTTTCGATGCGGCCGCGGGCGCTCGAACGCAATTTGTTAACTGTTAAAAAACAATGTTTAAAAATAAAGATATTGCAATATTTCCTACGGTAATTTGTAGAAGAGATCTCAAACTTTAATTTGGACACTTGGCAACATTGAAAATTTTAATTTTTGACCCCAATATTGGGAGGTGAAAGTGGCCATTTTCGCGTTTTCTCGCACCTAAAATCGCCGATATCTCGAAAACGGCGCATTTTAGAGAAAATTCACAAGAGATATTTTTTTGTTCAAAATGGTCCAATTTACCTAAAAAAACTTGTTCCGGGGCAAAAAATTCAATTTTTGGACTTTGTTTAAAAAAAAAATTTGTTTTAAACAAATTCGGACCAGGTTACCGCCCGGCAACATGTTGATCCTCTTTCAGGGGCATCTCCTGGAGAAGGTTATGAAAAAAAATTCAATTAGAAAATTTTTTCCAACGATGGCGCCGATTTCGCCTTGTCTATTAGCATCTCGGTTATTAGTATTTGATGGGTCAACACAAAAAGTTTCTAAATTAAATTTATATCTGGTCGGTTTCTATCACTTCAGATAACGAACCTCTCAAATAAGCTTTTCTATAACTTCGTTAACTAAAGAAGACTGTTATCATTAATAAAGGAATTGTTCTCTTGATCTAATACTGCACGAGCTTCAAACGGTGAGTTCCAATTAGATGTCATTGTTGTCTTTTAAATTACAACATTCATTATAGTAAATAGAGGAACAATTCCATCATTTTACTACTGCGCATGTTTCAAATAAAGATAATAATAGAGTCTTTATATTTAATTTATTCCCTTTAATTTTGCGTATATTTAAAATGAAGATACCGACCAAGGCGTACCAAAATAAGCGTTGCAAAATCTCTTTCTTATTTTAATAACTTTATGTATTTTTCATTTATTCATGCAGTGCATTAATATAAGGTGTATAATACAATATGCAGGTATAAGTCTCCAAAATTCTTAATTAGGGGTACCTAAGTAAAAAATCTGCTTACAGGTATGTATAAAGGTATTGTTATATAAACCACCCCAAATCAAAATACTGTATCTAAAAACCGTATTGTTAAAGGCTTTTATAAATCGTTATAAGGATTTTATAATTAGAATTTCTCAATAAATTTATAAATTTTGTTATCTAATTTAATTGTTTCTTAACTAATAATGTTATTCATTTCTATAATTTGCTTCCAAGAAAATAGTTTGGAAATAAGTAAAATATGGCCCTTCTAACTCCATAGTACCATAAAATCTTTAGAATTTTGTTATGAGGAATCGTATCGAAAGTCTTCGTCAAATCTAAAAATTAAGCGTTATATATTTTTTTCCCGCATTTAAACTGTTTGTAATTTCAAATGTTCATCTGTACCTGGCTTCTTCAGACCTACAGCTTTGAATGAATCCGTAAACAGTCTTTAATTTACATACTTTTTAAACAATTTTGCAAATGACAAACGACGCTACGTATTGAAGAGAACATTAATAAAGCATAATAAGAAAGAGCAACTTATAGGGGAGCACTTTTTTTAGTTTTCTAGAGGCGGAGGTGGAGCATTAGCTAAATCGACGACTCCCCTTGGATTTAGTAGAACATACTAAAAAAGGATCAGTAGAATTTCACTTCAATCTTCATCCCTTCTCACTTCGTCGTAAGAAGATTTAACTTTGAAATCAATTGTAATCAAAAACCTATCTGAAGAGATGTTTTTGCCACGGAAGTTACAACGAAACTCGAAAACTGTTTTAACGTATTATTTAAAGCTGTCAAGTTCGCTTTTTACAGTGTACAGGTTGATCATTTTTAGACGTTCGGCCCCGATTTATGGAAAATTGTTGGATACTCATTTTTTTTTAAATGTAGAATGGTATAGTGCATGTCAAGGAGTATATTGACGTATTTGACATTTGGTAGTGAAAACGGCGCTGGGTACCGCAACGCCAAACAACTTTTTTTTTATAGACCAACTTTTTGTAAAATGACATTGGAAAGCCCTAATTTTCTTTAACATTTTTTCCTTAAACTGTCTGTTTCTAATTTGTTTTGCAAAAAAGTTATGCAGCAAAACTCGCTAAAATACTATTCTTTGGTCATCGCGGTTGCCATTGATCGTATGCCACGTTTGGCGGTTTGCAAACAATTCGTCTAGTAGGCGGCAGTCATACTTTAATCTGACGGCTTTTGTTTCCACACCAATTGAGTAAAGTTAAACTAGGTAAACAGTGTGTTAATAGTTTCTAGTTGAAGTGGTTTCCCACGCTGATAAAGCAGATATGGTTCTTAGTTCTATCTATATATACAGTCCCTGGCCAAATTATTAGACGCACTGCAAGATTTCATGTAAAATATTAATTACTGAGTGATATTGTACCGTTTTATTATTTTAAATTGATTTGTTTTTTATTTTTATATTATCCAATCAATTACCTATTTATTTGACATAAATAAAACAGCATTAATTTAGAAAAGCATAAGTTTATTAAATTTTAAAGAAAAGTGAAATTAATGTTAGTAAAAATCAATATTTAGTTGAGCCACCTTTAGCCGCTATCAAAGCTTTAATTCTGCGCGGCATGCTATCAATGCAAGATTGTACTGTCTCCTGCATTTGAGGATGATGATTCCACACATGAATAATCTTTTCTAGGAGCTGGGTTTTGTTGGTAATCACATCTTTAGCCACTTCTCTTTTCATCGGCTCCCACACATTTTCAGTGGGGTTCATATCAGGGCCAATCAAACAGAGGGATATTTTTTTCTGCCAAAAAAGCTTTAACAGACCGAGCAGTGTGGCAGGGAGCTCCATCTTGCATGAAAGTGAATGGTTCCCCATTTGGAAACCATTCTCTGAGCTGCGGAATCAACCGATTTTGTAATACTTCTTTGTACTGATCTTGCCTCATTATTCCTTTGACGACGTACAGACGTCCAGTGCCCTTGCCGCTGATGACTGACCAAATCATCACTTTGGTGGGATGTTTAACCGTCGGGACGACACAATCAGGATGAAACTTTTCTCCATGACGACGACGCACATACTGAGCTTTATTCTGCAAAATTTCAAATGTGCTTTCGTCACTGAAGCAGACCTGTCAAAAATAGGAAAAAATATATAAACTTCCATGTTTATTTGCTTTATTTAACTGAAAATGATAATAATGTATCAATTATTGATTAAATTGCTGTATCTTACCGATCTCCAGAAGTCCACATCGTTGTCTTGCCATTGTTTGGCCCACTTCAGGCGCTTTGCTTTCATTGCAGCTGTTAACTTGGGCTTCCTGGCGGGGCGGCAGGCCTTAAAATCTAATTCTTTCGATTTTCTTCGAACAGTGCGCTCAGAAGCATTTACGCTAGCATCCTGGAGTTGTGATTTTATTACCTTTGTGGTAGCAAATCTGTTTTCTACACAAATTTTCTTCAAACATCTCTCTGACCGTGGAGTGAGAATTGGTTTTCTACCGCATCTTTTCTTTCTTTTCGGGCTTAATTCCTTCCCTGACTCAATTTTCTTTTTTTATGCGTCGTACACTAGCTTCAGAAACCTCCAATCTTCGTGATATTTCTCGGTTTGTAAATGTTTTCGCAATCACAAGGGCCTTCACTTCAGCTTTTTTTTACGTGGTGAAAGATCGCCTTTTCTACCCATAATGAAAATAGTCCAATTACTTTTTTAAAACACTGCATACAAAATAAACTAATAACTGAGTAGTATAAAACTGTTAAACAAACAATCACAGTCCATAAAGCCACAGAAACACGTCCGTACCTGACTCGATTGCGATCGCGACTGATACAGGTTTGTACTTGTTTACGTTCATGTATCACTTTGTCAACACAGTGTTGCCATATGTTAAAAATAAATACAAATATGTAGTCTACAACAATTCTTTTAAATAAAAATCAATAATATTGTAGTTTAAATATACCATTATTGCATAAAAACTCTTAAGAAACATAAAATTACTAAAAAAAATACAGTGCGTCTAATAATTTGGCCAGGGACTGTATATATAATCTTCAGTTATTAACACAATTTGATTTGGAACAACAACTGAGTTTTTTAGCGGAAATGATGATTAAATATGACGAAGAACGTTATTTTTTGAATAATATATTATGGACAGGTGAAAGTCATTTTGTCAGCAACGGCAAACCTAACAGAAAACTTATTTATTTTATTAACTGACACTAAATATATTTTTTCCGATTTACAAATGCGTTATCGCGATTTCGTAGTACAACTACATTGTCAAACGCTTGACTAAGGCTGAAAATGTAGTCATACTACGAAATTGTGATAAGGGTTACATCACCTTGGCGCGCGGAAAAGTTGGTATAAGAATAAAAAAAATTTTTGACGCAGCTATCAAATATATATATATATATAATAAGTTTTCTTTTGCACATATACATAGTAGTTTTATGAATAATTTGAAATAACAACGAATAAAAAAAAACAAATAATAACGGAGATATGAGCCATCAAGTAGGACCCGCTTTTGAAAATCCTTGCTAATGGTGTTCTTATTTTCTCTGTCAGGCATCGTCTGAAAAATAAAAAATAACTTTTTTCTTATTTAGAAAGGCAATAGCTAAGATGTACCATAGGAAAAAATTTTTTAAAATTTTTTTGTAGAAATGACAGCTGTTTGAAAAAAAAATTCTGATTTTTATCGAAAATTTGAGTTTAAAAAATTTATAACTTATGAACGTGGCACCCAATCAAAAAAATCCTATGCTACATTTTCAGGCAATATTATAAAGAATATGTGTTTGGTGATCGGTTAAGTGGATTTTAAGATATCTTTTACACCAGTTTGAAAAAAGTAGTTTTGAAAAAAACGCGAAAGAAAAAACAGTACGACGTCAGCGTCTTAAAGCCAAATATTTTTTTAAATTACCTTTAATATGCGATTTTTGGACCGTACATGAGGTCTTCCATTGTTGCCGCGATGTCCTCCGACTCCTTTTGAGCAGCTTTTTTCAATTTCCTGGCCTCTTTAGTCTCCTGTTGGGCTTTCATGTTGGCTACATATATTCGTTGAGAATCCAAGTTCTCGGTAAATCGCAACGCGCTTGGGCTAATTACAAGGTTTAATAATTGCATCATTTGTAATACACTAGTATATCTATCATTAAATATACTAGCTGAAATATAAGATGCAATCTCAACAATTTTTGGTGCCACTGTAATGCACTTTTGAAGCCATAGCCCAATGACAGCGTTTAGACTGTCGTTGTTATTCTGAGTGTATTCTTCTAAACAGTGTTCTTATAAAGGACTATTTAAAAGAACAATACCCCTTGTCAAGGCTTTGATCGTTCGTGCCGGTCCGATCGCTACCTGAGTTTCAGGCCGACTCTCTACCGCGCTCACTTCTAATTGCTATAACTTCGGAACTAATTTGAATTTTGAAAACGTTTAAAATATTCTTAAAAGAATAAAGAATTTATCTAGCCAAAAAAAAAATAATAATAATTCCATTTTTTGAAAATCTCAATGTGGTGTAACTCCATAATGTATTTGTATCTTTACAAAGTATATTTAGTGTCGGTTAACAAAGTAAATAGGTAGTTTTATTGTTAAAATGTACTGTCACAAAGTAACGGATCAATCAATTAACTCTTGTTTTTTATTGTTCAAAGATATTTTATTAAAGGAAATACCCCAGTAGCATAGAAACTAATATTATTGTAATTACTGTCAGATTAAGGTATGACAGCTGCCTACTAGATAAATTGTTTGAAAACCGCCAAACGTGGCGTATGATCCATGGTAATTGCGATGATCCAAAAATAATATTTTAAAGGGTTTTGCTGCATAACTTTTTTGCAAAACAAATTAGAAAAAAATAGTTGAAGGAAAAAATTTTGAAAAAAATCAGGGTTTTCTAATGCCGTTTTACAAAAAGTCGATAGAAAAAAGTTTGTTGGCGTCGTTGCTCTTAGCGTCGTTTTCACTACCAAAGGTCAAATAGGTCAGTATACTCCTTGACATTAATTTTCCATAAATCCTGTACAGGGTGAGTCAACGATAGAATAAAGCTCAATAATTTTAGGGAATGTTAAGGTGCACAGTTTAAAATTATTTTTAAGTATACAGGGTACTTCAAAAAAGTGTGGCCGATATAACATGTTTTTTTAAATGGAACATCCTATTTTCTAATTTATTTTTCAAATCTACGTAAAACTTTTTTTGTTAATAATGTTATATACCTAAACTTTCAATTCAATTTTTTTAAAAAAATACTAGTTTTCAGTTTTGTCGAACATTACCAGTAGCGCCATTGTTTCTGAAGGTGGAATACTCATAATTGGTACAAGCGTTCTATAGAGATGATATTCAAGTAGCATATTTTTGAACATTTATTACGTCATAATAATTACTCATTAGGTAAGTTAAACTATATTAAAATTATTATTAACTACTTGTTTATGTTTTCACAATAGCTTAAGTGTATTAAAAACAAGGGTAAAAATTGAAAAATACAAAATAAATCGAAAACTATTAGAAATAGGTATATGACATACTTAATAAAAGTTGGAGGGTTTTGTAAAATCTATCAGAAAAAATAATATATACGGGGTGTGCATTTATTTTGAACACCTTGTAGCATCCAATCTCTCTCTATAGAACGCTCGTGCCAATTATGAGTGTTCCACTTTCAGAACCAATGGCGCTACTGGCAATTTTTTTGCAAAACTGAAAACTAGTATTTTTTTTTAAATTGAAATATTAGGAAAACTACTAGGTTTAGGTATATAACATTATTAATAAAAAAGTTATAAAATTTTACGCAGAATTTAAAAATAAATTAAAAAATAGGTTGTTCCATTTAAAATAAAAACCGGTCAAGTGCAAGTTGAACTTGCACAATTAGTGTTCCGTACCTAGATTGTGATAAAAATTTTTGTTAGGGTGGTATAAAATGATCAGTGACTTCACAAAACACACCCCAAATGAGTTTTCAACAAAGTTTGTTTCCAATCTTTACTGAAAACTGGTGACCTTGAAATTTTGTTTTTTTTATATACCAAATAAATTATTAAAAGTAATGTACTCGTGATAATTTTCGTTCAATCTATACCCCGTGGAGAATATTCCAGAATTTTTTGAAAATTTTTGATCAGTACTTTTCGAGATAAGGTAGGGGACAGCGATTTTTTTAAAAGTAATAAGAAGAAAAGTGTGCGCAAGTATTACATTATATATATATATATATATATATATATATATATATATATATATATATATATATTATATATATATATATATATATATATATTTTACTCGTGTTTTCACAAGCTTTCATTTGACACCACACTCGATGACCTAGTAAAAAAAAAATTTTTTCACTTTCGATTTCATCCCTTAAAACGAACCCTTAAGTCAAAATTTATGTTACGGTGGTATAAAATGATCAGTTACTTCACAAAACACACCCCAAATGAGTTTTCAACAAAGTTTGTTTCCAATCTTTACTGAAATCTGATGACCTTGAAATTTTTGTTTTTTTTTTATGTACCATATAAATTATTAAAGGTAATACACTTGTGATAATTTTCGTTCAATCTACACCCCGTGGAGAATATTCCAGAATTTTTTCAAAATTTTTTGATAAGTACTTTTCGAGATAAGGACCGGGACAGCGATTATTCGCGATTTTTTAAAAAATTATACAAAGAAAAGTGCGCGCAAGTATATATATTATATATATATTTTTTACTCGCGTTTTCACAAGCTTTCATTTGACACCACACTCGATAACCTAGTAAAAAAAAATTTTTTTCACTTCCGACTTCACCCCCCAAAACTAACCCCTTATGTCAAAATTTAATTCTCAAAACTACATGGCTCTGATGAGGCCATCAATTCCTATATTATTACCAAATTTCACCTTTCTATGTCAAATAGTTTCGGAGAAAATCGGGTGTGTGACAGACAGACAGACAGACAGACAGACACCGAAGTGATCTTATAAGTGTTCCGTACGAAACACTAAAAAAACATGTTATATCGGCCACACTTTTTTGAAGTACCCTGTATACTCAAAAATAATTTTAAACCGTGCACCTTAATATTCCCTAAAACTATTGTATTTAACATTTTTTCGTCAACAAATAATATAATGAACCTTACTCTATCGTTGACTCACCCTGTACAAAAAATTTGCCTCCAGATTACTCGTTAGGATTCGTGTGTTACGTCGGTTTATTTTAAAATATACGCTTGCGCTGGAATGGATACCTAGAACGCTTGTATTCAAAATAAAATCGTTATATATTTTTTTTTTATTTGAAAAAATAGCCATAAATTTCGCAAAAAATAAATCTTTCCCCGTAGGCCATTAATACTTACAGGCGCCCCGCTGTTTAATGTATCGCGTTGTTATAATCGCGTGTGTGTAATTCAATTTTCATTCGCATGATACTCAGTTCCCTCTTGTTTTGATTCGAACTATCCGTGAATCAATATGCATATTACTTATAATGTAGTGTAGTAGTATAGACCAGAGGTTCCTAACCTTTTCTCGACTACCGCCCCCTTTACAAAAAAAAATATTCCAATTCATCTTCCATAATAGTTAATTTTACCAGATAATAAAATATTGTTGCATATTATCTGTACTTATTTTATCTGTCTCTCTATCTATTAAGAATCACAAAGTAGAAATTAATTAAAATGACCATCAAATGTAGTAAAATATTGTTTATTAAAAATTTAAAAATAAACACAAAATCAATAAGAAATAAAAAAATTAATGAGATGGTTGAGGCTGGTGGAGTTTTAAAAATTTGTTAATTTCGGGTTCCAATTTCGTTAACACCAGCCGCAAATTGCCACCTTCAATGATGTGCAGTCTGTTGCTTTTCTTAGACAGTAAATTAGCTACTGCACTGAAGCCACGCTTAGCCAAATACGACAAAGGAAAAAAAATTAAAAATTTCTGTACGCTTGCCCACGATTCAGGGTAGAGAGCTGGTATTGATTTTTGAAGCCGGTATCCATTTCTAAATTTTACTTCTAGTTCAGCAGACAAAGAAATAAAATACAAAATACACATACTGCAAGACGAAACGATAAGAGACCTATGTAGACGACGATTAGATCAAAAATTAAATGAATTTAACTACGACAACCGCCAACAGATGTATGACCACATAAAAGAATGTATCAAACAGGCGGCCCTAGAAGCATTAGGTAAAGAAGACAACGAGAATAAGAAACATAAAATTAGAATCTGTGAAAAAACCAAAGAACCTATAAAGGAGAAAAAAAGACTATACGAAAAATGGCTGAATACAAAATCAGAAGATCTACAGAAATATAAAGAGAAAAAAAATGCAGAAACGAGGAGGATGATAAACAAAGAAAAGAACGAGAGATGGGAAAAATCATGCGAACATGTAGAACAGTATAGAGGAGGAACTAGAAGCACAGAGTCATGGAGAATAATTAAAGTATTAAGGACCAACAATAGAGAGAAGACGTATATAGAGTATATCCCAGAAAGCGAGTGGGAGGAATATTATAAGAAGCTGCTAACAGAAGACAGATAAGAATTCCAAGAAGAGAACCCTGAAGAAGAACAGAATAAGGAAAAAAAGAGATAGAACTAAGCTATGAAGAAGTAAAGAAGACAATAAAAACACTCAAAAATAATAAATCTGCAAGGCCTGGAGGTGTGGTAAATGAAATGATTAAGTACGGGTCTAATAAATTACATCGAATGCTGAGAAACATGTTCCACAGAGCGATAAATGGAGAAAAAATACCAGAGGAATGGTCAAAAGCCTATATAGTATCTATATTCAAAAAGGGAGACCGCAGAAAATGCACAAACTATAGAGGCCTAAGCATAATATCGAGTATGGGACGTTTGTATGGAAAAATTATTAAAAATATCATAGAGGAAAATATAAAAGGAAAAATTGGAGAAGACCAAGAAGGCTATACGGCCGGAAAATCGTGTATAGACTACATATACACTATAAAACAAACAATGAAAAAAAGAACAACCCCCCCACCCCCCCCCACCCCCCCCCCCCCAAAAAAAAAAAAACTGGCAAAGAACAAAGAAGTTCATCTAGCCTTTATAGACATAAGAAAGGCCTATGACTCAGTACCAAGACAAAGATTATGGAACGCAATGAAAGAAATAGGCATTGACAAAGAACTAATATACGCAGTAAAAGCTCTCTACGAAAACAACACAGTGAACATAGAAATAGGACATAAAATAGGGAAGAGACTCCAAACATCAAAAGGCCTATTACAAGGATGCTCTACATCCCCAACACTATTCAAAATATACCTCGAACAAACATTAAAAAAATGGAAGCAAAAATGTAGTGGAATGGGGAGTCCCAATACGAGAAGACTACTTATCTACTCTAAGTTTCGCAGACGACCAAGTAATCATAGCGCAAGATGGGGAAGACCTTAGTTATATGGTAAAAAAACTGCAAGAATACACTAAAGCAGGATTAGCAATAAACTTTGATTAAAACGGAATATCTAACAACAAAGGAGGGAAACGTGGAGAATCTAGAAGTCGATAACGAAACAATAATCAAAGGAACCGATAGATTTAAATATTTAGGAACCATCATTTCAAAAAACGCAACATCAGAAGAAGAGATTAAAGCTAGATTAGGACAAACGCGGACATGCATAAGACAATTAAATTCGATCCTGTGGGACAAACACATTACAAAAAGAAACAAAACACTCATATACAAATCAATAATACCAAGCATAATGACATACGGGTCAGAACCATGGACGATCAACAAAAGAAATAAATCTAAAATTAACGCGGTAGAGATGGAGTATTGCAGAAGATGTTGTAGAGTGACACGTATGGAGAGAATAACAAATGAAGAAATAAGAAGCAGAATGAGCATCAAAGAGAACGCCATAAACATCATTGAAGAAAAACGATTAAAATGGTATGGACACATAAGACGGAGCAAAGATAATAGGTGGATAAAGAAAATAACGGAGTGGAGCCCTATAGGGAGAAGAAAAAGAGGAAGACCCAGACGATCGTGGAGAGACGATGTGGACGAGGATATGGAGGATAGGGGTCTAACAGATGGAGACAGGGAAGATAGAAACGGATGGAATCAAAGGCTGAGAGAAGGAAGACAGCGTCAGCTGTAGAAAATCCTTTATATATATATATATATATATATATATATATATATATATATATATATATATATATATATATATATATATACTTCTAGTTCTTCGTTACTTGTGAGTTCTACGAGTTCCTCTTCTATAATTCTGCTGTATCTGCATTTGCGATAGGATCCAAAACCCAACTCCGTATATTTATGTTTAAAATATCCTGGAATCGCTCCGTAAAATCAGCATGAAAAACGTCCAAGTGTTCGCAGTAAGTAAGTAAGTAAATCTTCCTGTTTTGAAGAGACTGTTGATAATGTGGAAAAGTGGCTGTATTCACCTCTACCTAGATTTCGTTTGAACAGAAGAAGTTTTCTCACAAAAGCAGCTATGACGTTTTTGTTTTAATTTAATCCAGCTGTAAATTGACTTCTTTAAATGTTTTAAATAGGTCTGTCAAGTAAACGATGTCATTTTTGGATTTAATCAGGTTTTCGCGCAGTTTTTCGTCTCTGTTTCCAAGGAAGTCCAGTACTGAGTCAAACAGATTTAAAAAACGATTCAGACAAGTACCTTTTGAGAGCCAACTTCTGTGTGCAACAGCAAGCCATTGTAATCTTCATCATTTTCACTACAATGTTGGCCAAATAATCTGTTACGCAATGAATTGCTTCTAATCTTATTGACTGCTTTAATAACGTAATGAAGCGACGTATGCAGGCGTTCACTCTGATTTGTTGCAACCAAATGCTGACGATAAATAACACAATGACCAGCCAGTACATTTGGTACTGCTTGTTTCATATGCGCTATGAAACTCTTATGACACCTCGTCATTGCTGGAGCACCATCAGTAGCAGATGACAAATTATTACGAATAGGAATTTCTCTCACCTGAAAAAAACTTGTTCATGGTATTAAATATCGATGCTCCCTTTGTATAGGTTTCCACATTTTTAGTAAATAATAACCTCTGACAATTTTTTTCTTTTTTTATGAATCGAACGTATGATGAAAGTAGTGCTTCGTTATTTGGTTGAGTTGATTCATCGAGTTGAATGGAAAATTTGCAAGTCTTTAAGTAATCGTATAATGATATTTCAACGTCTTTAGCCACTTCGTCATTCTTCTTTGCACCGAATTATTACTCAAAAGAATTTTTCTGGTGCTATCTGACGGTGTCTTATGATGAAGAACAGTTTTTATTATCTCTTTGGCTGTCAGCCGGCAAGATTAATTCTTCGCCAATTGTGTGTGGTTTTCCCGCTTTTGCGATTAACAATGAAATATTTTATCAGGTTCGTAGACCATCATCTTCTTGTTTAGAAGACGATGCAAGAAGGTTTGATATAGTTGGCTGTTTTAAATATTTATTTTCCAGTCCTTGAAAATAGGATAAATCTTTGTCCTTTCTATCAGCATGTATTTTATTCAAATGCTCTTGTAGCCTAGAAAGCTTCATGGCTTCATTTGAAAAAACTTTTTGGCAAACTGAACACATAGGTAATGATTGGTTTGTAGGAGAGTGCCTAAATCAATATTTTAAATACTCAATACTGTACAGGGTGAGTCAACGATAGAATAAAGTTCATTATCTCATTTGTTTCGGGAATGACGCAAAAATGCTAAATACAATAGTTTTGGGGAATGTTAAGGTTTAAAATTATTTCTGAGTATACAGGGTACTCCAAAAAAGTGTGGCCGATATAACATATGTTTTTTTTAAATTCTGTTTAAAACTTTTAATAATAATGTTATACACCTAAACCTGGTAGTTTTTCTAATAATTCAATTTAAAAAAAAAAAATACTAGTTTAGCGCCATTGTTTCTGAATGTGGAGTACTCATAATTGGTACGAGCGTTCTATGGAGATAAAAGATATATGTAAAGAAATTTGAGTTAGATGCTACAGAGTGTTCAAAATAAATTTATACATTTCGACTATTTTAAATTGAAAAATCTCAATTTTTTTTAAATGACACACAATTATTATTTTTTCTGATAGATTCCATAAAACCCTCCAACTTTTATTAAGTATATTTATATACCTATTTCTAATAGTTTTCGATTTATTTTGAATTTTTCAATTTTTACCCTTGTTTTTAATACACTTACGCTATTGTGAAAACATAAACAAAGAGTTAATAATAATTTTAATACAGTTTAACTTATCTAATGATTAATTATTATGACGTAATAAATGTTCAAAAATATGCCCGTCTACTTGAATACACATGTTTAGTCGTTTTATTATATTTTCCTTAACTTTCCTTAGCAAAAGGGCGTTATTGTCCTGCACGCATCCCGTATCCTATTTTCCGTATCTGCTGGTGTTGTAGGGGGATTTACATAAACACGATCTTTAATGTAGCCCCACAAAAAGAAGTCTAAAGGTGTTAAATAACATGATCGAGGGGACCACTGAATGAATTCATCCCTACCGATCCATTTTTGTGGGTAACGATCATTTAAAAATTCCCGAACTTCCCGGTGGTAATGAGCAGGAGCTCCGTCTTGTTGAATCCACATTTGTTTCCTTTCAAAGTTATCAACTTCTTCAAGAAGCTGGGGTAATTCCTTTTGCAAAAAATTTAGATATCTAGGCCCGTTAAGCGGTTCGCGGGAAAAATATGGACCAATAATTCGAAAATTTAATATTCCACACCATATATTAAGCGATCAATGGTTTTGATTTTGAACCTCCCGGACCCAAAATGGAGTAACTGTTGAAAAATATTGCATGTTATAGCAGTTAACTGCTCCATTACTCCTAAAAGTAGCTTCATCAGAAAACATTATTTTGGATAAAAAATTTGGATCGGCCTCTATTGCTCCATTCATGGTGGTATAACGGTTTACTCGTCGTTCAAAATTACGGTCTTGAAGTTCTTGATGTAGTTCCATATGAAAGGGATGATACTTGTATTTTCTCGTGGTGCTATTAGCCGTAGATTGGGATGTGTCAGATAAGTCAGCTAAATGACGGCTTCTGACCTGGGATTATCTTCAACATGAAGTTAAATCTCCATTTCTTTTTTCTCATTGGTAACATTCTGGTTTACTACTTTCCGTTTCGTATACTCGACGCTACCACTACAATTAAACCGTTCCAGTAAGCACTGAAAAGATTTTCTACATGGTATACGTCTATTAGGGTACTTCGCTCCGTAAAGCCTTACTGCGAAAAAGACAATTTTTTCCCGCCTCGCTCAGTATATAAACCATAACAATTAATTCATTTTTAGGAAAATCCAGAACTATTACCTTTATACGTCACTTACTACAACAAATTAAACTATTTTTACTTGCTTAATAGACATGTCAAAATTTGACAATGCCAATATTTTGGTTTCGTCTTGGTAACTATGATGTTGTAGCGTAAGTGTGTTAAAAACAAGGGTAAAAATTGAAAAATTCAAAATAAATCGAAAACTATTAGAAATAGGTATATGATATACTTAATAAAAGTTGGAGGGTTTTGTAAAATCTATCAGAAAAATAATAATATACAGGGTGTGCCATTTAAAAAATTTGAGATTTTTCAATTTAAAAATAGTCGAAATGTATAAATTTATTTTGAACACCTTGTAGCATCTAACTCAAATTTCTTTGCATATATCTTTTTTTTCATCTCTTTAGAACGCTCGTACCAATTATGAGTATTCCACCTTCAGAAACAATGGCGTTACTGGCAATTTTTTACAAAAACTGAAAACTAGTATTTTTTAAAAGAAATTGAAATATTAGAAAAACTACTAGGTTTAAGTATATAACATTATTAATAAAAAAGTTATAAAATTTTACGCAGAATTTAAAAATAAATTAGAAAATAGGATATTCCATTTTAAAAAACATATGTTATATAGGCAATACTTTTTTGAAGTACCCTGTATACTCAAACATAATTTTAAACTGTGCACCTTAATATTACCTAAAACTATTGTATTTAACAATTTTTCGTCATTCCCGAAACAAATGAGATAATGAACTTTACTCTGTCGTTGACTCACCCTGTACTGAAAGCATTTCTTCTTAGAGTCATACATTTTGAAATACAAAATTTGCTACGGTTTAAATAAACTAACTTTTCAACAGAGATAAAAATAATGGTTATAATGAATCTATCACTTTCACTCACGAATATGGATTAATGGCGAGGCAGACAAAAATAATAAGACATTCCTAGAGCTATCCCTGCCTTTTATAGATTTCGTGCACGCGTCAACTTGTATGCCTTAGCTTGTTTGCGATGCCGGTGCACTTGCTCTGTAAACAAGTCATTGCAACCTCCCATATTTTTTGTCGAAACATACTTGATTGCGTAAATAGCGTCTTTGCTTACTAACCTGCAAAGACTTGTCACCGACAATACTAAACCGAATTAGGTATACATATCCCTAATGCTAATTTAAATTTTTTAATGCTTATTTACGCGATAACAATAAGATAAAAATTTGAGATAGCTAGGTATTTTCAAAGTATTTTATTATATTAATTTCCTAAATAGGTAGGTACGCCACGGCCGCCCCTCTTGACTATCTTAACGCTCCTTCCTATTCTTGATCCGCAACCGCTCCCATGGGAGGCTCAAGCGCCCACTGGAAAGCGGTACCGCCCCGTTGGGAACCTATGAATATTCACTCTCTATTAAAAAATAGCCACTGCACTGAAGCCCGGGATTCGGATACACACCTCCGGTCGAACTTTTGAGTGATGATGCTAGACGAATGGAGTGTCTCGATAAAACTATGACAGGCAACGTTTATTCTTTTTAGAAAAACCTGTCGCCTGAGGAATGAAATGTCCCATTTTAACTATTTTGGGTTCAGCAACGTTAACTTTTTTAGAGAAAACTACCACCTAGGTTTTTGTAGCGTTAAATTCTACTTAGTTACTGTCAACCCAAGATAGAATTTCTTCCAGGTCGTCAGCAAAGATGTAGATTATATTTCTGGTCTTTTTCAGCAGAACGTTAATGTAAAGAAAAGAGTGGGAGATAGTATGAGCCTTGAGGCATGCCAAACATGGTCGAATGCCTTAGATATATCATGTGCAACTGCTCGAAATTCTCCAAAATGTTCAATTGCGTTGTTTTAAACATGTGTTCAATAGGTTAGAAGATCTCTTGTTGATCTTTGCTTAGGAAAGCCATATTAGTAGACTGGATATCGACTGAAACCTAGCGCATTTCCCGAAGGAAGGAAATATTCCTTTTCTGTGAAATAGGTTGAAAAGTGTATAGAAAATTGATGTTAGTTTGCTCGCGCATTTTTTGAGTGCTACGGCAGGTTTTAAACAAGCTATCTGAAGACAATGTCGGACATCTCTGACTGCACGTTGGGAATAGTGGGTGGTGGGTTGAGTGTGAAGTACAGAGGTCAGCTAACAAGTTGGCTTTCAGTATTATTGCAATAGTATTGTCTGGCCGTGTAAGTGGTGGTATAGTGGATTTACTGAAATTTTAACTAATCTCTTCAGCGAACGATCGAAAAGACGTGGAACTGTTGCGACAGAGATGAAGTTTGCTTTTAATTCTTTGATTGTATGTCTCCTTGGTTTCGTTGATTATTTCTTTGCATCTGTTTCGGGTACAAACGAAGATGTTACGTTGGAGTCTGGACGCCATTGTCAGTGGATATGAAGTTTAGAAGCAATAGCGTCTTTGGTAGGGTCATCCACAAGGACTATGTAATTGGCCTGGTTGTCAGTTTTGGGCGAGTTATGAATATGAATTAAATAAGCTTAATAAAAATCCTAAAATAATGACACAACAGTTACTTTTCTTCTTGCACTTGCACGAACTCGTACTGCCTGAAACATTTTTGAGGAATTTAATTGTTGTGTATATGCTTCTGATTTGTTCTCTTCATACACAATTCCCTAACATACATTTTGGATTTTTATAGCATACTATCCCATAGCGGTAGGTATTTCTGTCCCCACGCCATCAAAAATTCTACAGATGTACATACATATACTATACGATAATTGACAAATTTGCTTCTTTAACGGTAAAGATGCGAAGTACATTTAAAAAAAGATATTACAAGGGATTTTTTTTAGTAATTTTTAACAATACACTGTCACATTTACTTTGGTAAATTAAGATGCAAATATCTAATTTAAAAACTAATCATCTTTACATGTTTTATTGTACACCGTACACAATTGTCTTTTAAGGTAAAAACTATAAATTGTCATGTTATTCACGCACAGGAAATAAACTACAATAATTTAAAATAGCTGTTTAAAATTGTAGATAGTAAAATGAGTTGGAAACCTCTATGTTGGAAGAGAGACAAAACCGTCAGATATATTCTGACTCATTTTAATCTAATTTTAAAGAAAATAGCATCAAGAGCATCAATAGCATATATATATATATATATATATATATATTATATATATATATATATATATATATATATATATATTCTTAACGCTGACCATCGACTGAAATACATCAATCACGGTCACTTATTTTCGCGACATGGCGAAATAAAACTGTTTTTTGAAAATGCCCAAAACCAGGGGCGAAACGTCAAAATAATAAAAAAATTCAAAAGAACTCAAAGATATTCATTTGATGAATCAAAACCTAAGACACATCAAAAAGATTTTATATATATATATATATATATATATATATATATATATATATATATATATATATATATATATATATATATATATATATATATGTATATATATATATATATATATATATATATATATATATATATATATATATATATATATATATCTGTTTTTTTAACAGAATTCACCTCCAGATGCAGTTCACTTTAGAAGTAGAAGAGGAAAAAAAGCCTCCCTTTCCTTTTTTTTTTTTTAAAACATACATATGTTCTCTGGCCAGGTTATAGGCTTTATTTTATTACGATAGGTAGCATAGGGAATGAGCAGTGACAATAATAGTGAATGAAGTCAGAAAAAAAAATTTGCCGCTAGCGCGTTCCCTTGCAGTACACAGCGTAAACCATTAAATTTGGAACAATATTGCGTAGCAGAGAATATCTATAATCTATAATCTATATTATATATAAAATGCAATGTCTTTCTGTCTGTCTGTCTGTCTATTAGTGCGTTTATCAGGCGAGAACCACTTATCCGATTTACGTGTCTTTTTTTAAATTCATGAATATATTCTTTGGCCAGGTTATATAGTAATAACTAGAATCTATATCTATAATATATGTAAAATACAACGTCTCTCTGTCTGCCTGTCTGTTCGTTAGTGAGCTTGTCCCTCGAGAACCACTTATCCGATTTACGTGATTTTTTAAATTCACACATATGTTCTCTGACCAGGTTATATAATAATAATCTATATAATATATATAAAACGCAATGTCTCTCTGTCTGTCTGTCTGTTAGTGTGCTTATCATTCGAGAACCACTCATCCGATTTACGTGATTTTTTTTTAATTCTTAATTTAATATATGTCAAAAAAAATCTATAATATAGATATATATATATATATATATATATATATATATATATATATATATATATATATATATATAAAACGTAACGTCTCTCTGTGTGTCTGTCTATCCATTACTGCGCTTAGCACTCAAGAACCACTTATCCGATTTACGTGTTTTTTTTTAAAATAAAATACAAAGGGAATAAACAGAGACAAAATGCTAATATGTAGGAAAAAAGATGGAAGTTTAGCGGTAAGCTTCGCAGAAAGACTGAATAGATGGGGGGAATACTTTAAAGAAACACTAAATGGAGATGAAAATGAGTTGAATGAGAAATAGGAACCAAAGTAACTGAAGGGCAGGAGGGGACAAATAAACCCTGCAAAGAAGAAATAAAAGAAATACTCAGAACCCAAAAAAAATAAGGCCCTGGGTGGAAATTGTAGAACTGATAAAATTTGGAGGAGTAGATCTGGAAAATGAAATATGCCGGTTGGTGCAAGAAATATGGGAAACAGAAAATATGCCAGTGAGCTGGAGAGAGTCGCTCATTTGTCCAATATACAAAAAAGGGAGAAAAAATTATATGTGCTAATTATAGACCAATAGCCTTACTGGATGTCGTGTACAACATAGTAGTGTTGACTATCAAAAACAGACTAGCAGAGAAAGCCGAATCTATCCTGGGAGAATACCAGTGTGGATTCAGACCAGATATTTTCGATTAAGCAAATCTAAGATAATAGCTTAGAACAAAATTAGGCACTACACTTAGTCTTTGTGGATTTCAGAGAAGCATGTGACTCTGAAATAGAGAAGGACTCTACAAGATAATGGAAGAACTAAAAATTCCAAGTAAATTGATTCGCATGGTAAGAATGACCCTGAATGACACAGAAAATAGAGTGTTGGTTGAGGACAAAGTATCAGACAAGTTTAAGGTGAAGAGAGGATTAAGACAGGGGGGAACCAGTGTCGACATGTCTATTTAATTTGGTACTAGAGAAGATAATCCGGGAGTCAGAAATAAACACAAATGGAACGGTATACCAACAAACCTGCCAATGCTTGGCCTATGCGGATGATGTAGCAGTGATTGCAAGAGCAAAAGAGAACCTCAAAAAAGCCAAAATACATGGAAATTACAAAGCAGAAGGATAATAAAAACAACAAAAGTTTAGATATAATAAACAACTTAGAGCAAAGATATATGTTTGAAAAAGTATACAAATTTAATTATCTAGGAGTAACAATAACAGAGAGTGGACAAGAAAGAACGGAGATACAAGAAAGAATAGCGAAAGTACAGAGATGTTTGGGGGCAATGAATCCAATATTGAAATCAAAGAATGTATCAAGAAAAGCAAAAGGAAGAATATATACGACAGTTGTCAGACCCACGGTGACATATGGATGCGAAACGTGGAAACTGAATGCAAGAGAAAAGGAGACGTTGGAGGTGTGGGAAAGGAAAGCTTTGAGAAGAATCTGCGGAGGAAGGAAAAAAAGAGGGACTGTGGAGAAGAAAAACAAACTACGAATTAAAATGCCTATATACGAAACTCCTTATAAGCCAAATCATAATAAGCCAGCTATTAAGATGGTTGGGACACGTGGCAAGGATGAAGGAAGAAAGACAGGCAAAGAAAGCCCTAATAAGAGGAGTGGTTGGAAGAAGAGGCAAGGGTAGACCTCGATCTACATGGATTCAGGCAGTAAAGCAAGATCCGGTGTTGATGGGAATCCCGCACTGGAAAAAGCTAACAGGGGACAAACAGAAGTGGAGACAAGTATGCAACCAAGCCATGAGCCTCTAAGGCCTCTGGAGCTATATAATAATATAAACATAACGAATAAGCAGTGACGATAAAGGTGAATCAAGTCCACGCGAGCGGAGCCGCGGGCACGGTTATATATATATATATATATATATATATATATATATATATATATATATATATATATATATATATATGGCATTAGTGAAGCAACCAAAGGCAAATCGAAAAATTCGCACTTTGAAAGTTCCCAAAAGTGTTCTCTGTATTTGCTAGACGATCCCAAGACGCGTTTCGCCGTATCATGGCTCATCAGCTGGGCTACTAACGGAAAACTATGACAAAATAGATGCTTATACTGCACTCTGTCGGTGACTTATTTAAAGTCGTCTTTCCGAACAAAGCGACCAGGCCACAGCTGACACTTAATTGCAGAAGCACACCTTCTCGAGCTTCCCGCTCGAAGTTCGAGACGTCCAGCTAAATTCGAGGCCCTTGAAATAAACCATGGTAACGATGTAGATCTAATATTTTCCTTTTAAACAGCGATCAGAAAGTAAAATGTTAAGATGAAAAAAGAACTAACATGCTATAAGTCACAGGAACTTACCATACTTTTTTAAGTAAGGTTAAAAATATAAAGGACATCCTGAAGAGAAAATCTGCTCAATGCAGCGAAATGAGACCTTTTTTTTGGAAAAATATTACACTAGTCATCTAATATGGTGAAAAGTAAACATGTAATATAGCTCAAGTATTAACTTTGTAACGTGATGTATAATCTGCGTGCTGTAATATATATATATATATATATATATATATATATATATATATATATATATATATATATATATATATATATATATATATGGCATTAGTGAAGCAACCAAAGACAAATCGAAAAATCCGCACTTTGAAAGTTCCCAAAAGTGTTCTCTGTATTTGCTAGACCATCCCAAGACGCGTTTCGCCGTATCATGGCCCATCAGCTGGGCTAGGTTCAGCAAATATAAAGAACACCATTTCAGACCTTATCGTGCTACTAACGGAAAACTATGACAAAATAGATGCTTATACTGCACTCTGTCGGTGACTTATTTAAAGTCGTCTTTCCGAACAAAGCGACCAGACCACAGCTGACACTTAATTGCAGAAGCACACCTTCTCGAGCTTCCCGCTCGAAGTTCGAGACGGTGTGCTTTTGCAATTAAGTGTCCGCTGTGGTCTGGTAGCTTTGTTCAGAAAGACTTTAAATAAGTCACCGACAGAGTGCAGTATATATATATATAAAAATATATATATATATATATATATATATATATATATATATATATATATATATATATATATATATATATATATATATACACGTATATATATATATATATATATATATATATATATATATATATATATATATATATATATATATATATATTTAGGACAGTTTTTTGTTATTGGTCTTGCGGTCAATTAACTTTAATAAAAAAGAAACAATATCTAAATATAATAAAATTTTGAATATTTTTTATTATCAAATTTTAAATCTATGTATCAATGACAGCTTTTCAAAAATAAATAACTTAACAAACTCACTATATCAAATAAGACTTACACTTCCACAACAATTTGACAACACTTTTTTAACAAACTTTTATACTAAACAAAAAGAAAAATATGAATTCCTTTTCAATAAAATTAAAAATAAACAAATTAATAAAATCAATCAACTAATGAAAAAACAACACCTACCAAAAGAAAATAATAAAATAAATCAAAACTGGATAACAAATCTAACAAAAATAGATATACCTGACCACATAAAATACATCCTCTCATTAGGCCCAAAATTTTCTACAAAACAAACTATAAAACCAAACCAATTTCATAACATAATAGCAATTATTGAAGCAGGCATAGAAAAAACAAACATGCAGGAAAAAGAACTTATTAGAACACGAATTACCAACATATTAACAAATTTATTCATTAACGGTCAGGAAAAAAGAAAAACATATATCTATATATATATATATATATATATATATATATATATATATATATATATATGTATATGTATATATATATATATATATATATATATATATATATATATATATATATATATATATATATATATATATATATATATATATATATACATATAAAATATATGCATATATATATATATATATATATATATATATATATATATATATATATATATATATATATATATATATATAACACATGGGCTGAAAAGTCCCGGGCCTAACAAAGAAAACACGGTTTTTTTTGGTTCAAAATTAGCTTTATTCATCAACGTAATCTCCATCAAGAGCAACGCAATCATTCCAGCGCCGCTCTAACAATGGCCAAACACTGCTCAGAATCATCAACACGTTCTTGTTTTTGATAAACAGTGATCAAACGCGGCACCCACTTTGAACAGAGCTTTCTCATAGTCAAATGCTCATGCAATATAAAACCAACACGTTCTTTTGATATCTTTACAATGTCAGCTAACTCACGCAACTTCACTTTTCGATCATTCAAAACGATTTTTTATGGATTTTTTTAATGTTTTCTGGTGTTACCGCCTCATTTGGACGTCCACTGCGTTCTGCATCATCGGTGTCTCTACGACCACGTTTGAAGTCAGCAAACCAACGTTTTATTGTTGTTTCTGATGGAGCGGAGTCCCCATAACACTTTTCAAGCCATTGCTTCGCTTGAACGGTATTTTTTCCCATCAAGAAGCAGTGTAAAATTAAAACACGAAATTGTTTTTGATCCATTGTTTTGAAAATAACAAAAGTAGCGTCACTCTTAGCACGATAACTCACAAACTAATGAATAGAATATCATGAAATTTTAACAGCTGTCTTTTGAAAGTTAGTATTAACTGAAAAAAAGGTGACTGCAATAAAACTAGCGCCATCTATGTGTTAGGCCCGGGACTTTTCAGCCCATGTGTTATATATATATATATACATATAAAATATATGCATATATATATATATATATATATATATATATATATATATATATATATATATATATATATATATATATACATATATACATATATACATATATATATATATATATATATATATATATATATATATATATATATATATATATATATATATATTTTTATATGTCTTTATTCTATAATTTTGTTTTTCAATTAAGTTTTCGTTTTAAAAAATAATTCACAACTAAATCATTTAGACGATCAAAGTTTCAAACTAATTGGAAAGCAATAGCAAAACTCTTTGCAGCAATTAGTGTCATTGTTTTTAATTAACACTGAAGGTAATTGACTAGACTAATTAGAAACCGTTGAATTAAAATACAATAAAAACTTAATTAGTTTTAAGATATAAAAGATATAAAGTAGGAGAGATGAGGTGGGTCAAAACAATTTGCCAACATATATATATATATATATATATATATATATATATATATATATATATATATATATCTGTTTAACTAATTAATTTGAACTATGAGAAAACATGTTTAAATTATTATTTGAAACTTAACCAACGAGGATTACTGTTAAAAACAACTACGGAACGTTTTATTTAGAAGTTACATCATTGTTATAAAAATATAAACAAAACTAAGGTCAAAAAAATCTACATACACTTAACAATTATCGATAATAGTTTAACGGAGTTTAACGGAAAATAACAATTTCGTTTAACCTAATATTTAGTGGGACCGCCGTTGTCCTTGATAATCTCCTGTAACCTTTTTGTCATGGTTGCAACCAGCTTTCTAGTAACTTCTGCTGGTATGTTCTCTCATTTGTTCAATATGCTGTTTTTTAATTCTTCTCTATTTGAAACATTATGTTTGCGAACGCACCGTTTAAGTTCCTCCCATAAATGCTGGATGGGGTTAACATTGAGTGATTACGGAGATGTATGAAGCTGCTGTCGCACATTATGGATCATCCATTCTCGCACCAAGTTTGCGGTATATTTCGGATCATTGTTCTGTTGGAAAATGTATCTTTTTTCAAGTGCTAATTTTTGGACACTTTCTCTTAAATTTTCTCTCAAAATGTTCAGATAAACATGCTGATCCATGGTACTATTAATAAAATGTAAATTTCCAATCCCTCCAGCCGACATGCATCCCCAAAGCAGAACACTGCCACCCCCTTGTCTCATCGTGAAACAAATGTTTTTAATATCGAATTCCGTATTCTTCTTTTTCCAAACTTTAGTTCTGCCATCAGACCCGAAAAGGTTAATTTTAGTTTCATCACTAAATATTACGGATTCCCAAAATTCAGGAGGTTTAGTAACGTATTCCTTAGCAAAAGCTAACCGCTTTTTGCGATTAGCTTTCAAAATTAACGGCTTCTTCCTGCCTGCACATCCCTTATAGCCTGCCCTGTGTAAACAATTTTTCACTGTTTGTGAACAAACATTTTTCGAAAATAGTTCCTGTACTTCTTCTTTTAATTGTGGTGCACTTTTCTTGGGATCTATAATTATTTGTCTAATAATACTGGCCTCTTCACGTGGAGTCAATTTCTTGGGAGGACCGGAGCGTGGTCGAATTTTATAGGAACCCCTTGATTTATACTGGTTTACAATGTACTGAACAGTGACTTTTTAACAATTTTTCCTATATTTCTGTACGATTTTCCAACTTTCCACAAATCAATTATGATCTTTCGAACTTGAAATGGAATTTCAGAATTCCTCGTGCTCATTTTTAATACCAGTTTGAAGACCCGCTGCAAAATTACTAGCAACAAGTGACAATAAAGTATGGCCCAAAATTATTCATTTGTTTTCAGTTTAGCGAGCAATAGATAGCTTGATATATACGTGTTTATTTATTATAACGTGTTTTTTTCAGTGCAGTTTTTGAGTGTATGGAGACTTTTTTGACATTAATTTTGTCTATATTTTAATAACAATGATGTAACTTCTAAATAAAATGTTCCGTAGTTGTTTTTAATACTAATCCCCGTTGGTTAAGTTTCAAATATTAATTTAATCATTATCATTAATCGGTTAAACATAACAGAAAAATAGTATAGAAAGCAGTTGGTGTATGGAGACCTTTTGGACTGACTGTATATACAGGGTTACAGGGAAAGTCCTCCTAGATAATTAAGGACGTTATAGTTTAGGTCGTTTTTGACCGATTTGACTCTATGACATGATGTCCTAAACTTAACCGTTTTCGAGATATTGAAGTTTAAAGATTTTCTAAAAAAAACATGTTTTTTTTTTTTTGCTTTTATATCGATTTTTTTTTATTAGAGGTTCTCGAGTGCGATTTTTTGGTTATTTTTAGTTAGTCTGTATGTCAAGTATCAAAAATTCTTAAAAAAATTTGAACTAGTTAATAACAGTTTCAAATAGCGGCTTGCTAATGTTTCTAAATTACGAATTTTTACCAAGTGTTTCCTACTTTAAATCAATAAAGAGAAAAAAAAAAATGTATGGAAGTTATTCTGCAAATTATTTTAAAAACATTTACGTCTTTTTAGCTATCCAAAAAGGTATAATACTAGGAGTTTAATAGGAAAACTGTACACAGAATGACACCTAAAGCGGGCTCGGGTAGCAAAAGGTAAATTTTTAGTTCTAGGTGAAAAACGAAAAATACACAAATAAAACAAAAAACCTTGCCATTTAATATTTTTTATTAATTATAATTCATGTTCTATATGGTCGCCCCTATTTCTAACACAAATTCTCATTCTTTTTCTTAAATTACTTTTCACAACGCTGGTTGTTAGGTTAGATTTCGTCAGTCGCATCAATTATTTTTTTGTCTTAGGACATCCACGTTTTCGATAGGAGTCATCTGGTCGTATACGAGACTTTTCATGTGACCCCACACATAAAAATCCATCGGTGTTAGGTCTGGGCTTCTCGCCGGCTAAGGTATGGGTCCGCCTCTTCCAATCCATTTGTTGGGATAATTGTCATTGAGCCATGCACGAACACTTTCTCTGTAGTGAGCTGGGCAGCCATCGTGTTGAAAGTACATGTTTTGTCTACCAATAGGTAGGTCTTCCATCAAATTAGGTAAATCGTTCCGCAAAAAATTGTCGTATTCCTCGCCATTCAAATTATCTGGCAGGAAGAATGGCCCAACCAAATAATTTGAAATTATACCCATCCACACATTTAAGCTGAATCTTGTTTGTGATCCTTTCGTTCTTTTTTTGTTTGGGTTGCCTTTCTCTTTAGAAGCCCAATAGTGGGCATTGTGGTAGTTTGTAAGATCGTCTTTGTCGAATTTCGACTCGTCAGTCCATAGTATTTTCTTAAAAAAAGATGCATCTTCGACATCGGTATTGAGCATAAATCTGCAGAATTCTAATCGTCGCAACGGATCCCCTTCTTCAATGACTTGCACGGGCGTATAGTGGTAAGGGTGTTGCCCAACAGTATGCATTACAAACCATACCTTCCACTGCGAAATACCAAGCTGTTGTGCGACAACATTTGTAGATGTGGTTGGGTCCACCTCAAAGAGACGTCGTATTTCGTTTTCTTCGTCAAAGATACGTGGTCGTCCCATGTCAGTCCACCGTCTTTGTACGGAACCAGTTTCTCGTAGTCTTCGATAAGTTCCATCAAATACGCTAACATCAGGTACACGACGAGTAGGATATCGCAGTATGTATTCATCACGTGTACGCGACGACACTCCTTCGCAAAATTCGTAACACATTAGGATGTCAGCATATTCCTCGTTGGTATACGTTGCCATATTCACAAGCAGAGATCAAAATCCAGTTACGAGCCAATTCACACAGTCAGAAGATGAAACACAGATATTTTTGAAAAGCACGGTATAGCACATCTACCATGGACGAATCGCATGAGCAGACTAAAAAATCATTCAATAATGTTTAGTGAACAGAAAATGTCACTCGCACCCCGACCGGAAAAAATGCTTACCCAACCCTTTTTATTGTTTGAAGGTGCAGGTAGTAAACCGGTAATTGGTAGTATCTAAATTCTATTATTATGTTACTCTACATTTGGGCCTATTGAAATCTCATTTTCTTAGAATTTTCAATAGATCCAGTAGATATTATACCGTTTTAGATAGCTAAAAAAGACGTAAAAGTTTTTAAAATAATTTGCAGAATAACTTCCATACATTTTTTTTTCTCTTTATTGATTTAAAGTAGGAAACACTTGGTAAAAATTCGTAATTTAGAAACATTAACAAGCCGCCATTTGAAACTGTTAGTAACTAGTTCAAATTTTTTTGATGATTTTTGATACTTGACATACAGACTAACAAAAAATCGCACTCGAGAACCTCTAATAAAAAAAAATCGATATAAAAGCAAAAAAAAACATGTTTTTTTTTTTAGAAAATCTTTTAAACTTCAATATCTCGAAAACGGTTAAGTTTAGGACGTCATGTCATAGAGTCAAATCGGTCAGAAACGACCTAAACTATAACGTCCTTAATTATCTAGGACGACTTTCCCTGTAACCCTGTATATTATTATGTCTTTATTCTGTAATTTTGTTCCTAAATTAAGTTTTCGTTTTAAAAAATAATTCATAACTAAATCATTTAGACGATTAATAGTTCGAACTAATTGGAAAGCAATAACAAAACTGTTTGCAGCAATTAGTATCATTGTTTTTAATTAACACTGAAGGTAATTGACTAGAATAATTAGAAACCGTCAAATTAAAACACAATAAAAACTTAATTAGTTTTAAGATAAAAAAAGATATAAACTAAGAAATTTCCCCTCATCTTTCACCTGCATCTAAAGGGATAAAATTGAAACTCGCTAACAAATCGAGATCATCTCGGCTTTACTATCGAATTAATTGAAAGAATAAAAAACCTGATAACCTGTTCAGTCACTCAGCTTACTAATCTTAAAGAAATGCTTTTTCTACTATACCAGAAAAATTATTGTGGCTATTTGGTGTCTATAAAGGTGTCGAAATAGCTCAGTATATCCGGTAATTCATTTCTTGCTCTAATAAATTACCACAGAATTTAAAAGTTCTTCTTTTTTCTCAAGGGCCATGTCCGATACGGACATAGGAGACCCTATCGCTTTTGCGTGTGTTTGGTTCTTTTTTAAATATTCCCCAGACAAAGGGGACGTACAGTTTAATGCCGGTTCGTAACGGTCAAAGTGAGAGGGGTTTACTAGACATGATACTAGGGGTGGTTTGCCATTGCCTTCCCGGGAGAGGCAACCGTCACGTTGTAGAGTTTTTTTTTTTTAATTTATTACTTTTCTAGCCGAGATTCGGACTCTAGTCTCCGGCGTAGAAGGCAGATATCTTACCCACTACGCCAGGGGTGCTCAAACTTGAACTGCTGGCGATCTACCTCAATATTGTTAGACTACGATCGATCGACTCTGAGAGGCTGCAAGGCTGATGCAGGATTGTCGTCTAGGTAGGGTGTATCGTGGCATAGATATTAGTTTTCCACACAATATGCATTTTTTAGTCAAGGTAAGTGTAGGTCTACTCTAAAATGTCAATGAAAAAACTCATAATTATTCAAAATTGCGAGTTTATTGGTTCTTACAAAACAAACGAGTTCTAGTGTCTAAACTTAACTAAAGAGTGACTTTGGATGTTGAAGCGTGGCACTGCATGTCCTCAGCATACTTTTCATAAGATGGTACGTAATTACCGAGTGCTAATCGCAAGCATGATGACATATGTTCGTCAGTTAGTCGATTGCGATATTTTGACTTAATTATCTTCATTTCAGAAAATGCAGGCTCGCACAAGTAAGTTGACCCAAACATTGCCGTCAGTTGAAGGGCGATTTGCCTTAGATTCGGATATTTATCGTCAGATATAAAACGCCAGAATTTTGTATCAGATGCTGTGGCTGTGGCTGTGATATAATCTGCACTAACTCATTTTCAACAGAACATAAGTTCATGTTAAACTGACTTGCTATTTCAGTAGCTAATTCCTCAATGTTTTTACACGAAAAAGGATAACTCGTAAATAATGCGATATTTGCCAATTTACTGAAATCATAAAAACGTATTTCGAATTGGCCCAAAATATTTGATAATTCTGCCTCATAAATATCATAATTCAACTGCTTTCAAAGACGGAAAATTTTTCAGATCCTTTCTTTTCAGTTGATCTATCATACGTTGCAGTATGTGCGTATCATCTCAATAATAGTTTTTCCTTTACCTTGAAGCTCCAAATTAATGGTGTTTAAATGCATTGTGATGTCTGTCAAAAATGCCAAATCAGTCAGCCATTTTCCGTTTTTCAGCATCTGAGTGTCATCACCTCTTTCGTCCAGAAAAGCTGTTATTTCGGGCAATAATTCTTGAAACCTTTCTAGTAATTTTCCGCGACTCAACCACACCTGACGTCCGTGTGAAGAACTAAATTAGTGTGTTCAGCTGACTCACTATCTTCCAACTGCAATTTAAAGAGCCGTCGTTGCAAGCTACGTGCATGGATAGAATTCACAATTTTTATTGCAATGCCCATAATCTCCTCCATGTTTAGAACTTTTGAACACAAAACTTGTTGATGTATAATGCAATGGAAGGAGAAAAATAAAGGAAAATCATCATTAGCTTGATACAATGCCACAAAACCGTTTTCGTTTCCAGTCATTGCTGTTGCTCCATCGGTTGTAATGCACACTAGTTTTATATATTGGTAGCTTGTAGTTTGTTACAAAATTGAAGAAAACGTCATATATATCTTCGCCACGGCTCTTTCCTTTCAGAGGAATCATTGTCAAAAACTCTTCCTTAGCCGACATGTCATTGAATACTATTCGAATAAAAATACACAGCTGGGCAGTGTCTGTCATATCGGTGGATTCGTCGAACTGTAAAGAAAAGTATGTACATTCCATGATATCATGTTTTAGTTTATCTGCGATGTCCTGAGTCATGACTTCAACACGCCTTGTGACAGTCGGACGAGGTAACTGAAGTTCTCTAATAGCAGACATAATCTCTGTTTTATTTTTAAAATCTCCAAATAAAGTCTCACCCGCTTCAATAAATGCTTCCTTCACAACCAATCCATCATCAAATGGTTTCTTGTGTTTCGCCAATATATGAGATATTTTAAATGACGCGTTCATTGCAGCTTTTGGTTGTTTGGCTGGTCTTGTGAACATGGTTTGTTCTTTTTTCAAACAAGTTATCAAATCACGTACTTTTCGTTTTCTTAATTCACTCTGTGACGGAAAATCCTTTTCATAGTTTTTATGAACCGTTTTATGATGCCTCTCTAAGTTCCCACGCTTAGGTATTGCAACTGACGCACGGCAAATGAGACAAATGCACTTATCCTTCACCATACAAAAGAAAAATTCTTCCTCCCAATCGTTATTAAAATGATAAGTTTTACTTTTCATCGCCGCACTCATTTATTAATAAACTTTGTATCAATGTATCGCCTTCAAGTTAAAACTCAGACTGACTCCTATTCCTGCAGGCGCAACATTTATATCGGCGCGAACGAAGTCTCGAATGTTCCCGTCAAACACGCCGCCCGAAGTTTCTAGAAAAATCGGCGGGAATCAAAAACGCGGCTTTTCTTTGACAAGTACCGCGCGTTCCTTTGATACAGCCGCCTTTTGCCGCTAGCAGGGGGCTACTACGATAAAAGAAAGTGACGAGAGGTTATTCTGGCCTAATTGTAGATCGAATAAATTTTAGTAGTTTATTCATTACATTTTGTTTTAGTTAACAACAAAATCTGTGAATAGTTCTATATCGGAATTTTTTTCTCGAGATCGACTTAAAAAGCACTCGCGATCGACTTGTCGATCGCGATCAACCGTTTGAGCACCCCTGCACTACGCTATGGCCGCCTCTGCTCCCCGTAATTTTAATATTGAAGTTTTGGTAGCTTAGAAATATTCACTTAAGATGAGTTGTTAAATTATAACTTCGTGCAGGTTATGCATTCGCCAAGTTACAACATCCATTCGTGCTTTAGTAACCTGCTACTTCTTTTTATTTAAATATCTGTACCAGTGCTGTAACAAAATCAGTTAACTATATTTTGAGGCTATAGTTAGTGAAGTGAAATTACACAGGTATACGAAAAAATTCTTTTAAGTGAGACAGGTGTTTTCTTAAGTATTTTTATGCTGAATCCAAAAAAATCATAAAAAAACATATTGTAGTTTTTTCAAAAAACACACTTAAAGTTGCCAGAAAACTATTAAATTGAAAAAAAAAACATTTTAATAAATAATGTAAGACTGTATAATTATTAAAATTATAGAATAAAACTATTATTTCGGATATATTTAAATGTTCTGACTCTACATTGATCATAAAATCTTAAAAAATATTAGGTTTTAATGTTCATGTTGAACAAAGAACACGCATATGGTACCTTTAACTAAGCTACGTAGTAAAATACTGTTTAAAATAAATATGTACAACTGCTAAATTAAAAAATTGTTTTTATTTTTTATTAATATTGAATAAAACTATTATTTTTTCAGTGTTTTTTGAAGTTTTTAATCCTGACTTGACATCAAAAAATAAAGTTTTATGTTCAGTTTTAACAAAAAACTCGCTTTTAACATTTACAAGGATGCTATATGGTTGGTAAAACTAAATGTAACTTCAACACCCCCAGCAATGAGGATTAGGATTAGGTTAGGTTAAGATAGATTTAAGGTAGGGTAACTCTAATTGATATAAACTTAACCTTGTGTTAAACTCATCAAACAGCCTAGATATTAACAAGTTCAGATATGTAAAAGGAGTAGAGGGATTTTCCTGGCTCACAAGGAGTCTTAGTGGGTATGCCAACCCTTCAGGTTGGAGAGCCCCACATAACTGGAGCACTCTGGGGCACCCTTATGGTGACGCAGGCGGCTCCAGAATCCATAAGGGCGAATTTCTCCTTGAAAAAAAAAAAAGATTGGTAAAATGCGTTTTTAAGTAAATAAATGCAATGAAATAATAGTTTCATTCAATAATAATAAAAAATTAAAAATATTTTTTTAATTTAGCCTCATTTTGCTACGTAGGTTAGTAAAAGGTGGATGTGCGTGTTTTTTTGTTAAACATGAACACTAAAACCTACCAGGTGTACAAGTATGAAATGCGGTTTTTTTTCTAAAAAAAAAAACATGTTAAATTCGGAAGAATGATAAAAAGTGCTTTATTCAAAGTATGCTCCATCGCTTGTTATACATTTTTCCCATCTTTCGGGCAATTTGTGAATACCACGCCAGTAAAAATCTTCCCCTTTTGCTGCGAACCATTCATCGAGATATTTTTTCACATCTTCGTACGAACCAAAGCGCTTCTCAGCAAGTTCGTGACCCATCGATTCAAACAAGTGGTAATCGAAAGTAGGCAAGTCTGGTGAGTAAGCCGCATGGGGTAGAACTTCCCAGCCGAGTGTCATATGTGATGGAGCATTGTCATGAAGAAAAATGACTTTGTGTTGCCTCTTTCGGTATTCTGGCCTTTTTTTTCCAGCAGCGAACGATTCAAATTGGTCAATTGTTGTTGGTAACGTTTAGTATTAACAGTTTTCCCAGGTTTTAACAGCTCATAATAGACCACGCCCCTCTGGTCCCACCAAACACAAAGCATCGTCTTTCTGCCAAAGCGATTCGGTCGTGCAGTGTGGATGGTGCGCCTGGGTCTATCCATGATTTTTTGCGCTTGGGATTCTCAAAATAAATCCACTTTTCTTCCCCTGTAACTATTCGATGCAAAAACGACTTCCTTTTGTACCGAGCGAGCAAAATGTCACACGTGTTTTTGCGCTTTTCCATTTTCCTGTCGTTCAACTCATAATTGTACCCATCTACCGGCTTCTGAATCTTTCCCATCTCTCGTAGCCGATTGGAAACAGCTTGTTGACTAACGCCCAATTGCTCGGCGAGTTGTTTTTGTGTTTGCGATTCATCTTCGTCCAATAAAGCTTGCAATTCCACATCTTCGTATTTTTTTGGCGGTTTTCCACGTTCCTTGCCTACAACATCGAAGTCACCACTTTTGAAACCCCAAAACCATCGTTCACACGTATCTTGCGATGGAGCATGTTCACCATAAGCTTCCCGAAGTAATCGATATGATTCAACAGCAGTTTTCTTGAAATGAAAACAAAAAAATTAATGCTGTCCACGAATGCTCTTTGTTCGATATAAATTTCGACATATTGAACACAACAACACAACACTATGCACACACTTTTCCAATTTATCACTCTTGCGCGTCTGACACTTGTTGATGACACAACAAAATGACGCAGTGTCAAATCTTTATAGCACAAACTGCATTGGTGCACCATCTGTTGTCTGAAATCCGCATTTCATACTTGTACACCTGGTAATATTTTTAAGTTCTTATGATGTTCCACAGAGCGATAAATGGAGAAAAAATACCAGAGGAATGGTCAAAAGCTTATATAGTATCTATATTTAAAAAGGGAGACCGTAAAAAATGCACAAACTAATATCGAGTATGGAACGTTTGTATGGAAAAATTATTAAAAATATCATGGAGGAAAATATAAAAGGAAAAATTAGAGAGGACCAAGCAGGCTTTACGGCCGGAAAATCATGTATAGACCACATATACACTATAAAAACAAACAATGGAAAAAAAATTGGCAAAGAATAGAGAAGTTCATCTAGCCTTCATAGACATAAGAAAGGCCTATGACTCAGTACCAAGACAAAGATTATGGAACGCAATGAAAGAAATAGGCATTGACAAAGAACTAATATACGCAGTAAAAGCTCTCTACGAAAACAACACAGTGAACATAAAAATAGGACATAAAATAGGGAAGAGACTCCAAACATCAAAAGGTCTATTACAAGGATGCTCTACATCCCCAACACTATTTAAAATATACCTCGAACAAATATTGAAAAAATGGAAGCCAAAATGTAGTGGAATGGGAGTCCCAATACGAGAAGATTACTTATATACTCTAAGTTTCGCAGACGCCCAAGTAATCATAGCGCAAGATGAGGAAGACCCCAGTTATATGGTAAGAAAACTGAAAGAAGAATACACTAAAGCAGGATTAGCAATAAACTTTGATAAAACGGAATATCTAACAGGACGGAAACGTGGAGAATCTAGAAGTAGATAACGAAACAATAATCAAAGGAACCGATAGATTTAAATATCTAGGAACCATCATTTCAAAAAACGCAACATCAGAAGAAGAGATTAAAGCTAGATTAGGACAAACGCGAACATGCATAAGACAATTAAATTCGATCCTGTGGGACAAGCACATTACAAAGAGAAACAAAACACGCATATACAAATCAATAATACAAAGCATAATGACATACGAGTCAGAAACATGGACGATCAACAAAAGAAATAAATCTAAAATTAACGCGGTAGAGATGGAGTATTGGAGAAGATGTTGTAGAGTGACACGTATGGAGAGAATAACAAATGAAGAAATAAGAAGCAGAATAAACATCAAAGAGAACGCAATAAACGCCATTGAAGAAAAACGATTAAAATGGTATGGACACATAAGACGAAGCGAAGATAATAGGTTAATAAAGAAAATAACGGAGTGGAGCCCTATAGGGAGAAAAAAAAGAGGAAGACCCAGACGATCGTGGAGAAACGATGTGGACGAGGCTATGGAGGACAGGGGTCTAACAGATGGAGACTAGGAAGATAGAAACGGATGGAATCAAAGGCTGAGAGAAGGAAGACAGCGTCAGTTGTAGAAAATCCTTGTTATATATAAATATGATAAATGTAGATTCAGAACATTTAAAGTTGTCCAAAATAATAGTTTTATACCATAATTTTAATGATTATATAGTTTTACATTATTCATTAAAATGTTCTTTTTTTCGAGTTAATAGTTTTCTTGCAACTTCTCATAGTGGATGTCTTTTTTTATGATTTTTTTTGGATTCAGCATAAAAAAATACGTAAGGAAACACGTGTCTTACTTAAAAAATAGAGAATTTTTTTGTATACCTGTGTTGTTTACCAAACCCCTATATTTTGATCTTTTTCATATCGGAAATAAAAGTTGTAATGAAATCTCAAATAGTTATGTACCCTTATCCCCCTAATATCCCATTTAATTGCTAGACCCCAATGCATCCCCAAAACATCTGGTCAACCGCATATACACCAGTTATCACGCTACACACATCTCCCATCTTGGGGCTGCACTGGACCAGCAAAACTCTGGACTTGTTAAGCCACAATTATTTCTATCAATTCTCAGAAATTTCTCGCAGGACGACTGTAGATTATTAACAGTTCTTACCGCCCACAACACTAAATAACCAGGCCTTAATCGAAATTCCTTTTTGAAAAAAAACAAGGTGTTTAAGGACTTCTCGGTTATTATTTATGCCCTGAAATTGCAGTATGTGGTGTTATCTTTTTCAATATAATCATACGGTATCGATGCTAGTCCAAAAAGAGTGCGCGTGTGTGTGTGTGGATTTATTTTCTTTAATTGGGGATTGATTTATTTAAAGGATTCTTAAAGTGATTGTGAGGATGATACCAAAAAAAAAACAGCTGAAGTTTAGCCAATAGTGTCTTGAAAAAGAATATATTTTAAATGCGCTATGTTTCTTCTTTTCTTTTGATCACTGATCACTGACTATTAATTATGACAAAATAATATTGCAAAGCTAATTATGTGTATATATATGTATATATATATATATATATATATATATACACATATATATATATATATATATATATATATATATATATATATATATATATATATATATATATATATATATATATATATAAGACAGAATTGGCTTCGCTTTCTTTGGGGTCGGTTCACCAGGTTTTTTCCTCTGCTTGGATTGTTGTTTTGACTCTGGAGTATAGTGGTAAACTCAGGTTTCATCCATTGTCACAAACCTGTGAAGAAAATCTTACGGATCAGCCTCAAATATCTCCAAATAGTCGCGAGAAATCGTGAGTCTAATTCGTTTTTGTTTAACTGGAAACAATCTGGGGACCCACCTAGCGGAAACCTTAGAAGAAAATCCGAGTTCTTTGGCAATGATGTTTTGTGTTCGTTTATACGAGATGCCTATAGTGTCTACAATCTCCCTGATAGTTAATCTACGGTCTTTCAATATGAGTTCACACACTTTGCCGATGTTTTCTTCAGTCGTAGACGTCCTGGGCACAGTGGTATATGACGGAGCAGATTCCCCTAGTGTTGTTTTCATATCATCGTGGATCCCCTTTGGTGTTAATCTTTTTTTAAACAGGTACTTGATTACTGTACGCTGTTCAATTTTTTCCATTTTTCCAAGAACGCTGCACTTGGTCTCACTAAACTCGTTCTAACCTAAAAACCACAAATTCTACGACAACAAAATTTTACACTATAATAACTAAAGTTTTTGGTTGTGATAGCTAACAAATTTTATTTATAATGAAACATATAGAAGTTAAAAGGGGCGGATTAGATAGAATGTTTCGTATATAAAATCGTCAATCTCAGGGTCGAATACTCCGAAAATTATGTTATTTTTATTATTTCCAATTTTAACACCAGGCCTTTCTTTGTTTAATTTCAATCTCACCATAAGACCTTAACATTTAAAATTCTGTAATAATTTAGATTAAGTTAGTCTTTAGTGTGAGGAAATGAAAATCTGATTTTTTTTAGAAGTATACGTTTGGGAGGAAGGTTCTTGGTAGTTTTGCAGTTTATTTTACTAGAATGACAGTTATATATTTACTATTTAAACTGCTAGCTGAGCCCGAGGTTTCCGCTTACGATTTTCAGAGATACTTCAAACAATTCCGCAGGAAGTACTATATGTATGCACTCCCAGGTGTTTGTGAGATTTTAAGACCCTTTTTAAAAGATGAATGAATTAGAGCATCAAAGAGATTTCCCATCAAGAAGGACAACCTGTATTTGTATAGGGTTTTCGTCCATCTTTGATCTGCGTTTGATTTATATAAGACTAGCCGGGCCCGCGGCTCCGCTCGCGTGGACTTGATTCACTACTATCGTCACTGCTTATTCCTTATGTTATCCAACGTAATAAAATATCTCCCATTATTTCTCCTTATCTCCCAATATTTCTCCTTATTTCCCATTATCTCTACATAATTTCCATTATCTAGGCTTATCTCTGCTCATCTCCCATTATTTCTCCTTATCTCCCATTATTTCTCCTTATCTCCCATTATCTCACCTTATTTCCCATTATCTAGGCTTATTTCGACTTATCTCCCACTATTTCTCCTTATTTCCCATTATTTCTCCTTATCTCCCATTATCTCACCATAACTCCCATTATCTATACTTATCTCTGCTTATCTCCCATTATCTCTTCTTATCTCCCATTATTTATACTTATCTCCCATTATCTCACCTTATCTCCCATTATCGAGGCTTATCTCGACTTATCTCCCATTATTTCTCCTTATTTCCCATTATCTCACCTTATCTCCCATTATCTAGGCTTATATCGAATTATATAGAACATATGTATAAATTTATAAAAAACACGTAAATCGGATAAGTGGTTCTCGAGTGATAAGCGCACTAACGGACAGACAGACAGACAGAGAGACGTTGCATTTTATATATATTGTATTCTTTGCTACATGATATTGTTCCATATTTAATGCTTTAGGAAGTGTATTGCAAGAGAACGCGCTAGCGGCAAACTTTTCTCCGACTTAATTCACTATTATCGTCACTGCTTATTCCTTATGTCACATATTAAAATATATCCTATAACCTGGCCAGAGAACATACGTATGGTTATAGAAGACAGTAACAGGGCACCGGCAACAAACAATCCGAAGTTTAACTACTGGGAAACGCCCTTATAAGGAGAAGAGATGAGCAATCAAAGATCTAAAGGCTCTAGTATCTGCTTTTTATTTTTATTATCGAGCTTTCGCTGCCTAATGGTAGCTTCTTCTGAACTGACTTAGTTCATAAGAAAAATTTACAACAAGGCTCGAATAATATTGGAATCGGAGATTAAAATAAATCCTATACCTATCAAACGCGGAGTAAGACAGGGAGATTACATGAGCTCAATACTAATTATAGCGGCATTAGAAGCAGTTTTCAAGAAACTCGAATGGGAAAAAAAGGGGATCAAAATAAATGGACAAAAGTTAATTATCTGCGTTATGCTGATGATGTAGTTCTAATATCAGATAATTTCGATGACATACAGCAAATGATTATTGAACTACAAAACAGATTAGGCATGGGTAGCATTTGGCAAACAAAGGAAAATACTAACCAAGAATTCCTCTGAAACTAAAAAAGATGGTGTTCGGTCCATGCATTCTTCCGGTTCTCACTTGCGAAGCCTAGACATAGACATTGACTAAGAAGATGATGGACCAACTGAGTAAAACACAGAGCGCAATGGAATACCAGATGCTGAATATATGATTAAAAGAGGGAATCAGAAACGAAAGTATAAGATAAAAGACCAAAGTGATAGACGTAAGAGAACAGGTAGTAGGTTTGAAATGGAGATAATCAGATTATATAGTGAGACAAGAATGGAGGCCATGGTTCGGACAAAGATCCAGAGGAAGATCCTAAATAAGATGGAAAGATGACCGGAAAAGAACGGCTGGTTTAGGATGGATCAGAAAGACGCAGAATCGAAACGGATGAAAAAAGGAAGGGGAGGCTTATGTCCGACACTGGATGGAAGAAGGCTTATTAGATAAATATAAATGTATATATATATATATATATATATATATATATATATATATATATATATATATATATATATATATATATACTTAAATATAAAATTTACATGAACATTGTGTGAACTTTCATCACGCCCTTTGCCGAGTTCCCCAATAAATTTTTTATTTAAGAATTTTGTTAGGTACGGCAACTTTTACTTTCTCTCTCTATTTATATATATATATATATATATATATATATATATATATATATATATATATATACATATATATATATATATATATATATATATATATATATATATATATATATATATATATACGAGGCTGGTTTGAAAAGTCCGTGCAAAGTCCGAGAGATGGCACCACCGGCGCGTATCGAGGTCATGTTTAGTTAGTAGCATCTCTTGAATGAACGCACACCAAGTTTCAGCCATATTGGTCTATTTCTTTGTGTTTGGCATTCGTGTGAATGAAGGAAGTCGAGTGATTTTCAAGAAATGGACGAAAATGAATTTCGTGTGGTGATTAAACATTACTTTATGAAAGGCAAAACGCCTCAGGAGACTAAAGAGAAGCTTGATAAACATTATAGTGACTCTGCACCTTCGATTAGAACAGTTTATAAGTGGTTTCAAAATTTTCGGACTGGCCATATGTGCACAAGTGACGCTGAACGTTCTGGACGGCCTGTGGAGGTTACGACTCCAGAAATCATTAATCAAATCCATGATATGGTGATGGATGACAGAAGAGTTAAGGTGCGTGAGATTGCTAGTGCTGTGGGCATCTCGACTGAACGGGTACATAATATTTTGCATAAACATTTGGACATGAGAAAGCTATCCGCAAGATGGGTGCCGCGATTGCTCACGCTTGACCAAAAACGGAATCGTGTGAAGTGTTGCAAGGATGGTTTGCAGCTGTTCCAGAAGAATCCGGAGGACTTTAAGCGTCGTTTCGTCACTGTGGATGAAACATGGATACATTACTATACTCCTGAGACCAAACAACAATCTAAACAATGGGTTACCAAGGGGGAATCTGCACCAAAAAAGGCGAAGACCGTTCCTTCGGCCGGAAAGGTTATGGCGACTGTCTTTTGGGATTCGCAAGGGATAATCCTCATCGACTATCTGGAAAAGGGTAAAACTATTACAGGTGAATATTATTCATCGTTATTGGACCGTTTGAAAACCGAGCTGCAAGAAAAACGCCTACGATTGGCCCACAAGAAAGTCCTTTTCCATCACGACAACGCACCAGCACACACCTCAGCAGTTGTGGTCGCAAAATTAATGGAAATAGGATTCCAATTCGTTTCACATCCCCCCTATTCTCCAGACTTGGCTCCCTCGGACTACTATTTGTTCCCCAATTTGAAGAAATGGCTGGCGGGACAAAGATTTTATTCAAACGAAGAGGTGATTGCAGACTAGGACAAATCCTATTATTCGGAAGGGATCAACAAACTAGAACATCGTTGGACGAAGTGTATAAGCCTAAAAGGAGACTATGTCGAAAAAATAAAAAAGGTTTACCCCAAAACATAAGTAGTTTTTATTTTTGCACGGACTTTTCAAACCAGCCTCGTATACATATATATATATATATATATATATATATATATATATATATATATATATATATATATATATATATATATATAAACATATATATATATATATATATATATATATATATATATATATATATATATATATATATATATATATATATATATATTATACATTATACGATAATTTGACACCAGATCGGTGGGCCCGGATTTTTGTGATGAAATTAACATAATTTTTTTTAGCAGTGTACGAACCAATTCGGCAAAATGACCAATTCACCGCACCTTTCATATCGTGGGGCGCGCGGTATCACCAGGTGGTAATAACGATGTGATTTACACCGCCGAGGTGTCGGCCTCCTGGAGCGCTAACCACCTTCGGCTTTTTCGGGCTAGGCACACCTGAGGACGTCTTTATTACTTGTCGAACGAGATGAAGTCTGAGAAAATTAAAATAGATATGTTACGTTAAACAAAACGACGTTTCACTATTAGATAATTAAAATGTTCGGCTGAGGTATTTTGAACGAATTTATCTTGAAAAATAGTTTCTAATCGTATGTCGTATCGGGCGTTGTCATCAGTGTTCTTCCTTTTGAATTAATATTACAAAAATAGGGCACTGTCGTTGATGCGATATGGGATTTACGATTTTTCATTAACCTGTTAACGTATACTAAATAATTGTTCATCTACCAGATGAATCCATTAAAATGCCGAAATATATGCTGAGCATTCTTTACGAGCGGCAGTCGACTGATTTGTTTCTAAGACTACCACTGTAAACGCCGGTGTGCCTCAAAGCTCCTACTCTCTTTCTCATTTACAGAAATCGAATCTACAACTTTGCAGATACGCTCATTTCTTCATTCACCTTCAACGCTCAAACATCAGCAGGAAATCGTTCCGCTTAACAAATACCCGCAAGAAATTCTATTTTGGAGTGACAGTAACCAAGTAGAATTTAACGCTACAAAAACCCATGCGGCAGTTTTTTCTAAAAAAAGTTAACGTTGCTGAACTCAACACAGTTATAATGGGACATTCCATTTCTTTAGCCTCGTCCCACAATTTCCTGGGCGTTAATTTGGAAGCAAATATGTCTTGGTATAAACATATCGCATGCATAACAAAGTAAACTTCTCAAAAGTTGGGAATAGTATTTGGAACTAGAAACCTTTAGACTCCACAACAATTGTTAATTCTGTACAAAGTTAAAATTCAACCAACCATGAAATACTGTCAAACAAATACTGCACTTGTTGGTACCTTGGAACGTCGGAGAACGTTGGCGACTAGAGATTCTAGCGCAAAATATATACTGAGTTAAAGTAATAAGGTAGGGGGCTAAAAGAGTAATTACGTGCATATCGTAATATTCTTCTATTTCTGTGTTCTTATTTTTCTATTATTTCCAACCACCCCTCCACACACACAAGCGCGCATCGTAGCGTCGTAGCAGGGTAAATCATTTTACTAATATTTTTAGGTCTGTAGTCGAGAGATGAATTACAAACTTAATTAATGCCTCTAGTTTGAGTTCTAGAGAAAAGGAACATATAGTAATGGTTTCTGAAAATTAGTAATTTTTCTGTACTGTATAATATTTGTCGTCCTGAGCTCTCGGCATTGGAGAGCTAAAATTATTTGAAATAAATTACTCCCTGTTTTTTTTTACTAAATAAATAAGCGAACTTTTTAGCACACCCTTTAGTTTTACTTGTAATCCAATTTAAGTGCCAAAAAACCGAGAAAATAAAAACAAAATTAGTAATTTTATAAAGCTCCAATCGCGATAGCACGAAATATAAATTAAAACTGGCGTTTTTTTATCGGACATAATTTTGAAAACAGCCGCCCTAGCTCGGATAAAGACATTAATAATGAAATTTCCTTCCAGTTTCGTGCTGGCTTAATTACAATTAACATTTCATTGTTAATCCTCGTAGACGTTTCCAATAAGCGTTTTTAGAGAATTAAACTGCCTCAGGTATTGTCACGGTAATAAATTTAAGGTGTTTTTGTTCGTTAGGAGTCTTAGAAAGAAAAAAATCACTTACAGTCCCTGGCCAAATTATTAGACGCACTGCAAGATTTCATGGAAAATATTAATTACCGAGTGATATTGTACCGTTTTATTATTTTAAATTGATTTGTTTTTTATTTTTATATTATCCAATCAATTACCTATTTATTTGACATAAATAAAACAGCATTAATTTAGAAAAGCATAAGTTTATTAAGTTTTAAAGAAAAGTGAAATTAATGTTAGTAAAAGTCAATATTTAGTTGAGCCACCTTTAGCCGCTATCAAAGCTTTAATTCTGCGCGGCATGCTATCAATGCAAGATTGTACTGTCTCCTGCATTTGAGGATGATGATTCCACACATGAATAATCTTTTCTAGGAGCTGGGTTTTGTTGGTAATCACATCTTTAGCCACTTCTCTTTTCATCAGCTCCCACACATTTTCAATGGGGTTCATATCAGGGCCAATCCAACAGAGGGATATTTTTTTTTCTGCCAAAAAAGCTTTAACAGACCGAGCAGTGTGGCAGGGAGCTCCATCTTGCATGAAAGTGAATGGTTCCCCATTTGGAAACCATTCTCTGAGCTGCGGAATCAACTGATTTTGTAATACTTCTTTGTACTGATCTTGCCTCATTATTCCTTTGACGACGTACAGACGTCCAGTGCCCTTGCCGCTGATGACTGACCAAATCATCACTTTGGTGGGATGTTTAACCGTCGGGACGACACAATCAGGATGAAACTTTTCTCCATGACGACGACGCACATACTGAGCTTTATTCTGCAAAATTTCGAATGTGCTTTTGTCACTGAAGCAGACCTGTCAAAAATAGGAAAAATATATAAACTTCCATGTTTATTTGCTTTATTTAACTGAAAATGATAATAATGTATCAATTATTGATTAAATTGCTATATCTTACCGATCTCCAGAAGTCCACATCTTTGTCTTGCCTTTGTTTGGCCCACTTCAGGCGCTTTGCTTTCATTGCAGCTGTTAACTTGGGCTTCCTGGCGGGGCGACAGGCCTTAAAATCTAATTCTTTCAATTTTTTTTCGAACAGTGCGCTCAGAAGCATTTACTCTAGCATCCTGGAGTTGTGATTTTATTACCTTTGTGGTAGCAAATCTGTTTTCTACACAAATTTTCTTCAAACATCTCTCTGACCGTGGAGTGAAAATTGGTTTTTTTTCTACCGCATCTTTTCTTTCTTTTCGTGCTTAATTCCTTCCCTGACTCAATTTTCTTTTTTATGCGTCGTACACTAGCTTCAGAAACCTCCAATCTTCGTGATATTTCTCGGTTTGTAAATGTTTTCGCAATCACAAGGGCCTTCACTTCAGCTTTTTTACGTGGTGAAAGATCGCCTTTTCTACCCATAATGAAAATAGTCCAATTACTTTTTTAAAACACTGCATACAAAACAAACTAATAACTGAGTAGTATAAAACTGTTAAACAAATAATCACAGTCCATAAAGCCACAGAAACACGTCCGTACCTGACTCGATTCCGATCGCGACTGATACAGGTTTGTACTTGTTTACGTTGATGTATCACTTTGTCAACACAGTGTTGCCATATGTTAAAAATAAATACAAATATGTAGTCTACAACAATTCTTTTAAATAAAAATCAATAATATTTGTAGTTTAAATATACCATTATTGCATAGAAACTCTTAAGAAACATAAAATTACTAAAAAAAATACAGTGTGTCTAATAATTTGGCCAGGGACTGTAAATTTTAATAAGTTGAAGAGATTAAAGGTGTAATTTTGGATTTGCCCTGTGTCTATTGATGAAACGATACTGAAGTTTCGCTGATCATCTACTAGCTTCTTCCGAGCGCTGACTTCCTCGGAATCTAGCACGAAACTGATTTAATTGCCGCTTGCACACGTCTTTCATATTAGCGGAACGGAGAGGGGGCGGTGCTTCATGGATGATCTGTTTCCAGATTGATGAGAAGTAAAGATCAGTGTCTAGATCGAGGTTGTTTGGATGTTTAAATATTTCGATTTTCCTAGAATAGAATAACCGGTCAAGTGCAAGTTGAACTTGCGCAATTAGTGTTCCGTACGTTGATTGCTTTTAAAATAAAAAATGTTGTAACGGAAGTATAAAATGATCAGCGACTTCACAAAACACACTCCAAATGAGTTTTCAACAAAGTTTATTTCCAATCTTTACTGAAAATTGATGACCTTAAAATTTCTGTTTTTTTTTTATATACCAGATAAATCATTACAGGTAATGCACTCGTGATAATTTTCGTTCAATCTACACCCCGTGGAGAATATTCCAAAATTTTTTCAAAATTTTTTGATAAGTACTTTTCGAGATAAGGCAGGTGGACAGCGATTTTTCGCGATTTTTTTAAAAATAATACAAAGAAAAGTGCGCGCAAGTATTACATTATATATATATTTTTTACTCATGTTTTCACAAGCTTTCATTTGACACCACACTCGATTACCTAGTAAAAAATTTTTTTTTTCACTTCCGATTTCACCCCCCAAAACTAACCCCTTAAGTCAAAATTTAACTTTCAAAACTACATGGCTTTGATGAGGTCATCAATTCCTATATTATTACCAAATTTCAACTTTCTATGACAAATAGTTTCGGAGAAAATCGGGTGTGACAGACGAACAGACAGACGGACAGACACCGAAGTGATCTTCCAAGCGTTCCGTACGGAACACTAAAAAGGAATTTGTTGCAATGATCTTTGATTGGTTAAAGAAAATCTGGTGTTTTGCAAGTGTCCAAAGAGGGAAGGATAACCTGGCCAAACCTGAAAGGCACTTAACAGATTTTCATGGGGATTTTATTGCTTTGTAAGGTTTTTTACCGAATATTTAGAAGCAGAAGGGGAAGGAAGCAGGTAGGGAACCCAGATTGCAATGGTAGATTGAAAAACAAGACAACAAAGATTAGATCCTGAGATCGTTCAGGTTAAATTGGTATCAGTTATGAAAAGCTACAAGAGAATGTTATTTAAAATTGATTTAAATACTGTTTCCTTTTGGGCTTTAATTTAATAATCGGGAGGAAGATCATAAATAAATTTTTACTACCTAAATGCCGCGACTACTTCCAACATTATACATTATAATCAAAGAAGTAAATTAAACTATCTAGAAAGTGGACGTACGGTAGTTTCGGTGGAAGAAACGGCCTATACGGGCTTCTAAAAACTCAATTCAGGTAAAACGGCCATTAAAAAGGGATTAAAATTATTAAATTTCTTAATTTATTAAGTTCGGCGTGCACCTGCTAATCGATTATACAGAGTGAATCTAGTAACTAAGAAATAAGTTCCTCGAATGCTATACCTTTTAGTTTATATGCAGCGTCTTGTTTATCTAGCCTGTTTCAAAAAATGCCTAAAAACTGTTTATACTGAAATTTAGTGACAACTAAGTAAAGGATGAAGGATATCTTAAGCATTGCATGCTTCATGAATTCCGGAGAGGGAAAAAGACAACGAATGTAGTGGAAAATCTTCGCTTGCTGAAGATACTATTGGCGATTGAAAATGTCGAAGATGATTTCGTTTTTGATACTATTAGTTTTTTTTTTTTAAACTTTGGCGGCAATGCATCAAAATGGCATATTTACTAGGTGTACAAGTATGAAATGCGGATTTCAGAAAACAGATGGTGCACCAATGCAGTTTGTGCTATAAAGATTTGACACTGCGCCATTTTGTTGTGTCATCAACAAGTGTCAGACGGGCACGAGTGATCAATTGGAATAGTGTGTGCATAGTGTTGTGTTGTTGTGTTCAATATGTCGAAATTTATACCGAACAAAGAGCATTTGCGGACAGCATTAATTTTTTGTTTTCATTTGAAGAAAACTGCTGTTGAATCATACCGATTACTTCAAGAAGCTTATGGTGAACATGCTCCATCGCAAGATACGTGTGAACGATGGTTTCGGCATTTCAAAAGTGGTGACTTCGATGTTGCAGACAAAGAACGTGGAAAACCGCTAAAAAAATACGAAGATGTGGAATTTCAAGCATTGTTGGACGAAGATGATTCGCAAACACAAAAACAACTCACCGAGCAATTGGGCGTTAGTGAACAAGCTGTTTCCAATCGGCTACGAGACATGGGAAAGATTCAGAAGACCGGTAGATGGGTACCATATGAGTTGAAAGACAGGCAAATGGAAAAGCGCAAAAACACGTATGACATTTTGCTCGCTCGGTACAAAAGAAAGTCGTTTGTGGATCGTATAGTTACAGGGGATCAAAAGTGGATTTATTTTGAGAATCCCAAGCGCAAAAAATCATGGGTAGACCCAGGCGCATCATCCACATCGACGATGCTCTGTGTTTGGTGGGACCAGAGGGGCGTGGTCTACTATGAGCTGTTAAAACCTGGGGAAACGGTTAATACCAAACGTTACCAACAATAATTGACCGATTTGAAGCGTTCGCTGCTTGAAAAAAGGCCAGAATACCGAAAGAGGCAACACAAAGTCATTTTTCTTCATGACAATGTTCCATGACATACGGTAAAATCAGTTCGCGACACGTTGGAAGCACTCAGCTGGGAAGTTCTACTACCCCATGCGGCTTACTCATCAGACTTGGCTCCTTCCGATTACCACTTGTTTGCATCGATGGGCACGCACTTGCTGAGCAGCGCTTTGGTTCGTACGAAGATGTGAAAAAATGGCTCGATAAATGGTTCGCAGCAAAAGGGGAAGATTTTGACTGGCGTGGTGTTCACAAATTGCCCGAAAGATGGGAAGAATGTATAACAAACGATGGAGCATACTTTGAATAAAGTTTGTCCTCCTCATAGTCAAACAAACTTTAAACTTAAATATTTTTAAAATTTATTTATAATCCTCATTTTTTATTGCAGATTATTCTTTAGAAACGTAAAAACTAGCTATATTTCCCAAAATAAAACCGGCCAAGAGCAAGTCGGACCAGCGCAATTAGTGTTCCATACGTTAATTGCTTTTGAAAAAAAAATTTTGTTATAGAGGTATAAAATGATCAATGACTTCACAAAATACACCCCAAATGAGTTTTCAATAAAGTTTTTTTTCCGATCTTTACTAAAAACTAATGATGTGGAACTTTTTGTTTTTTTTTATATACCAGACAAATTATTAAAAGTAATGCACTCGTTATAATTTTCGTTCAGTCTATACTCTATGGAAAATATTCCAGAATTTTTTCAAAATTTTTTGATTAGTACTTTTCGAGATAAGGATGTGGTAACGATTTCTCGCAAATTTTTAAAAATAATTGTTATAAGGAAAAGTGTACGCAAATATCATATTATATATATTTTTGAAATGGTATTTTTACAAGCTTTCATTTGACACCCTACTCGATGTCCTGGTAAAGAATTTTTTTTCACTTCCGATTTCACCCCCCAAGTCAAAATTTATCTTTCAAAATTATACGGCTCTGATGAGACCATCAATTCGTATATTAATGCCACATGTTAACTTGCTATGTCAAATAGTTTCAGAGAAAATCGGGTGTGACAGACAGACAGACGGACAGACACCGAAGTGTTCCGTACGGAATATAAAAATCATTTGACGAGCATAGTTCTTTTCTGTACCCATCATTTATACTGTTCTTTACAGGACTCGCTTACCGGAAAATTACGAGGCGCATTTTTTTACCGTTGTAAAATATGGCTGTTGCAGTATTGCGGTCGCCTTTCCGCATATGCGAGCTGTGCACCTGCATCTATTGTTAAGCCACAGACACCATTACGGTAGCATTCGTCTGAGTTTACGTTTGTTTGTGCGTGTTTAAAATGCTTCAGACCATTGAAACTTCCGCGGATTGTGAAATACGAAAATCATTTCCTAAATGCAAGGGATGTGAAAGCGATCAAAATTCATTGGTAGATTAGTGAAGTGTATGGCGAAAAAACTGTGAGCGTTAGAATGGTAAGAAAATGGGTTAGAGCATTTAAAAATGGCCGTGGAAATGTGCACGATGAGGGATGTAGTAGGCAACCGTCCGTCATTAAGGTGATCTGGTGCGAAAAGTTGATGAAAAGTTCGAGAAAACGGTCGGTTTACTGTTTCATCATTCCTAAATCTACCGTGACGGCCAGCGCTGTGGCACCGACGATAACGCCAAAACAGTCGTGCCGCGGTGGTTAGCAAACCAGGTGGCAGATATTTATGAAGATAGAATACAGAAGCTGGTCTTAAGCTACAAGTGGCTTAATGTAGGTGGAAGTTATGTTGAAAAGTAGATTGAAGTCCGACCGTTCATGTAAAAATAAAATTGTTAAAGAAAATGCCTTTGTGCTTCATTCATAAAAACCTAAAAAGTTTTATATACTGAAAATTAAAAATCTAGTAAAACGTTAGGCAAAAGTAGTTATAAATAATGAGAATACAATTATAGGGTAATTTTTTATTTATCTCTCAAATAAACGACATTAACTAGAACAGATTATACTAGCTTAAGCATTGCCTAATTGTACGCATTTAGCGTTAAAATAGTTTTAACTTACTATAAGGAAGATCTTGTTAAAATGTTTTTTTGGAGCATCCTGTAAAAATTATAATTTTTCCAATAAAATTTAATTTTTTCTTCGGAAATCTCTAATAATTGTAGTTATCGAAAATAAACTACAGTATATTATGAGTACACTATAAAATATGTAAAAGATAAAGATGGAAGCTTGAAATACTGGAAACGTAAGCCGTTTATTTACGATAATTAATAAGAATTTTTAATTAAAAATTAATATAAGACTTAAGGGTACACGTAAACTTTTTTCAAAACATTTATTTTTCCATTTAAAAATGATATTGTTTAGATACGAATGTCTATCGAAGTATTTAGCCGTTGATTGTCAAATTTTGTAGTGTTATACAATTATTTTTAGGACAATACACCGTCCTAAAATAAACGGATTTAATTCTTTAATTTAATTGTTGTTGTTAGTTGTTGTAGACTTCCAAATAACATCAACATTTCAAAGACTTTTTTAAAATAAAAAATTGGAAGAAAATAGTTTCAATATGGCAACATTGCCTCTAAATATGACTATTGCCACCGGCGGCGATATTAACAACTTTCTTTAGGGCTTAATTTCGAAGCTGTTTTTGAGACAGACAAATTATCATTATTTTCTTGCAATTCCTGTTTATACAGGAATTTACAGGTTTCAGTATAATAAACAATTTTCATAATATGCGTCATAAATATCCGAATATACGAAAAATTTCCGTGGTTAACTTATCATTTTATAACACTAGCGGGTTGTTAATCCTGCTAAATTCTGGTTGCTATTCTTGTTTGTAACTGATGAGGACACCATTTTACAACACTATAAATAATAGAGAAACGTATGAACAGTAACCATAATTTCGCAGGAGCGTTTCAGCGTTCTTTTGTTCACTGTGTTGTAAAACGAAGTCCCCGTTAGTTGCACTCGGGCATAATGCTATTAAATACAAATTGAATTCAAAGGACTAAAAAGAAATTGGTGTAGTTTTGAGCGAATTCAAGAAGAAAAGTGCTGATTCAATGACCTTCTATAATGTATATAAAATGCAACCTCTCTTTGTCTGTCTGTCTGTCCGTTAGTGCGCTTATCACTGGAGTACCACTTATCCGATTTACGTACTTTTTTTTTTTTAAACATACACATGTTCTCTGGCCAGGTTATAGGTTATATTTTATTACGATAGGTAGCATAAGGAATGAGCAGTGACGATAATAGTGAGTGAAGTCGGAAAAAGTTTGCCGCTGGCGCGTTCCCTTGCAATACACAGCCTAAATCATTAAATATGGAACAATATTATGTAGCAGAGAATACCTATAATCTATAATCTAGAATATACATATAAAATGCAATGTCTGTCTGTCTGTCTGTCCATTAATACGTTTATCACGCGAGAACCACTTATCCGATTTACCTGTCTTTTTTTAAATTCATACATATATTCTTTGGCCAGGTTATATAATAATAATAGTAATAATCTATATTTATAAAATATATAAAATGCAACGTCTTTCTGTCTGTGTGTCTGTTTGTCCGTTAGTGCGTTTATCACTGAAGAACCACTTATCCGATTTACGTATTTTTTTTTACACATGTTTATGTTCTCTGGCTAGGTTATAGGCTATATTTTATTACCATAGGTAGCATAAGGAATGAGCAGTGCCGATAATAGTGAATGAAGTCGGAAAAAAGTTTGCCGCTAGCGCGTTCTCTTACAATACACAGCCTAAACTATTAAATATGGAACAATATTATATAGCAGAGAATATCTATAATCTATAATATATATGAAATGCAATGTCTCTCTCTCTGTCTGTCTGTCCATTAGTGCGTTTATCACGCGAGAACCACTTATCCGATTTACGTGTCATTTTTTAAATTCATTATATATCATATATATATATATATATATATATATATATATATATATATATATATATATATATATATATATTCTTTGGCCAGGATATACAATAATAATAATAATCTATACCTATATTATATATAAAATGCAACGTCTCTCTGTGTTAGTGCGCTTATCCCTCGAGAACCACTTATCGGATTTACGTGCTTTTTTTTTAAAAACATACATATTATCTCGGGCCAGGTTATAGGATATATTTTATTACTTTAGATAACATAGGGAATAAGCAGTGACGATAATGGTGAATCAAGTCGAAAAAAAAGTTTGCCGCTAGCACGTGCTCTTGCAATACACTGCCTAAACCATTAAATATGGAACAATATCATGTAGCAAAGAATATATATTGTAACGTTTGAAACAATGTTGCCCCAAGCTTGGGCGTAATTTTGTACCCTATGAAAAAAAAAAAAAAAAAGTGTTTAATTGCGCCCCACGTACATTGCGTCACTTTGTAACATTGGAACTTACCCGCTTTAATTTCTGATACTGAATTGAGTGAACCCCGATTTTAAAAGAACTAAAGAAATTAAACACACCCTAGCTCAGTTTTCCTTGGCAGAGAGATATGGGTAAGAGATAATTTTCTTACGTCTTTTTGGAATTAATTTCTATTTTTTTTTTTAAAAGGCTTTAGCTGTACCAAATTTTTGGGCACCATCCATTTTAAAATAGAAAGGATCTAACTTCAGCTAAAAAAATGGAAAAATGCTGAAGGAAAGTATTGTTGGTAAACAAAAAAATCAGTTTGGTACAGCCGTTCTTGCCCTGAAAAGTAGGATAGGTATTCAGTGAGACACTAGCTTTAATCAACCAAAAAAAGAGAATTTATTCATGTATTTTTTTTTTAAATTAAAAAGTTCTAACTTTTGCAGTTTTACCTTAAAAATTCTAGCCTAACTAGTTGTTGTTACATTTAAAATTTTAAACTATTATAACCCCCGAAGACGAAAAGTCGTGCTTTACACTTCACTTATTAGTCTGTTTTAAATTGTAGTTAAAGTACTACTCCGGGATAAGTCTATTGAAGGAAATTTTGTTGACTTACTGTTCTTATTCCTGTTTTGATGGACTACGCCCGATTTCACACTTTCTCTTAGCAAACACTTACGGCTTTTATTTAAGAAACTGGTACTTAGCTCACATGATGGTTGTTCTGAGCTTTGATTTTCTTTAGCTCAGTCGAAGGAAGCCTACTTGGCGACTCTCATGAAAATTTAGCCTGTCGGCTAGATGGTAAATAGCCTGGCTGCGGCTAGATGGAAAACCACCTCGATTCAAGCTCTGCGGAGCCTTAAATAATCGTGCGACTTTTGCCTGTAATATCACGACGCTCCAATCAAAACTGCGGATCAAACATTTTACCAATCGCGGCGTAGCGAGAGGTTCGGTCAGGAACCCGCACAACACCGTATATACCGAACGTCTTGGAACTTCTGTTTAATATACCGTTCGATACAAAAATGAAAATAAGTACAATTTGAAATGGAAAAATCAGTAACATTACATGGTCTTAAAATCTAGGAAAAAATGAATGTTACATTTACCCCCTTCCAAAAAGAAATAGACTACACTAGTCTATTAAACTAAGGCTACTTATGAAAAGGTACAAAGTGGTACACTATCACTTAATACTAAAGTCAGAACTTAAAACAAAATTACAAACTCGGACCTTACTACTAGACTTAATTCAATTAAGCACTAATATTAAGTACAATGAAAACCAAATGAAAATCTTTGCATGTACACAAAAATCTTATAACTAGACTTAACTTAATTAAGCACTAAGGTTGAGTACATCAAAAAGTAAATAAAAAATCCTTGCATGAACATAGGAAACACCTTTCCAAAATAACAATCGCGGTCTTCTTATATAAAAGAATCAGCTCTGTTATTGTTACCAAAACAAAAAAAAAATATAACTTTGTCTAGACTCTTGTCTAAATCAAAAAAAGTGAACTGAAATAAAATATGAACACCCCCCTTAAAATATTTTAAGGATTGTCTGAAAATTTTCTATATCAGCAAAAGAAATTTAGAAAAATTCTTAAATAAAGAAAAATAAAAAAATGATTCTAGTGCAAACACTTACACTAAAGAGAAAAAGTCTTTTCAGACCATTTAGCACAAGGCCAAAAAAAAAAAAAAATATATCTGGATAAATATACAGACAAACGCTCGGGAAAAATCGCTATCCATGCTCTAGCTCATCGCTAAGAGAACATTCTAAATCTAGTATCACTACTAGTTGCACTCGGAAAATAATCGCACTCTATCGCGCAATGTCGACGTCCTAAGACATCTAGACATGCTAAAATCGCCAGGGAAAACGCTCTGGTTAATCGCCAGAAAACACGTCAGCTTATCGCCAACAAAACGCTCTGGTATATCGCCAGAAAAAAACTCGGCTCCTCGCCAAGAAAACATTCTGGTATATCGCCAGAAAAAACCTCGGCTCCTCGCCAAGAAAACACTCTGTAAATAGTCCTCGACTACACAAAGTCTGCGTTCTAAAAGAACAAACTCGCCATTAACATAGTGAGCAGCTATAAAAGCTAACAATATCACTATAGGCACGGTGAATAGCTACAAAAGCTAAAATTCACTCTAAACACAGTGAATAGCTATAAAAACTAAAATTCACCAAACTGAATGATCCTGCTTCAAAAAGCAATGTTCACAAAGAACAGAATGATTAGTCTGCGCACAACTAACATTCAAGGAAACATTCCCAACATAACTATATGAGACAGCAAGTCTCGAAATAGGACCTCCCTAAAGTCATAATCCTATATATGGGAGTCCATAAATAAAACGACTCAAAATCTCGCATTTTGAGCACATGCCCTCAGGCAACCAACCTACACCGAAATATATACAGAAATATGTACAGAAATATATACAGAAATACATACAGGAGTTCAAATCCCAAACTCTTGGTTACGATAACTCCATACTGAGCTTGGTGAAAGCTCTTAGCAAAAGCTAATCAAATCTTCAGCACATCGCACCAAAGCGACAAATCTGCCTAGAAACATGAGCCAGAAGAAACGCCCTCCGTCATTCTTCAGGGTGGCTACACAGAGATATAAAACTTAACCAGCATTGCGCTTCCTCAAGTTGCATGAAGAACCCTCGTGTACTGGTCTCGCCCTAGAACAACAACGAAAAAACATTCAATCCTTCCCACATAACAGGAGACAAACACCTCATCACGATATACTGAATGGTGGAGACAATAAAATACAGAATTGGTGACCCTGGTGTCCACCAACAAAAGGGAGTAGATTATAGCATCCACTAAACTGAAACGGTGTCTACCACACCACCATAAGTCAAAAAAAAATTTAATCAATAGGGTGTTCCGAAACACACTACTGCCAACAGCCTGTCACCACTAATAGGCTAATTGGAGCTGAGG
>CM032455.1:171505098-171560540 GCA_019049505.1 Pachyrhynchus sulphureomaculatus | reverse complement strand
CGTTACGTTAAGACTACACCTGAAAAAAAAGTAGATGAACGATGGTAATTTTGTATAATAGAAATTTACCATATCCTAATTTCACACAGAAATTAACCAAGAAAAAGCATTAATAAGAAGGGAAACAAACGCTTTTTGTTTAGTAAGAAAGCAAACTCACAAAGGTTAACATCATCTAATCGTCAATTCCTCCTAAGTTTAGGATTTAAACTGAGATAAAATGGAATATTTAAATGTTAAAGAAAATATTCTTATGGATGAATCTATTTTGAGTTGGGAAGTCCTTTCTTTTGATCCTTTTAATCCTTCAAAACTTGATAATAATGATGAAATCAGGATTGCTTTACAACAAACAGGAAAATATCCTTTACCATGCAAAAGTGAGCTATACTTAGAACTACAAGTTACTAAGGAGGATGGAACCACTCCGCTAGCAAACACTACATTAATAAATAATGCGCCTGCATTTTTATTTAAAAGAACTGAGATATGTTTTAAATGGTGTTACTATTGATTCTGTTCGAGATATTGGTATAACTTCAACACTGAAAGGTTATATCTCTTATAATCAGAATGAAAGTGCAAAATTAGAAAATGCTGGATGGTATCCCAAAGCAAAGTCTGGAGATAAAATTATGACTGATGATAAAGGAAATGTTTCTTTATGTGTCCCATTAAGAATGTACTCAGGATTTTTTGAAGATTATAATAAAATAATTTTAAATTCACAACAAGAATTAATTCTAATTAGAAGTAATGATGATACTAATGCTCTAGTATCTACAACTGATGAAAAACCTAAAATTAAAATAACGAAACTCTGCTGGCGGGTTCCCCATCTTACGGTAGCCATCCCTCAGGAACTAGCACTTACTAAACTTGTTGATAAGAATAATGACATTCTTATTACTTTTCGTAGCTGGGAATTAGTGGAGTACCCAGAGTTATTAGAAACTACAAGACATAACTGGCCTGTAAAAACTTCCACAAAAGTTGAAACACCTCGCCATGTTTTAATGGCTTTTCAAAACAATAGGCGCGGTAACTTAAAAATCAGATATGAGTAAATTTGATCATTGTGAGCTAAGAAATATAAACGTGTTTTTAAATTCAGAAAGATATCCTTACAATGATCTTCAGCTTGATTTTAAAACTAATAAATTTGCTACATTATATGAAATGTTTTCTGATTTCCGCCAAATATATTATAATTTACCAATAGAGCCAATATTTAATCCAGTCGAATTTAAGACTAATGCCCCTATTGTCTATATTAACTGCTCACACCAAAGGGATTTACTCCAAACTGGTCCGGTAACGATGAGGATTGAATTCGAAACAAAAGAGAAAATTCAAGCCAAAACAGCAGCATATTGTCTCATAATCCATGATAAAATTTTTAGTTATAATCCATTGACGAAAATAGTAAAACAACTTTGAAACCAACCCCCACTCTTTCTGATGTTCATAATATATAAAGATCCACGAAGAAAATATCATTTATGTTTATGTGTTCAGTATAACAAGATCACATATGTTAATTCTGGAAGTATGGTAAACAACTTACAGTTTTATCAACAGTTGGAAAATTTTGTTAAAAAATTAGAAGAGCTTAAAAGAATAATAGAAGATTATTCCAAGAAAACTATTTTATTCAAGAAATTTAACGATTTAAAAATTAACTAGGACCTTCATAACCATGAATAATAGACTTATTATTGATGTACAAGGCTTCAAAGATGAAAAGAACAAATTTATCCCCAAAGAATTAGCTGCTTTTGATGGTTATAGAATTAGTCATTTTGTGTTCAAACAACCTTTTGCTTTCAATTTACTTTCTCCCGAATCAAATAAACAGGCAACTTGGTTAATGAAATATCATCATTGTATTTACTGGAATCAAGGATATACCCCTCTACATTATTTTGCCGATATTGTTAAGAAACTTACTGAAGATGCTCTTTATGTCTACGTTAAAGGAACAGAAAAAGCAGAATATATTAAAAAATATTCTTCCAAGCCAGTAATTGAATTAGATGATCAACCTGCTTTGCAAGCATCAACACCAAAATGTGCATTTCACACGAAGTCGCCATGCATATGTGCTTTAACAAATGTATTTTTTATGTATGATAATTTTTTTATGAATAATTAAATTTTCTTATATATTTATATTGGTTTTATTTCTAAAATATAGTTTTACAGTTAAAATAAGATCGCTATTAAATAAAATAATGATTTTTACATTTTATGTATGGTAATTGTAAAATAAAACACATACATACATTGTCAATTATTTTATTATTTGTTAATGTTGTTACAACTTATCTAAATTTATTATAAAAGAAATTCTACAACAATGTTTTTTTATACATATCTTGTAATACGGGAGTTAAAATTATTTCACACAATGCAATTCTTCTTTTGAAATGTTGTTGCTTTATAAAGTCATGTGGCAACATTCTGGATTTTCGGTAGGCAAACGTCCAAACATGCATCGTGTGAAGTTGATTTTTCGTTTCATCAAAAGTTACTTTTTTCATAGAAATTTCTCTCCCTTAAGTTTTGTTCCAGTTTTTCGGGATAAAGCAATAGGAGCTCTAACATAGTGCACACGTTCTCACTATTTGGGTTGTCCTTTGGTGAAAGAGTGCTATATATTTTCTCTAAACAATCTGCTTGGCAGAATAATGTGTTTTTAAAAATATAGAAGTAGTTCTTAAACTTTTGCTTTTGTAAAATAATTAACCTGTAGTCAATCAGAGGAATTTGTTCCCATAACCTGCAAACTGTTTCATTTCCCAAATACACCCAATCCTCCATCTGTCATTATCTTCAAAATGGGTAGCTGAGCAAAGTTTTCAAAATGTAGTGTCATATTTTTCAAGTATATAGATTCTTGAGGCAGGTTTGCTGAGACCATGTAGTTTACAATAACTCCCTGATACTGTAGGAAGTCTCGCCAGTCCTCCCAGCTTAACACCACAGATTGATTTTTCTTTCCACACAATTCTATGCAGGGCTCAAAATCATTTTCGACACATAAACCAATTTTTACAAATTTGGAGTTTGATTTATTTAAAGGATATTCTGTAGAATTTATAACTATTCGACTTATTACTGCAGGTGTTGTCTGCTTAAACACATTGGCGATGTTTTTGTTATTCATCTTGATGAAAAACTAACTAAACCTTCGCCTAAACGGCAACTTATATATTCCCTATCTGTTAAGAGCTATGGAGGGGAGGGGTGGGGATGTGAAAACAAAGACATGAAAAATATTTATTTAGAGTTTTTTTATTAAATGTTTTTGTAATAAATTACAAATGTTATAAAAATGGTGATAATGGACAACAATCCAAGTAGTGCTATAAATATATATAAAGTAGTACAGTTACACTCTAACTTATGCACAAACTGTATCCAATTTGAAAATTTTGCTGGTTGTTTATCAAACACATAATTTATTTTTAGGTAGTTAATGCCACATATATCATCCTTAGTAACATTATATGTATACATAAATTTATTACCAGAAATGTAAACCATTCTCATCGGTTTGTAGCAATCAGTATCATTCTGAATCTTACTAATGCAAATTTCAGCTCTAATTGAATTAGGCATATGATTAACATATATTGTATTTCCAACCAAGGAGAACAGCACTATTAACAAAGAGGAGCTCATTGTTCTAACTAAATGCTAATGTTTCATATTACATATTATATAGGGATTAGTCATCAGTGTCTGTGCGCCGCTTTTGGCTACATGCTCAAAAGTAGAATTAGATTGTAAATTTTTTAAATATTCCAACATTTCATCCATGTCGACAATATCCCGATGCCCCCATGCAAAAGTTTTTGTGGTATGTGGAAGAGAATATCTTTTATCATCGTGGCTCGTCAAGGCTAGTTTATTTATTAAATTTGTATAAATATTGTGCATACTTGACTTAAACACATACATTGTGCAGAAAACCTTCTTATCTTTTTCTACAACATCTTTATAATCTGATAAATTTAACTGCTTTCTTACACATACTTTACGGATGCCTTTCGCTTTTTTGTCTAAACTATCTTTTGATTTTACACAATAAGCTTTAGCACCAGTGCCATAAAAACTTTCTATAGGAACTCCTTTATATTCATCTTTAAATTTGCCAACTACCGATAAAGATATGGGCATATCATGAATATTTGGATGGGGAAAGTTAGAGGTGTCAAATTTTTCCAGATTTTGCTTCATGTCTTCATAAAAATTTTCGGTCTCAATTTCTAATATCAACGAGTCAGTATCCGTGTACAATAAACTTACATTATCTCCATACTTTAATTTCAAATATCCGTAATAAAATTCATACATTACAGTTTTTGCAATATCCAAGATACTCATTCCAACATAAATGGGTTTATTATATTCTATGCATACCTTTTGAAGTTGAATTGCTACTAAATTTTCAGAAAAAATCTTTAAATCTTTAAACTGTGGCTTTGCAATTAATTTTTCAGCACACATCTTAGTACCTTCTCTCTCCCATTGCGATACTAGCTTAATATCTACGCGGGTATCGACATTCTCCATAGTTTTCCCAAAAACGCTGTTATTTGCTGATTTGTATGAATTTTTTTCAAACTTATTTTTTGAAGCATTTCTTAAATTAGTGTTTAAGTCAATGTATTTAGCTAGCCAGGGAGATTGGGTAAATTTAATTCCTCGATGTATTTTTAAAAGTTTAAGTCCGAATTTTAAACATTGTTTTAAGGAGCGATAATGAATAATATAGTTACTCTTATTATTTAAATTTGGAATTAATTTGGAGTATTTTGAAATTGGTGGTGTAAACTGTTCGGGACAGAACGGAAAGTCGTTATGATTGTCATGTAAATAATGAGGATATTCTAAGTCAACTTCGAAAACATACCCGATAGATGATGTATCTGAAAGTTCTAAAATATTAATTGCTTTAATTTCATCCTCAGAAAGCCAAACAAAATTCTTTTCTGGTAAGAACTGCTTCATTGCAAAACCATACAAGTTTGTTGCATCTAAATATGCAATATATTTTTGTTGCCCTTTTTGGATCAAAATTATCAAGAAAAGGATTATTGGCTTCAGATTTGCGAGATGTGCAAGTACTAACTCCACCACGAACTCCTTTTTTGAAGAAATGAAGCATATCAGGATCTGTCAACAAGTCTAGTTCTACTTTTGTAAATTTCATCATGGCGTCCCAACACATAGAAGGACTAGTAACATAATTGGCCGGATCTAGTTTATAAGTTTTATAACAAGTATTTCTATAGTTTTCGAATATATCAGCTAAAAGTAAAACATCGGACTTTAAATAAATATCAGAATATTCACCTAACGTTGAACAATTAAATACTGCCCAAACCTCTTGAGCTCTTTGATAATCTTCAGCAGAAATATTCTCATCAATTAAATTATTATAAAACTTATCAATAGACGGCAAACATTTGTCACCTAATTTGTCAAGAGAATCAACGTAAGAATATGGAAATACTCCTTTTTGTCTGATATAGTAAAATTGTCTTTCGTCTGAAAAATGTTTCTTTATTTCAAGACACTGAGCGTCTTCTAGAGTATTTGACAACGATTCTAGAGATTCTGGTAGAAATTGAAAGGAATCTATGAACCGTAAATTTAATTTAACACTTTCCTTTTTTTTGTTTTGGCTGTCATATTTACCTACAATAATTTGTTTATTAAATGAAATATATTTTTCTTTGTTTTGAGCAATAACACTAATATTTTCTTTGTTGTTACACAGCGATTTTATAAATAAATGTGAATCGTAATTTTTTAAATTATGAAGAATTATTGGAATGTAATTTGGAATTTTGAAATGTAAATTGCAAATAGAATGAGCTGCTCCACGATAATTTCCAGTTATATGACAATGATCCATACATTTTACAAAGTTTCCCGCTGAAAATGGTTTTTTCGCATAAATAGCAGACAATTGCATTATGATATTCATCCTGCTGCGAAGGGTTTAATTTATTCATCGGCTTTTGATTTTTTAAAAAATTATTATAAAGGTTTTTTACATCTTGTTCAATAAATTCAATAAACTTTTTTGCACAATCGGTCCCGCGATAAAGTTTCAACGATACAAGATTTTCATCAAATGAAGATTTAATGTAGTAAGCGAATGAATATGGTATATGTTCAGCAGTTTTAATGGTATATGATGCTGAATTATTAAGTGCTGATTGTTTATTTTCAATATTTTTTAAGTAGCACTCAAAATCGGCATAAATTACGAAAGGACATTTATATTGCTTTTGAATATTTTCAAATTTTAAAACGTTTGCTTGGATCTGATTTCCAAACTTATCTAAAGTCATATTATCTGAAGGAAATTCTATTCGAACAAAATTGCAATCATGTTCTAAGTGTCTTTTTAGTTTTTTTTCTGTACCAAAATATTGCAAGCATCCGTCGCATAAATGTTTTTTTATTTTCTTTTTTAATAATTGCTTAAATAACAATTTAGATAAATCTTTTATCCAACAATAATGGCTATTACCATCGTGAGAAATAATTATAAGTAGATTTATGTGTAAATCTTTTTTGTTAATGTTGTAGTGTAAAGGCCCAACAATTTCATATGTATATGCACCATCTCTAAAAAATTTTTCAATTCCATAAACGTTTATGGACAAATTATTATTCCTTTCAAATGTGCTAATTTGCTTTAATTCGACCGGAAAATGTATACCTGTGAAATCGAAGATAGTTCGGAAGTCCGGATAAGAGGAGGTTTTTCTAGGGTTCCCTATGGGCTTACATACGGCCGAAACAACAGCCCATGCGAAACAGCAGTCATCTTCATTCATGACGTTGACTAAGCTGCCCCGAAACTCTGGAATTGGAATGTAGGAAGCTGCACATAAGGGATTGTGCTTGTTGATATTCACTTCCAAATGTAGAATTTGTTGTAATATCCAACCTAAAAGAAAAAATAAATATTTAGTATTAAAAATGTAACACTTTCCCTACTTGAAATAAAACATTAACGATAAAATAGAAATACCCAATTTACCTGAGTCGCGTTCCGGTAGTTCATCAGCTTTGGTCGACAACGTCTTGAATAAATCGTCATACAATTCGTCTAAATTAGTCGTCTCAGTCACGATATGGAAGGGAGTGTTGAATGATTTTACTGCTGTAGACTTTAAAGTGGGAGAGTAGTAGACGCCAAATAGTTCTACATTGACCTTAGTGGATGTATGCACCTGTTGTGTCTGCCGAATCAACGATATAAATTTTCTATAAACTTCTTGTTGAAATTTCTTAATGTCGACGTAGAAATTCGGAGAATAAACTTTGTATGCGGCGATTCGGCACTTGAAAGCGCTCCTAATAAGGTCAATTCCATCCCCATACTTAATACTGCTGTTGCTTTTGTGGTTGTTGGTTCTCAGATGAAATTTCCAATTATTAAGGTCGACTGCGACATTACAGTCTTTACACTTCCGTTTCGCATTAATCTCGCCAAACTGAGCATCAACTGAAACAATAAGCTTTCATTAAAATATATATATTTTTTTTATTATTTATCGAATTATTTAAGAATGTATTTAGAGGGATACTTACTATCAATTAAATGCTCATCTAGGTTTAAAGATGTGTCTGTGCTCAAACATATTTCCTTGAGGTGTCTTACGGCATGCTGTCTCAGTTTAAATTCTTTGAGGCATAGTGTGCATAGGAAAGCCATTTTAAACTGAATATGAAACACTTTTGCGTATTTTTAAATAAAAAACTTATCCCCCCTCCCCGCAAAAGTTAATACTTTTTTAAATTTTGACCAAAGCAGGGGCTAAAAAATATATTTCCTAAATTTAGAAGAAGTTCCCCCTGCCTTTTTATTACATTTTTCACATCCCTTAGACTTGAATTACATAAATTATTGCACACATTATCAAAATTGAAGTGATTATACACCATCGATTTCAATGTTGCAGAACCACGTCTTGCTTCATCCTCAGATAATGAAGCTTTAGATTTAGCATGTAAAAATTTATCCAATTCACTTTTAATAGGATCTAAGGAGCCGTTCTTTTTTTGGTTTAACGGGTTTTTTAAAACAGAATTAATTTTAACCCTTTTAACCCCGCAACTTTCTGAAGGCTCAGACGCAGGACGTTTAGTACCTAACTTTATTTGATTCAAGCTCTGAGAACTTGTTTCAAATAAATTTTCGGAAGTTTCATTCTGAATTTGAGCTTTCAAAATTCCGTTAGGGTTAAATTCAGGCTTAAATTTGGGTTGCTGAAATTGTAGGGGGTACTGAACTTTAATGCAATTTTCAGCCTCAGAATGCGTTTGAATATCCTCTCCAATTTCAACTACCAAAATTTCGTCAAAATTAATTTTGGGTTTAATTTTTGCTTTTCTGAAATTGTAGTGGATACTGAAGTTTACTGTGATTGCAATTTTCAACCACAGAATACACCTCAATATCCCCTACAATTTCAGAAACCGTTTTATTAAAAAACATTTACAGATTTAGCAGAGAAATGTAAATTAGGTGTTGGTGTACACTCCTCATGGGAAATGTTAATTACAGAAACTTTCTCTGCCGAATTTTCTTTTACATCGACAGAAATAGAAGAATGTAACGTAATTCGCCCCCACTCAGAAACTTCTTGAATCGCTTCCCCAAAATTTGTTCCAACTACATTTGAAGCCTCAGAAATGGGTGAAGCTAAGCAGACATATTTATCGCGTTGTTGATAATCTTGTTCACAAACCCCTTGTTCCTTTGAATTAAAACAATTTGGAAAAGCATCTTCACGTTTTTGATCCCCTTGTTCCATTGAATTAAAATAAATTTGAAAATCATCTGAACTATTGTCACACAAATCGGCAATATTTATTGTTGACTCATGAGGAGTTTCAAACTCCTCGGCGTCATTAAAAATTCTAATGAGTTGATTTAAGACATCTGTATGATTCTCGCTAATTTCTAACAAGTTATTATTTGTCTGCTTAACTTCACCCATTTCTGATTCATTCACATCCATTTTAAAATCATTAGTTCCCCCTGAATATAAGAAATCCTCTTGCCCCATTAAATTAATATAATTTTGAAAGCCATCTCCCCCCGAATTATTTACATTTAAATCTATTTCTGTCATTTTTTCCTCAAGCTGTTCCCCCGTTAACCCACAAAAAGGACAGTCCATAAGATCGTGAACCTTGCAAGCATACTTTAAATTAAATTTAGTTAAGTCGATTGAACTCATTATAAAATAGAAATATAGAAATATAGAAATAAAAATTTAAGTTCAAATTTAAAAAGAAATTACAAACCAAAAACCCAATATGCACAACCACACACAAAGGCACAAAGTATGGTTTATATACACTGAAACAGCCACACAGAAAGGCACAAAGTATATTTTATGAATGTAAGCACAAACCCAGACTAAACGAACGAATGCATACGGCGCGGTTTTATATAAACAGATACGCCTGGCACCGCATGGTACGCCTGGTACCGCTTGGCACCATGATGCGCTGCTACGGCGAACGGGTTAAAGTCCCCTCGTCTAGAGGTCAAGTCAAGGTGAGCATGAGCAGTCCAAATATATTTCTTTTTTTCCTCGATTTTTTTTTTTTTTTTTTTTTTTTTTTCGATTTTTTTTTTTTTTTTTTTTTTTTTTTTTTTTTTCCCTTCGATTTTTTTTTTTTTTTTTTTTTTTCCTCGATTTTTTTTTTTTTTTTTTTTTTTTTTTTTTTTTTTTTTTTTTTTTTTTTTATATTTTTGATTTATGAGGTTTTTTTTTTCACCCATTTTTACCCATGCGCGGCACATGTAGACATGCGCAGTTGGGTCAGATCGAACGAGGACACCCATTGGCATCGGATTTGAAGGTAGGGCTTTGGGTTGGTACTTTGTATCTCTTTATATTGCCAGGTAATGCTTCAATTCTTCAGTATCTACAAACTTAAACATCTTAACTGATTTTAGAAAGAAAAAATACTTAATCTAAAATGGAAAGTTATCATGAGTGTTCTTCGATGTACTCGGGCGAGACAATTATTTGGCCACCTATTAATTTTTTGAACAGTTTAGAACGTTTATGGGGTATTCCCAAAGAAGGTGTAAAAGTTAGTGAACAAATTGACTCAACAGTGCTTTTCGCTCTCCTGCATGATGGTACGGAAATTTACGAATTTCAAGCGCAAGATGAAAATGTGCCGAATCTTCTAAGAGGCGGGATACAAATCTACAATTCCGCACCGCTCACTAACAACCCCTTAATCTCAGCAGTGGGGCAATCAACAGGAATGACGTCGCCGATGGAGCCGCAAATAGAGCAATCAACATTGGCAGAAATGGTATTTTCAATGGAGCCCTCAACATCAGGCAATCAATGGTCCCTAAATAAATATCTGGAATCAATATTAGAAGCCCCATTGGAAATACCGCTGGAAGATGCTGCCCCAGACGTTGTTGAGGAACAGCCACCAATACCTAGCAGACGACAGCCTAGCAGGCGTTGTAAAAGGCCTTTCAATTATAAATATAATTTTTAAAATAAGATTTTTTAGAAATTTTTATAAATAAAATTTTTAGAAAAATTTCAGTTTTTTTCTTTTTAAAATTATATTTAGGGTGTTTAAGTTTGTAGATTAAAATAAATATCATTTTTAACGAATGTTTTATTTTTTCTTCTTTTAATATTATTTGTTGAAAGCTAATTAGTTTAAAAGGATTCCAGAATGTTATTTCCATATGAATTTTAACAATCCGTGCCATTGTGCGTAAGGAAATGTAAAATTGCTGCATAATTACAGAAATTGTTGGGATTAAAAATTACCTATTTGTTTTATAAAGCCATATAAGTAAAAGGTAAATAAAACAATTATAAATAGATTTAAAGAGTTTTATTTATTAAGGTCGTCTCTATTAAAAACATGGTTCTCTCCATTTTTTTTTTTTATTTCACCCCCATTACAAACAATACATGGCAGATAATAAAAAGTGGAACTTCACATATAGTGCAATGTAAATCGTCCCCACATAAAAGGATTCCAGAATGTTATTTCCATATGAATTTTAACAATCCATGCCATTGTGCGTAAGGTAATGTAAAATTACTACATAATTACAGAAATTGTTGGGGTTGAAAATTACCTATTTGTTTTATAAAGCCATATAAGTAAAAGGTAAATAAAACAATTATAAATAGATTTAAAGAGTTTTATTTATTAAGGTCTTCTCTATTAAACACATGGTTCTCCATTTTTTTAATTTCACCTCCATTACAAACAATACATGCCTGGGGTGGCAGATAACAAAAAGTGGAACTTCACATATCGTGCAATGTAAATCGTTCCCACAACACCCCATTAAACGTTTGTAATGGTTTGAAACAAAGTTATGTTTCCCCACTGGCACCTCCAATGCGTGCTGATAATAGCATTTGTGGCATGCACTATAAACACCACCAGAACTAGACACTATGACGGCATAACTTTGGAAAACGCAAACTTGTCTTGATAAATAATCCGGTTGCAATGTTTCTGCTGCACTTGCTGTTTTTATTCTAACCAATCCTTCTTCTCCACAGACATTTTCATCTCCAATGTCATTGATCCCCTCATCGACCAAATCGTTTTCACTGTCTTCCTCTTCTTCAAAATTATTTTTATCTGTTATTATAAGACAAGTTTGCCTTTCATGAACTAAATCTTTTTCCTTTCCGTCAAAATGTATAAATTCATCGCCATAAATAGAGACCATGTGTTCATTATTTGCGTCATTCATGAAGACATGACGCTTATCATTTTCGCAATATAAAACTTCGTAAGCTGCCATTTTATTTAAGTTTTTAATAGTTTTATACTTTGCTTCTTGCAACTTGGTTTGCAAATGAGGCGCTTGCTCTTAAGTAGTTGTATGTTACTGTAAGCTGTGTGGAAGGGGTGATGAGAAGAAAGTGGTGAGAGGTAGTATGCGGAGCCAAGTCTGACCAATCAGAAAAGGGGTGGGGGAGCCTGTATGCGGGGCCAAAAGTAGCCCCGACCAATCAGAGTTAAGTGGGAGGGCTCATGCGCGCGATTAGGAAGTGGGGACGATCAATGCTAATGTTTTAGGATCGAAATGAACTGCACGAAATTTGCAGCGACACTGAACCCAGACAAGGAGGTGTGGCTTAGGAGGCGTGGCTTGGGTCAAGGTCGACCAATCAGAAAAGTGGTGGGGGGGGTGAGGCTTAAGCCCCCAGTCCCTACTACTCATGTCTTTATCTTATGTTTTTGGAAACATAGTTTGGGGTTTTTTCTGACAGACCGTTTGTATATGGTAGAACTCGATAGTTTTCCTTTTTATTTTAGTTACCTTGTTTTGTTTGTGTGGTATTTTTTAGTTTTTTAATTCGTGATTTGAATATTTTAATAATTAATTTTAGATGGTAACTGTTTTTAACCAAAGTTTTTTTTTTGCTTTTTGAATTGCTTTTTTGTGTGATATAGGGTCATATCTAGAGAATTTATTTTTTATTTTTTTCTGATTCTATGGTAAATTGTAACTTTGGATGAAATGTGTTGAAGTTATTCAAAACATCTTTTTGTATATTTTCCGGTTGGCAGTGATACAATCGTCTACGTATCTACTTCTCACCAAAATACTAAGCATAGGGTCCAATTTTGCTATGCCTGTAGAAAACAATTTAAAAAAATCCCACTCCATACATACTGTCAAAGAAATTCCGGACACAAGAAAAAGATAAAAGCAGAGCAAATCTATGCAACATTCTTACAAATCACAAAAACAAAAATGAAACACATACAAGAAACAGTAGAAATAAAAATAATAATATAAAAAAACAAAAAAAAGGAAAGAAGGAAACATATCACATATAAAGAATTTTGTCTTACCTTAGTGCTAATACCTAATTCAAATGTAACTGTCCATGTAAAATGTCCCATGTGATGTTTTCATGTATCGTATTAGTTTATTTTTAGTGCTCCATACGGAACACTTATAAGATAACTTCGGTGTCTGTCCGTCTATCCGTTCGTCTGTCTATCCTTCTGTCACACCCGATTTTCTCCGAAACTATTTGACATAGAAAGTTAAAATTTGGCACTAATATAGGAATTGATGGCCCTATCAGAGTCGTGTAATTTTGAAAGTTAAATTTTGACTTAAAGGGTTAGTTTTGGGGGTGAAATCTGAAGCGAAAAAAAAAATTTACCAGGTTATCGAATGGGGATGTCACATGAAAGCTTGTGAAAATACGCGTTCAAAAATATGTATAATGTAATAGCTGCGCACACTATTTGTATTATTTTAAAAAAATTGCCAAAAATCGCTGTCTCCCCTTATCTCGACAAGTACTGATCAAAAAATTTTGAAAAAACTCTGGGATATTCTCCACAGGGTGTAGACTGAACTAAAATTATTACGAGTACATTACCTTTAATAAATTATCTGATATATATAAAAAAACGAAAATTTCGAGGTCATCAGTTTTCAGATAATAGGTGGATAAAGAAAATAACGGAGTGGAGCCCTATAGGGAGAAGAAAAAGAGGAAGACCCAGACTACCGTGGAGAGACGATGTGGACGAGGCTATGGAGGACAGGGGTCTAACAGATGGAGACTGTGAAGATACAAACGGATGGAATCAAAAGCTGAGAGAAGGAAGACAGCGTCAGCTGTAGCAAATCTTTGATATATAATATATAAATTGTTAGTGGCAATTTATCTAGTTTTAAACGATATCAAAGTGAAATGTAAAAGGAATAAATTAAAGTGCTTTAATATTACAAAGTCTTTATTTTATAGGAATAACTGGCCGTGCCCGCGGCTCCGCTCGCATGGACTTGATTTACTACTGTCGTCACTGCTTATTCCTTATGTTACCTAACGTAATAAAATATCTGCCATTATTTTCCCTTAACTCCCATTATTTTTCCTTATCTCCCATTATCTCTACATAATTTCCATTATCTAGGCTTATCTCTGCTCATCTCCCATTATTTCTCCTTATCTCCCATTATCTCACCATAACTCCCATTATCTAGACTTATCTCTGTTTATTTCCCATTAATTCTCCTTTTCTCCCATTATTTATATTTGTCTCCCATTATCTCACCTTATCTCTCATTATCTAGGCTTATATCGAATTATATAGAACATATGTATAAATTTATAAAAACACGTAAATCGGATAAGTGGTTCTCAAGTGATAAGCGTACTAACGGACAGACAGACAGAGAGGCGTTACATTTTATATATATTATATTTCTTTGCAACATGATATTGTTCCATATTTAATGGTTTAGGCAGTGTATTGCAACAGAACGCGCTAACGGTAACCTTTTTTTTCCGACTTGATTCATTATTATCGTCACTGCTTATTCTTTATGTTACCTAACGCAATAAAATATATTCTATAACTTGGCCAGAAAACATATTTATGTTTTAAAAAAAAAGCACGTAACGCACTAACGGACAGACAGACAGATAGACAGACAGAGAGACTTTGCATTTTATATATATTATAGATAGATAACCTGGCCAGAGAACATATGTATATTTTAAAAAAAAAGTACGTAAATCGGATAAGTGGTTCTCCAGTGATAAGCGCATCAACAGACAGACAGACAGACACAGATACGTTGCATTTTATATATATTGTAGATGTAATAAAATATATATCTAAAACCTGGTCAGAGAACATATGTATGAATTTAAAAAATCACGTAAATCGGATAAGTGGTTCTCGAGGGATAAGCGCACTAACGGACAGACAGACAGGCAGAGAGACGTTGCATTTTATATATTATAGATATTGATTATTATTATTATTATATAACCTGACCGAAGGATATATGTATGAATTTAAAAAAAGACACGTAAATCGGATAAGTGGTTTCTCGCGTGATAAACGCACTAATGGACAGAGAGAGAGACATTGCATTTTATATATATTATAGATTATAGAATATAGATATTCTCTGCTACATAATATTGTTCCATATTTAATAGTTTAGGCTGTGTATTGCAAGGGAACGCGCTAGCGGCAAACTTTTTTCCGACTTCATTCATTATTATCGTCACTGCTCATTTCTTATGCTACCTATCGTAATAAAATATAGCCTATAACCTGGCCAGAGAACATATGTATGTTTTTTTAAAAAAAGTACGTAAATCGGATAAGTGGTTCTCCAGTGATAAGTGCACTAGCAGACAGAGAGACGTTGCATATTATAGATATTTATTATACTGGACTAACTCTGCGGTTGGTTCTTTATGAAACATGTTTAAAATTTATGTATACATTACAGTTTAGCGCCACTATATTGGTTACGTTTAAAATATTAATAAAGTATGTATTACAACTAACAATTATATAGTTGGTTAAAACTGTTGACACATTTTATTACTACAGTCAAGTAACCAAATCAAATAACTTGACAGACTGTATGTATACCACAACAAGTTTTGTAGTTGCAATGAAATGTTATCCTTTTCTCAAAAAAGAACCAACTGTAACTTATATGTCATGATCCCCATTGTTTAAAATTCCTAATCTAATAATACCATTAATAATTCAATCGATGTCTCAACTAATTCATATCCGCCGTTATATCTTTTAAAAGATATTATATCGTTTTTAATTAAGATCAAGCGTCTCGAATATATCGATAAAGTAATAATAAATCATAACGACAATAATTCCTAACAGTAGTTAATTGTTAATGTCTTGTTATTTCCATTAAACAAAATATTTCCTGTCTTTGACAAATGTCTGGAGATTCAGTTATCAGGAGATATTGCTTTTTGATTTTTTTACCGACTTATCAACTCATTGATGTAATTAAGTAATATATTGTTTGTGTTTGGAATTTTTCTTCTTTTTGATGCTGCTGTAATGGTATTATAATAAAAAAATAATAAATGAGAACTTCATTTGTGCTAATAACGGAAATATATTGAAATGGGTGATTACTTGAGTCAAGTAAAGAAACACTTACTTTATACCCTATTTATTTAAAAGTGATAGCAATAAATCATCTAGAATTATGCAAATTAGTAAAGGCGTAGAAACCGAGTTGCGGTCCGCCTAATGGCCTTTAGAAGGTTGTAAATATTTTGACCTGTCTTTCATCCAAGTTACGGCAATCGACAAATCGGCGGTAGGCAGGGTTAAATTATCAAATATTAATAAATCTTAAATATTATTATTACATTAAATTAGCATAAGCATCTTCCTGTTTATATATACATATATATATATATATATATATATATATATATATATATATATATATATATATATATATATAGTATAATATATGGAAATGGGCTTCTTTGAATCAACTGGAGACTTGGAGATAGTCCCAATACTTATTTTTTATAAATTTGAACACATTTGAAAATTTTATAAAATCACTGGAATAAGTAATTTAAAAAAAAAAAAACATGCAGAGTCATTCAAATATTGAAATCAGCTGGAATCAACATTGCAGTATATACCCTCACAGCTGTCAAAGATAATATGTTCTGTTTACCTCGTAAAACGTGCTACAAAACGATTGTTATTTCGTAAAATAATGCAAGCTGGTAACGTAAAAAGAGTCTTTAAGTATTTTATTGATACTGCTAAGTTAAGTGACAATTAATTATTTAACACACTTTGTTTAATTAAATATACGTAGTGATATTTTCATGTCTGTATCTGTCATACCTAAGTGTTAATCCATATTTGAGGTGTTTATACAAAATTCTGGTGTGGAGAATCAGCATATATCATCAGTAGGGGTGATATATGCTGAGTAGTGTTATTGTGTCAAAGATTCTACATTGCCAACTTAGTGGAGAATCTCTGTTTCTTACTTATTTTGATGCATACTAATACAAATTGGATTGCCCCAATGGGAGCCTGTAACCGACTTGGATTATATTTATATATATATATATATATATATATATATATATATATATATATATATATATATATATATATATATATATATACATATATTTATATATTACAATAGAGGTTTTCACGAATAGTGGAATTAATATATTAAAATGCCAGGTTTTAATCCGTTCGTATAAAAATAAATTTGCATGATATTTCGCCAAAATCTCATTTGGCATTTTCAAGTACTCTTGCTGCTGCTGCTATTCGATATTGTAATTTTGCTGCTGCTGTCGCTCGAAGTTTACTGAGAAACTGAAATGTGTGTGTGTCTTTTCTAGGTCGGCGTCTACGCAGATTGTAGGTAGAAGGATCAGAAAAAAGCATCGAGAACGCAACAGTCAGTATAGCACCGGAACCCGTAATTATCACTGATACGGGTACCGAGCCGACAAACACCGATGTCTGGACGAACACTTTCGATCCCCCACCTACAATCTGCGTAGATGCTGATTTATAAAATACGGCGACCGGACTCCGGTTTCTCAGTTAGCTTCGAGCGGCCGCAGCAAGATCACAGTATCGAGTACAAACAGAATCAAAAGCACTTGAAAATGCCAAATGAGATTTTGACGAAACGTCGTGCAAATTCGTTTTTAGATGAATATATATATATACATATATATATATATATATATATATATATATATATATATATATATATATATATATATATATATATATATATAAGAGTACGTCAAAATTTTTTCTCTTAAAAGTTACCTCCCTGAATTTTTTTTTTGAATAACTGGTTTAAATTTTATTGAATTTGAGCGACATCTATGACTCGAACCCTAACCTCAAATAGATTTATTCTTTAAATATCGAAGAAAAACTAAAAAGAAAATATAAAATGTTTAACATATTGTTTATGTTGATTTAAAAGTATATATTACATTCCTTGGTCACAGAAACTGGTTATTCATTATTTTTTATATCATATACGGGTTAGGTTTTATGAGTTTTTAGTTTCAAATTTGGGTCTGTAAGAATTTTTTATAATATTTGTATCATAATTAAGTAGAATTTTATATTTTCTTAAGTTTTTCTTCGATATTCAAAGACTAAATCTATTTGAGGTTAGGGTTCGAGCCATAGATGTCGCTCAATTTCAATAAAATTTGGATCAGTTGTTATTCACAAAAAATAAACAATTTTCAGGGGGTAACTTTTAAAAAATAAATTTCAACTCATTCTAATGTATATATATATATATATATATATATATATATATATATATATATATATATATATATATACATATATTTTTTTTTTTTTTATGGGTCTAGCACATGTGCTACAGGGAAGTCCCTAAAGCGCTACAGGAGCGACACGTGTGCGGAGAAAGCGATTCACGTTGTTCTTAAATCGCTGTAAATTGTACTCGGTGGGAAACACAGTCCTGGGCAAATTATTCCAAAGGGATGATGTTCTCCATATAAATGACTGCTTGAAAAGCGTTGTACGAGGAGTAACAAGCTGAACCTCATACGGATGTGAAGTATTAGCGGGACGTGTACTTCTAACATGCACCGCTCTGGGAGGAATTTCCATGAAAATACTTGTAGTATAGGCTCAAGTCGCCAACCGTTCTTCGATGTTCCAGCGAATCAAGGCCACCTGTCAGTTCCGGGTCTCCAATCAGACGAACAGCTCTTCTCTGAATAGAATCCAACAAATGCAGTGTATGTTTGGGAGCGGAGCCCCAAACATGGGAGCAGTATTCCATAGTTGGTCGAATTTGGGCTTTGTAAAGAATTAACAGTTGTTGTGAAGTGTAAAGCTTTCTGGTTCGAAATAATAATCCCAACTTCTGAGAAGCCCTCCTTGCTATGCCTGCAACATGTTCATGCCAGGACATATTTGCTCCCAAATTTACGCCCAACAATTTGAGTGACGATGTTAGGGGAATGGAGTGCCCCGACATAACTATATCGGGTTCAGCAACGTTAACTTTTTCAGAAAAAACTGCCGCCTGGGTTTTGGTAGCGTTAAATTCCACTTGGTTACTGTCACCCCAAGATAGAATTTCTTCCAGGTCTTTGTTAAGTTGAATGACTTCCTGCTGTCTGCGGATATTCGTCTGAGTAGCCGATGTCCGAGCGTTCAAAGTGAATGAAGAGATAAGTGTACTGTCATCTGCAAAGCTGTAGATTGGATTCTCGGTCTTTTCCAGCAGATCGTTAATATAAATGAGAAAGAGAGTAGGAGACAGTATGGAGTCTTGGGGTACACCGGCGTTGATAGTGAAGGTGTTAGAAAGAAATCCGTCGACTGCCACTCGCAAAGAACGGTCTCTGAGGAAACATGAGAGCCACGAACAGAACTTTTCAGACATACCATAAGAACGTAGCTTAGCCAACAGCCCATCGTGCCAAACACGGTCGAATGCCTTGGATATGTCAAGAGTAACCGCTCGAGATTCTCCAAAGTGTTCAATTGCGTTGTTCCAAACATGTGTTACATAAGTCAGGAGATCTCCTATTGATTTATTTTTACGAAAGCCATATTGGTGATCGCTAATAATGTTGAATCCTTCAAGATATTTTAGAAGATGCTGATTGATAGCCTTTTCCATGACTATCGATATTATTGAAAGCAGTGCGATTGGTCGGTAGTTATTTGGCAAGATCTTCTTGCCTTTTTAAGGTATTGGCTGAATTGTGGCACATTTCCAGCACGAAGGAAATATTCCCTTTCTGTAAGATAGGTTGAAAAGTCTACAGAAAACTGGTGTTAGTTCCCTCGCACAGTTTTTTTGAGAACTATGGCAGGTATTCCGTCAGCGCCAGAAGCCTTTTTGGTATCTAGCTTCATCAAAATACGTTTTATGATACGCTGCCTGAAGACAATATCGGGCATCCTTGACTGCACTATGGGAATATTAGGTGGTGTTTTTCCTTGGAAATCGACAGTAGAATGTGAAGCAAAGAGTTCAGCCAACAAGTTCGCTTTCTCAACAGGTGTCTTTGCAATAGAATTATCTGGCCGTGTGAGTGGTGGTATGGTGGATTTGGTGAAATTTTGACTAACTGCCTTAGCGACTGACCAAAAGGACGTGGAATTGTTGGGACAAGCGAGAAGTTTGTTTCTAATCCGTTGATTGTGTGCCTCCTTGGTTTCGTCGATAATTTCTTTGCATCTGTTCCTGGCACGAACAAAGGTATTACGATTTATGGTGTTAGGATTTTCACGCCAATGTCGGTATGCAAGATGTTTAGAAGCAACAGCTTTTTTGCATTTTCGGTCAAACCAAGGCTTGCCGTTGGAAGGGCATTTCTTCGAAAAGGGATGTAAGCCTCCATACTGGCCAAAATAACATCGGTAACCTCCTTGGCGCAGTCAGATGGGTCATCGGATCGAAAACAAACGTCTAACCAAGGGAAAGTTCGAAAATATTCCATGAGATCTTCCCATTTAGCAGATCTTGCGCGGTTTAGGCGCATCTCTGTCACTGATTGGTAGGATACTCGATGTCGATAATAGTTTATGGTCGGAAGAACCTAATGGCGGATTTACGCTGACCGTGTAAATCTCCGGATTGGTGGTTAAAAACAGATCAAGAAGACTGGCGAACTCCCCGTCTCGATCAGGTGTTGGTTCGTCAATAAGCTGAGTTAAGCCACAACTGATTGAAAATGATTCGGCTTCACGACCTTGTTCATCGGTAGTATTGGAATATTTAAGCCAGTTGATGTTGTGGACATTAAAGTCGCCCAGGATGGCAATTTCGGCATTTGGATAGTTAATTTGTAAATGATCGATGGTGTCTGCAAGAGAAGCGAAAAGTGCTCTAAAGTTAGTATCGCTTGGTGGTCGATACAGGATACAGATTAACCTTGTGGTTGTGGTATATTATATATATATATATATATATATATATATATATATATATATATATATATATATATTTATATTTATCTAAATATATATTTAAATAACAACTTAATTGTATTTTTTTTATCGCTCACCTCCCCGCCCCAGTAGTTATCCAAGTGCCGAAACATACATTTTTGTATTTTACGTGCTGCCACGGACGTTACTTGCATTTCTGTAAACAACTACTAAAAGTCTGATCAATGAATCTTTGCAGTTATGTGATCAACGTGACGTCAAGAATATTCATACGATTCAATCGGCTGTCAATTCAGTATCGGCGGTCTGAGTTTTAAATGACAATTTCAAAAGTCAAAATAGAATTTAAAATTTTTCATCTGGTTTGGCCATTAACGAAAACTACGGATATATTAAATATGTACGATGCGTAAAACACCCTAGTTCTTACTTGTGAAGGACATCGTCAAAGAATTATCTATTATTTTTATTGCCTAGAAACTCGGCGGTACTGGCTTCTAAAACATGAAGCTATACCCAAATTCCAGGTTGTTCGCTATCTTTCTTGTATATGTACAAATAACCGAGACAGATACAATAGAGCGAATGTCGTAAATAACTTCAGATGGCAGAAGACCTACTTTTTTAAGTTTTTAAATATACTTAACATGTTGACAAGAAGAATAATATAGACGGATGTTTACACTATATTCAGACATTTATACCTAGTACGTGGCCAAGCCAAATATAATTAAATAAATTAATAAATAAGTATACCGACCTGCGGGATTGAATCATCGACCTTCAGCACAGTAGCAAAGTACTACGCCATCGAGCCACGGCCAGCCACTCATAGACTCAAAAATATCAGTGATATATTAGACAACACAAAGGGATATGATCTTAATTAATACTTAATCGTTCTTTCAATCCATCCCCGTTTAGTAACGGCTAATTTTTAACACGTTATCCTTAATTAAATTAACATAGTGACACTTTTATATTCATACCTGTTATATCTAATTGATAATCCTTATTTGAGATGTTTAAAATGTTTCTTACTGTAATAATTCTCAATTGATGAGGAGAAACACTGTTTCTTACTTATTTTGACGGATCTTAATAATAATTGGATTCCTCCAATCGGTATGAGTAGGTACTAAATTTGACATCGATTCGTTATTTCGTGAAAAAGTTATCATGTCAGGAATCAGACTAACGGAGATAAGACTACGTTTTTCGTGATTTATTATATTATGATCACATAAGTGAGAAAATACAAAAAAAAATTCGACGCACGATTATTTCAACAATATAATACTAATACAAGACGTTTCTACTGACTGGTAATTCCTAATAAGACCATAACACTTTATTATTACCCTAATTCAAATTTCTCTTGATTATTTTAGAAAACTGCACATTAACTCTATAACTCCGCTCAAACCTATCATTTTCCGACCATAAAAGAAATACTACTCGCAATTGAGTCATTAGGTTCTTTCAGAAATCGCTGCCCTATCTAGATGTATCTGATAAGAAAATCGGTTGTTTTGGCCATAGTATTCACACGCTACTACGTTAGCGTGTGTTTGTCAAAGAATTATTTTGTGTGCCGAGGTGCCGAAGTAAATTAATATTGCTTCATTTTAGAAGGTTAAAAACGAGAATGATGACACTGGTGAACACACCAAATCGACATTGATATTAAAACATAAATCTGCGTTAGAAAGTTGTAATAGTTTTTATTTGATCACCCTTTTGTGACATTTCGCCGATCATTCTGGCGGGTTCTTCTGAGCTTGTTCTGAGAACTGACTTCTATAATTGATTCCTTAAAGAATCAATCGAAGTTTACAAACATCCTAATAACACTATTAGAGGGCCATGTTACGGTATTCCTTACATATGGAAAGTGATCACCACATTATCCCATTTCGGTGGACATCTGTTACTGGGTAAATTCTGAGCTTGTGCTCATTTAGGGGTGCAATCTCGAAAAACAAAGATCTCTGAAAATATCGAAAAGAATTATAGGTAAAATGGCAGAACCTTACTACAAATTGACGAGGTTTAATCTTAAGAACTTCGACTTCTCAAATGTAACTTCTGTTTTATATAGAGTGTTAATCAGGTATACAAGAATTTCTTTTTTTTTTTTAAATAAGTTTAAGGAATTTGGATGATAACTCATCCTGTTTCGGACTCGTATCGGCTTCAATGAATTAACTATAATTTCTTACCATCTTTATAAAAAAAAATAAATAGTTGAGTCCCGGAGAGCGTCAAATTAATAAAAATAACCGGCCAAATGCAAGTCAGACTTGCGCAATTAGTGTTCCGTACGTTGATCGCTTTTAACATAAAAATTTTTGTTACGGGGGTATAAAATGATTAATAACTTCACAAAACACACCCCAAATGAGTTTTCAACAAAGTTTATTTCTGATCTTTGTTGAAATTTTTTTTTTTTTTAATATACCAGATAAATTATTAAAAGGTACTTTTTGAGATAAGGGGGGACAGCCATTTTCGGCAATTTTTAAAAAATAATACAAAGAAAAGCGTACGCAAGTATTACAGTATACATATTCTTGAACTCGTGTTTTCACAAGCTTCATTTGACATCTCATTCGATGACCTGGTAAATTTTTTTTTCTCATTTTCGATTTCACCCCCCCAAAACTAACCCTTCAAGTCAAAATTTAACTTTCAAAATTACCCGGCTCTGATAGGGCTATCAGTTCCTATATTAGTGGCAAATTTGTGTCATCTTTGTGTCAAATAGTTTCGAAGAAAATCGAGTGTGACAGACGGACAGATAGGCAGACACCGTAGTGATCTTATAAGTGTTCCGTACGGAACACTAAAAATTGGTGGATCCTTTACTGCTTGCTGCAAGCAAATACAACGGATCTGAATATTTATATATCGAAGCAAAAAAAAAAACAGTCATTATGGAATATCTTCATCATCATCATCAGCCAGTATCGATCCATCTCTGCACATAGACCTCCCTCATGCGTTTCCAGTTGTGTCGATTTTGCGCCTCCTGCGGACATGATAGTTCCTCGGTTCGCTTGATATTATCCGTCCATCTCATTGGTGGTTGACCCTTTAATCTCTGCTTCAGATATAGTATCCACTGTGGTATGGTTTTGTTCCATCTGTCATCATATTACCTCGCAACATGTCCCACGAATCCCCATTTCAGTTGGGTAATAGCTTCCCCAACGTCCTTTATCTTTGTTATTCTTCTTATTATTTCATTTTTCTTTCTTTGTCTTAAGGATATCCCGAGCATTTGCCTTTTCGTAGCTCTTTGTGTTATTCTAAGCATTTCCATCGATTTTTTCATTATTGTCTAGGTTTGACATAAGTCATTACAGGAAATATACACTGATTGAATAGATGAGAACGAAGCCACATTGGAATATTTTTATCTGTCATTATGTTCTTCAGTTTTCTGAATGCCAATCATGATAATCTCTTCCTTCTAATTATCTTTTGTGTTTGATACATTTTCTATGATTTAGTTTCCTATTGTCGGTTTTCCCTACACAATATTTGAGTTTTCCTCAATTCATTTGTCCAGGTTCTTTCTTATTTTCAGATACTAGAACAATATCATCTGAGTATCTCAGATGGCTGAGTCTCTTTCCATTTATTGATATTCCTTAAACACGTCTTCGAGTGCCAATGTAAACAGTCTTGGCGATAAAGTATTACCTTGTCTTATATCTCTTTTTATCTTTATTATATTTGTGATTTCATTGAGTTGTATTGTAGAAGTGGCGCGGCGCAAATTTCAAAATGTGTGGCGGCTATCTATTCTTGCATTCTGGAGAGATTTCTTTATTGCCCATTGCTCTACGGCAGGGGTGCTCAAACTTGAACTGCTGGCGATCTACCTCAATATTGTTAGACTACGATCGATCGACTCTGAGAGGCTGCAAGTAAGTGTGATGCAGGATTGTCGTCTAGGTAGGGTGTATCGTGGCATAGATATTAGTTTTCGCACAATTAGTCAAGGTAAGTGTAGGTCTGCTCTAAACTGTCAATAAAAAAACTCATAATTATTCAAAATTGCGAATTTATTGGTTCTTACAAAACAAACGAGTTCTAGTGTCTAAACTTAACTAAAGAGAGTCAGTTAGTCGATTGCGATATTTTGACTTAATTATCTTCATTTCAGAAAATGCAGACTCGCACAAGTAAGTTGACCCAAACAATTGCCGTCAATTGAAGGGCGATTTGCCTTAGATTCGGATATTTATCTTCAGATATAACACACCAGAATTTTGTATCAGATGCTGTGGCTTTGAGATGTATATCTGATATAATCTGCACTAATTCATTTTCAACAGAACATGAGTCCATGTTAAACTGACTTGCTATTTCAGTAGCTAATTCCTCAATGTTTTTACACGAAAAAGGATAACTCATAAATGATGCGATATTTGCCAATTTACTGAAATCATAAAAACGTATTTCGAATTGGCCCAAAATATTTGATAATTCTGCCTCATAAATATCATAATTCACATAAATATCATAATTCAACTGAGAAATCCTTGCTTTCAAAGATGGAAAATTTTTTCAGATCCTTTCTTTTCAGTTGATCTATCATAAGTTGCAATTTACTTTTGAATGCGTTTATTGCGCTAATCATCTCAATAATAGTTTTTCCTTTACCTTGAAGCTCCAAATTAATGGTGTTTAAATGCATTGTGATGTCTGTCAAAAATGCCAAATCAGTCAGCCATTTTCCGTTTTTCAGCATCTGAGTGTCATCACCTCTTTCGTCCAGAAAAGCTGTTATTTCGGGCAATAATTGTTGAAACCTTTCTAGGAATTTTCCGCGACTCAACCACCTGACGTCCGTGTGAAGAACTAAATCAGTGTGTTCAGGTGAGTCACTAGCTTCCAACTGCAATTTAAAGAGCCACCGTTGCAAGCTACGTGCACGGATAGAATTCACAATTTTTATTGCAATGTTTAGAACTTTTGAACACAAAACTTGTTGATGTATAATGCAATGGAAGGAGAAAAATGAAGGGAAATCATCATTAGCTCGACACAATGCCACAAAACCGTTTTTGTTTCCAGTCATTGCTGGTGCTCCATCGGTTGTAATGCACACTAGTTTATATATTGGTAGCTTGTAGTTTGTTACAAAATTGAAGAAAACGTCATATATATCTTCGCCACGGGTCTTCCCTTTCAGAGGAATCATTGTCAAAAACTCTTCCTTAGCCGACATGTCATTGAATACCATTCGAATAAAAACACACAGCTGGGCAGTGTCTGTCATATCGGTGGATTCGTCGAACTGTAAAGAAAAGTATGTACATTCCGTGATATCATGTTTTAGTTTATCTGCCATGTCCTGACTCATGACTTCAACACGCCTTGTGACAGTCTGACGAGATAACTGAAGTTCTCTAATAGCAGACATAATCTCTGTTTTATTTTTAAAATCTCCAAATAAAGTCTCACCCGCTTCAATAAATGCTTCCTTCACAACCAATCCATCATCAAATGGTTTCTTGTGTTTCGCCAATATATGAGATATTTTAAATGACGCGATCGTTACAGCTTTTGATTGTTTGGCTGGTCTTGTGAACATGGTTTGTTCTTTTTTTCAAACAAGTTATCAAATCACGACTTTTTCGTTTTCTTAATTCACTCTGTGACGGAAAATCCTTTTCATAGTTTTTATGAACCGTTTTATGATGCCTCTCTAAGTTGTCACGCTTAGGTATTGCAACTGACGCACGACAAATGAGACAAATGCACTTATCCTTTACCATACAAAAGAAAAATTCTTCCTCCCAATCGTTATTAAAATGATAAGTTTTACTTTTCTTCGCCGCACTCATTTTGGACTATTTATTAATAAACTTTGTATCGATGTATCGCCTTCAAGTTACAACTTAGACTGACTCCTATTCCTGCAGGCGCAACATTTATATCGGCGCGAACGAAGTCTCGAATGTTCCCGTCAAACACGCCGCCCAAAGTTTCTAGAAAAATCGGAGGGAATCAAAAACGCGGTTTTTCTTTAACAAGTACCGCGCGTTCCTTTGATAAAACATCCTTTTGCCGCTAGCAGGGGGTTATTACGATAAAAAAAAGTGATGAGGGGGTTATTCTGGCCTAATTGTGGATCGAATAAATTTTAGTAGTTTATTCATTACATTTTGTTTTAGTTACCTAAAACAAAATCTGTGAATAGTTCTATATCGGAATTTTTTTCTCGAGATCGACTCAAAAAGCACTCCCGATTGACTTGTCCATCGCGATCGACCGTTTGAGCACCCCCTGCTCTACGGTGTCCAACGCTTTTTGAAAATCAACAAATGCCTTGCAGAGGACCAAGTTATATTCGATTGTTTTTCTGTTAGAATTCTCATCGTTAAAAGATATGTACCGAGCTGCTTTCTGAAGTCGGCTTGTACTAATCTAGTTTATTGGTAAATGTACTGATGAGGATCTTTGTAAATACATTGTGACAGAAGGGAGATTGGGATCGTCCTCCTTGTTACATAAGAGTATTACAATGGCGTTATTCCAGTTATTAGGGATTCTGTTTTGATATATGCATTCATTAAATAACTCGCATAGCTTTGTCAATAGTACACTTCCGCCATATTTAAGCATCTCTGTCAAGACGTCATCATTTCCTTATGCATTGTTATCTTTCACTGATTTTCTGTGGTTTCTGGAAGATCATCAGAGCTTACTTTTATTATATTTTTTTTGTCCCCTTGGTTGTGATCTTGCTGAGCTTTTGAACTATAAAATTTCTGTAGAATTTTTCTGCTATATGTAACATTTAGTTTCTACCTCGTATTTCATTTCCAAATTGTTCCTTCAGAGCTATTAGCTGTTTACGTTGATTATTCTTTTTTAGAATTTTGAAATCTAGTAACTTTCTAGTTTCGAACTATCTGCCAAGATCTTGTCTTATTATTTTTTAAGTTTCTAAATACATCAGATCTTCCCTCCCTGAATAGCTGTCCTTTTCGATCTATGTATTTTTAGTGTTCCGTACGGAACACTTATAAGATCACTTCGGTGTCTGTCTGTCTGTCTGTCTGTCTGTCTGTCTGTCTGTCTGTCTGTCTGTCTGTCTGTCTGTCTGTCACACCCGATTTTCTCCGAAACTATTTGACGTAGAAAGATGAAATTTGGTAATAATATAGGAATTGATGGCCTCATCAGAACCATGTAGTTTTGAAAATTAAATTTTGACTTAAGGGGTTAGTTTTAGGGGGTGAAGTCGGAAGTGAAAACAAATTTTTTTTACTAGGTCATCGAGTGTGGTGTCAAATGAAAGCTTGTGAAAACTCGAGTAAAAAATATATATATAATATTATACTTGCGCGCACTTTTCTTTGTATTATTTTTAAAAATTCGCGAAAAATCGCTGTCCCGTGCCTTATCTCAAAAAGTACTTATCAAAAAATTTCGAAAAAATTTTGGAATATTCTCCACGGGGTGTAGATTGAACGAAAATTATCACGAGTGCATTACCTTTAATAATATATATGGTATATAAAAAAAAACAAAAATTTCAAGGTCATCAGATTTCAGTAAAGGTTGGAAACAAACTTTGTTGAAAACTCATTTGGGGTGTGTTTTTGTGAAGTCACTGATCATTTTATACCACCGTAACATAAATTTTGACGTAAGAGTTTCGTTTTGAGGGGTGAAATCGGAAGTGAAAAAAAATATTTTTTTACTAGGTCATTGAGTGTGGTGTCAAATGAAAGCTTGTGAAAACACGAGTAAAAAATATATATAATGTAATACTTGCGCACACTTTTCTTCGTATTACTTTTAAAAAAATCGCTGTCCCCTACCTTATCTCGAAAAGTACTGATCAAAAAATTTTGAAAAAATTCTGGAATATTCTCCACGAGGTATAGATTGAAAGAAAATTATCACGAGTGCATTACCTTTAATAAATTATTTGGTATATAAAAAAAAAAAACAAATTTCAAGTTCACCAGTTTTCAGTAAAGATTGGAAAGAAACTTTGTTGAAAACTCATTTAAAGTGTGTTTTGTGAAGTCACTGATCATTTTATACCACTCTAACAAAAATTTTTATTTCAAAAACAATCAACGTACGGAACACTAATTGTGCAAGTTCAACTTGCACTTGACCGGTTTTTTGTTATAGGATTAATTTATTTGTTTTATTGACTATTCTAGGGGCCATTTCTTTTACTGTTTTATTCAATACAGTTGTTAGTGCGTTGCTGGTGTTGTCTAGGTTTCTTATGTTTTCAGCTATTTGCGTTTCCCTTATTTCCTTGCTCAGGTATTTTTTTATGTTGCTCGGCAAGAATTTATTCTTAATTTCGTTAGCTCTTTGATATGTTTTTTAGGTTTAAATAGTTTTAATCTTTCTTATTTAACTTTGAAAATTCCTTGTGCCCATAATATTCGATAGTCGCTGCTAACATTGCAACAATTCAATGCGACAACGTCTGCCATGATGGATTTGTTACAGATATATATACATATATATATATATATATATACAATATCCGATCAGTTTCATCCTCGCCGAGGTGTAAGACAGGGCTGTGTTCTGTCTCCTACATTATTTAATGTTTATGGTGAATTTATAATGAGAAATGCGTTGAATGAATGGGATGGTGGAATCCTAATAGGAGGTGAGCGAATAAACAACTTGCGTTACGCTGATGATACCACCATATTTGCAGCGACTGAGGAAGAGATGGCTACACTTTTAAATCGGATAGAGCAAGAAAGTGAGAAACTAGGTCTGACCATAAATAGGGACAAAACGAAGCTGATGATAGTCGATAAGTCTGACCAAATAGTAAGATCCGACTTACTCAATGGCATTGAGAGAGTATCAACCTTTGTATATCTAGGATCATCCGTAAGTAGTATGGGAGGATGCGAGAATGAAATAAAAAGAAGAATATCCCTAACAAGAAATGCTATGACGAGACTTACTAAGATATGGAAAAGTCCGTACATAGCTAAAGGAACGAAATTAAATCTCGTACAGACCTTAGTATTTCCAATATTTTCATATGGTGTAGAATCCTGGACACTTAGAGTAAAGGAACGTAAATCTATTGATTCCTTTGAAATGTGGTGCTATAGGAGGATGTTGAGAATATCCTGGACCGCCAGAAGAACTAATCAATCTATACTGAATGAACTAAATGTAACTGTAAGGTTATCATCACTATGCATGAAAAGAATTCTTCAGTATTTTGGACATGTAGCTAGAAGGCCAGGCAATAATGTAGACCGGCTAATAATAATGGGAGAGGTCCAGGGTAAAAGGAGTAGAGGCCGTTCGCCAACAAGATGGTCAGATCAAATAAAACAAGTTATGGATCAACCACTCCATGTATCGTTGCACTTGGCAGAAGATCGAGAGAAATGGAGAGAAATAGTGAACAGAACAGTGAAGTCATTCCAGAAAGATCACGACCCTCAAGACTGAGGAAACGAATAGAGAGAGATATATATATATATATATATATATATATATATATATATATATATATATATATATATATATATATAAGAAAGAGGAAAGGACAGTAACAGGGCACTGGCAACAAACAATCCTAGGTTTAACTGCTGGGAAACGCCCTTATAAGGAGAAGAGATGAGCAATCAAAGATCTAAAGGCTCTAGTATCTGCTTTTTATTTTTATTATCGAGCTTTCGCTGCCTAATGGTAGCTTCTTCTGGATTCTAAAAATGCAAACCAGGTACAGAAAATAAACTAAAACGTTCGTTTTTTAAACTTGATTAAATGAATTGTACGACTGAATGTGAAATTACTAACAAAAATTTAGCAGTTAGTTCATCTCTGGTGAAGACATTGAAATTTGCATTTTTGTTGGCCAGGTAGTATGCATGATTACACAAAACATGATTAAAAGACACTTAGAGAGTTACACAAATATTAAAAATAAAAATTTTGTCAATAAACATTAGTTAAAACACTTTTTAAAGACAGAAACACAACTGCAAGAAACCATGATGTTGAAATGGTACTCCATTTTAAAATTTTTGTGACGTCGAGTTTAGTAACTATTTAGTGATCTTTGAGTCCGAACCGGATAATGTTGGTAGTCTATGTCGTCATCAGGTCGACAAAAAAAAGCATTAAAGTTAGGGAAGTGGTAAATTTTTTAGATATATGCTAATTTTAGATAAATTATTTATTATTAATGATATCTATTTTTTTAGTTATAATTTTATAAAAAAAAGGGGGACTTAAATTCGACGAGTTATTGATTATTAATTATATTAATTCTTTAATTTTATAATCAAGAGATTCATAGGCTAATTTAAAAATTTAAAAATTTGAAATCGAAAATTAATACTGGAAGTTATATATTATTAGTCATATTTAATTTTTTATTATGTAATTTTAACAAGAAAACATAGAAAAGTAACTGGTAATAAATAGCAAAAAATGACAGAAAGAGATCAGAAACGTCAACTTTACTAGAAACTAATTTTTTCATAAAGATCGTTCTTTTTTATTGGTTTGGTATAGTTTTGTGTTAGCAAATAAGTATACATGGAGCTCAATCCTTCGATGTCTTTTTTGTGGTTGAGATTATTTTTACAGGTTTTTATGTAACACATTTCCAAGAAACTTCTTCTGAAATAATTAGTCTCAACATCCAGAATGAAGCTGTTGTTGTATTGTACTCTGTGATCTGTATTATTTACGTGTAAGCTCAAGCTAGTTGCGTTAGGTTTGTGTTTACTATCACTTTTGTGCAACGCTAATCTCTTAGAGAGCTTTTGTGAAGTTTGTCCAACGTAGACCAAACCACATTGGCAGGGAATGCCATAGATTATATTAGATCTTTGTAAAGTATCGGTTTTATCTTTTAAATTGGTATAAAAAACAATTCATTCTTTTTATGTTGTAGTTGGCAATTTTAATGTTTGTATTTTTAAAAAGAGAAGACAAGGACTGAGAAAGGCCTTCAATGTATTGCACTATTACTAACTATGTAACTGCTAAATTTTTGTAAGTAATTTCACATTCAGTCGTACAATTCATTTAATCACGTTTAAAAAACGAACGTTTTAGTTTGTTTTCTGTACCTGGTTTGCATTTTTAGAATCCAGAAGAAGGTACCATTAGGCAGCGAAAGCTCGATAATAAAAATAAAAAGCAGATACTAGAGCCTTTAGATCTTTGATTGCTCATCTCTTCTCCTTATAAGGGCGTTTCCCAGCAGTTAAATCTAGGATTGTTTGTTGCCAGTGCCCTGTTACTGTCCTTCCTCTTTCTTATTATAGTTTTTGAATAATGGGAACCTTCTACAGACGGATATCTGAGACGTTTGGGCCAAATGTGGTAAAAAGTATGAAATTGTATGATAATATCAATAGAAAATTGGCATCTCAAAGAAACAGACGAATATTTCTATTAGAATGTCGTCGTTCAAAAAAGTAACACTCCGTTTCCTCGAAGACAATATAAAGAGACTCTGGAGAATTCCACAAACTATATCAAACAATAATATAACCAGACTGGAAAACATAACACAACAGGTAACAACCAATTTCCATAAGTTATGGATTTCTGACACTAATCGGTACATAGAAAGACTCGAGAGATCATTGGATGAGCTATTACAGGACCTTAGGACTCAATTACCATTTCATATTTTTGATGATTTTATTTTTATTCAACATGGTAAATATAAATTTTTATTCAATAAAATTAAAAAAAACAACATTAAAAAAATAGAATTTTTAAAAAAGAAATTTCATGAATTTAATATAGGAAAAGATAAGTGGATAAAAAATATTTCTGATGTAGAAATGCCACCTAATGTAAAAGGGTTTCTAGCCCTTGGTCCCAAGTTCAGTCTCACTATATCTAACAAAGATATCAACATGTTTAGTCTACTGTCTGAGGTAGAAGAATTAATTCACTATGTCCCCCCACAAAAACAAGACTATATTGGTGCAAGGGCTGTAAACCTAATTACTAACTATGTAATATCACATAAAGACAAAACTTCTATCACTCATAAATTAGAGAAGGAAACAAAAATTTTCTTAAAAAACCATCCTGATTTACTGATCACTAGGTCTGATAAAGGCAATGTTACTGTTGCTATGTCAAAAGCTTCCTATCTTGAGAAATCACACTCCCTACTTCAAGATGAGAGTACTTATGAAATAATACATCACGATCCCACATCAAAAATAGAAATTAAATGCAATAAATTAATTAAATCATTAAAAGATAGTAAGTTTTTAGATGAAGCAACTGCTCGCACATTGACAACTTATAATGGGATTTGTCCCAAATATTATGGTCTACCAAAAATACATAAACCAGATATACCTCTAAGACCAATATTTTCTTGTGTAGGAGCATCTACACAACCACTTGCCAAATATATAGCCTCTATTTTAGAAACAGCTTTTTCAACTTTTAATAAATTCAGAATTAAAAATACCTTCGAATTTGCAGAGAAGGTTAATGGCTTTATTTTGCCAGAGGGTTTTGTACTTGCTTCTTTCGATGTAGTTTCACTATTTACTAACTTCTCTCTAGACCTTATTATATCAATATTAAATGAACATTTCACATCAATAGAAGAAATATGTAATATTCCTAAAGAACAATTCCTACTAATCATTACTTTTTTATATGAAAATACATTTTTCTCTCCTTCAATAGTACATTCTACAGACAAAAAATTGGCGTCCCAATGGGAAGTCTATTTCACCAATCCTGGCCGAAATTGTTATGAATAAACTTCTTTATTTTGTTATTTCAAGGGTTGAATTTGAATTTCCCCTTCTGTTTCAATATGTTGATGACTTGTTAGTCGCTTTACCTGCTGGAAGTGTACAGAACACTCTTAACATTTACAATTCTTTCAATCATAAGTTAGTATTTACTGTTGAGGAGGAGACTGACTGTGCTGTTCCGTTTCTGGATACTAGGGTTGTACGCTCAGAAAATAATACAGTCAAACTGGACTGGTATAGGAAAAAATCAAGTTCTGGTAGATATATCCCCTTCCATTCTTATCACCCTATGAAACAGAAACTGAACATCATCAGAGGACTAAAGAACAGAATAGATAAAATTTGCCACCCCTCATTTAAAGAAAAAAATGTAAAACTGTTGGAAGACATTTTGTTGGACAATTACTATCCTAAAGCTCTAATTAGAAAGAATTTTCAAAGACCCCTCCTTCCAATTAATCCAACTGTCACCACTAATGTCGATATTAAGGTAGGAAAGTTGCAATACATTGAAGGCCTTTCCCAGTCGTTGTCTTCTCTTTTTAAAAATACAAACATTAAAATTGCCAACTACAACATAAAAAGAATGAATTGTTTTTATACCAATTTAAAAGATAAAACCGATACTTTACAAAGATCTAATATAATCTATGGCATTCCCTGCCAATGTGGTTTGGTCTACGTTGGACAAACTTCACAAAAGCTCTCTAAGAGATTAGCGTTGCACAAAAGTGATAGTAAACACAAACCTAACGCAACTAGCTTGAGCTTACACGTAAATAATACAGATCACAGAGTACAATACAACAACAGCTTCATTCTGGATGTTGAGACTAATTATTTCAGAAGAAGTTTCTTGGAAATGTGTTACATAAAAACCTGTAAAAATAATCTCAACCACAAAAAAGACATCGAAGGATTGAGCTCCATGTATACTTATTTGCTAACACAAAACTATACCAAACCAATAAAAAAAAACAATCTTTATGAAAAAATTAGTTTCTAGTAAAGTTGACGTTTCTGATCTCTTTCTGTCATTTTTTGCTATTTATTACCAGTTACTTTTCTATGTTTTCTTGTTAAAATTACATAATAAAAAATTAAATATGACTAATAATATATAACTTCCAGTATTAATTTTCGATTTCAAATTTTTAAATTTTTAAATTAGCCTATGAATCTCTTGATTATAAAATTAAAGAATTAATATAATTAATAATCAATAACTCGTCGAAGAGTAACATTCATCAAATTTAAGTCCCCCTTTTTTTATAAAATTATAACTAAAAAATAGATATCATTAATAATAAATAATTTATCTAAAATTAGCATCTACCTAAAAAATTTACCACATCCCTAACTTTAATGCTTTTTTTGTCGACCTGATGACGACATAGACTACCAACATTATCCGGTTCGGACTCAAAGATCACTAAATAGTTACTAAACTCGACGTCACAAAAATTTTAAAATGGAGTACCATTTCAACATCATGGTTTCTTGCAGTTGTGTTTCTGTCTTTAAAAAGTGTTTTAACTAATGTTTATTGACAAAATTTTTATTTTTAATATTTGTGTAACTCTCTAAGTGTCTTTTAATCATGTTTTGTGTAATCATGCATACTACCTGGCCAACAAAAATGCAAATTTCAATGTCTTCACCAGAGATGAACAAACTGCTAAATTTTTGTAAGTAATTTCACATTCAGTCGTACAATTCATTTAATCACGTTTAAAAAACGAACGTTTTAGTTTGTTTTCTGTACCTGGTTTGCATTTTTAGAATCCAGAAGAAGCTACCATTAGGCAGCGAAAGCTCGATAATAAAAATAAAAAGCAGATACTAGAGCCTTTAGATCTTTGATTGCTCATCTCTTCTCCTTATAAGGGCGTTTCCCAGCAGTTAAACCTAGGATTGTTATATATATATATATATATATATATATATATATATATATATATATATATATATATATATATATATATATATATACATACATACAGTAGAACCCCGATTAACAGAGTCGCGATTATCCGAGCTCCGAATTAACCGAGCCAATCTAAGAACCTGATTATCCGAGGTACTCGCGTACATATTTCCATTTAAAATCGTCGGGGCCTTCGGGGAATCCCGCTGGCTCGTATGAGGGGTTCCCCTATTTATGTTTTTGGACTCTTTCAACATGTAAATTTGCGTGAATGCAGTGCGTTATAGCGTTTACTACGGAGAAGTACGAGTATACTCATATAATTTATTTGGTTGGAGTTCTGGTAGTTAAGTGTAATTAATACGAACTGTTTTGTTTGAATTTTTGTTTGTCGTATTATAATGGAGCAAAACAAGCGTAAAAGAATCGTCGTTCCTATTGAAGAAAAATTAAAAGCCATTAGAAGAATTCAAGCAGAAGAGACAATTAAAGTTGTTGCACGAGATTATGGAGTAGGTGAGGTAACAGTTGGAGATTGAAAAAGAAACCGCACAAAAATAGAAGAGTGGTGTATGAATGAACCCTCCTCGTCCTCAGGAAGAAACTCAATGAAAACCGGTGACTACGAAAAGGTTAACGAGGCTTTATTCATGTGGTTTAACCAACAGAGATCAAAAAGTGTGCCTCTGTCAGGTCTAATTTTACATCAGAAAGCAATAATGATTAGTAGGCAATTCCCAGAGATAGATCAGTTTACCGCCAGTTCTGGGTGGCTTGACCGCTGGAAAAAACGGTACGGTGTACGACTACTGACTGTATGTGGTGAAAAACTGTCTGCTGATGTGTCATCAATTAAGAAGTTTAAGCAGAACTTTAAAAAGCAAATCGAAGATTGTGGATACACATGTGACCAAATTTACAACTGTGACGAAACTGGTCTGAATTATAAAATGTTTCTATCAAAAACATTGGCATCTCGATAGGAAAAATCAGCTGCTGGGCACAAACGAAGTAAGGAAAGATTAACTATAATGGTATGTTCCAATGCATCTGGCAAGCACAAAATCGCACTGATGGTGATTGGCAAGTCTGCACGTCCAAGAGCTTTAAAAGACATCTCACTCAAAGCCCTGCCAGTCTATTACAAAAGTGAAGATGATACTCCATTAAATGAATTAGCTTTGAAATTGAGAAGCCATGGAGAAATTTCCGGTTCAAATTTTGACAGCGAGATAGAAGAAAAAGAAAAAAGTTTATTTGAATTAATACAAAAATTAAAAGGTTGCGAAAATGTGATAAGAGAAGATGTTATTGAATGGATTAGAGCAGATGATTTAGAAGAAGAAATGAGTATTGAAGAAATAACGAATGCCTTTCAGGAACCCGAAAAATCAGATAACGATGACGATGACGAAGCGGCGGTGGATGAACAGTCACCCACTAAGATCTCTCATCAAGAAGGTTTTGCTTCTTTGGAAAAAGCTTTGAGGTATATCGAACAACAACCAGAGGCAACCCCAGCGGATTTGCTTCTTCTTAATAGATGGAGAAACATTGCACTGTTTTATAATGTATGTACCTATTTATATGTTAAAAACGTTAATACATCGGTTTAAAGTATTGGTGTTTATTTTTTGAATGAATAAAAAACAAATCCGGATTATCCGAGTTTTCAGTTATCCGAGGAGGGTGCCCCCCCCCCACGTTATCTCGGATAACTGTGGTTCTACTGTATATATATATATATATATATATATATATATATATATATATATATATATATATATATATATATATATATATAATATATATAATATATATATTCTTTATTGGGGTCCATGTTATACTGGAGCCGTCAAAAAGCCCTTCTAGCAGATGGAGAATTCCTGGAGCTGGTGATTGGCCTGAATGGCATATTTCGTTGATGAATTTTTGTTTAACCACATAATGTGGTTGTTCACTGCAGTTTGAAGTTTTGCGCGTAATGTGTGGCCGATAAGCTTCGTATTTTCGTAATTTTATATACACGTAGCCTTCAATTTTGTTTGTAAACTCTGCTAATAGCATATTTCCTATATGGTGCACACCTTACAGTGGACACTATATTCATAAAAATAATAAATTTGAAAGTGCAGTTGCTCAAGTTCTGAAAAAATGCACATTTATTTGCTGACATTTATTATAAATTCAATTTTATTCAAGAATAATAATATTATTATAGATAATTATAGGTTAGTTTAATTACTAATTATATAGCTGCAGGTATTTCAATTTAAATGAGCTTTTTGTGTTTTTCGTTTGTTTTTTTCAATTTTGACTGGAAAAGAATCTCTTGAAAAGAACGTAATAGAATATAGAGTGGCCGGTAAACAGTTCGCAACATATGGGAACATTTTTTGTCATCAGAGTATACAAATTTCTTTTTTCGGGTAAACAGTTTTGCATGTCCGATAGCCTAAAAATTGATTTTGACATATTGCCTGCGACCGTTTGCATGAAAAGTTGGGTCAAGTGACAGAATATCGGACAAACTCAAAGAATAAAAAGTATTCAGAATTTGATTTAAACCTTACTTGCAAAAGTTTTAAGTACAGTAATACCCCGCTTTACGCGAGGGATACGTTCCGAAAAAAAATCGCGTTAACTGAAATTCGCGTATATCGAGGTTTATGATTAAACATAGTCAAAATTTAATACAAAAAAATACAAATCATTTTAATCAATCACTTTAATTCTAAGAACACTTTATGCAATACATACTCTTATTTTTTACGGAAAAATACATCTATTGTCTTTTGGGTAACGTTTTGTTTACGTTCTTGTAAAATACGTTCATAACACCCAACACTGTTTTTAATTGTTTGACACACGGTCAAGACACGGTCATCATTATTGTCTATACTCTGCAATATGTCCAAACCTGAATAAATTTTTGAAAGTGCATTTTGTATTTCCCCTGAAGATAAAACTTTCTCTTCTACTTGTTCTTCCTCATCGTAGATAGGATTATTCTGTAACTCGATCAGATCTTCATTGCTAATAGGATCGTCGTGCGTTGCTACAAGTTCTACGAGATCTTCTACCGTGACATCTTCAAGTTCAGACCCCTCAATCATTGCAGCAATGTCTTCAAGCACTTGTCTCTGCATCTGGACAATTCTTCTAGGTGCTTCCACTACATCTGGCCAAAGATTACGCCACACCCCATTCATACAACTCATTTTAACTTCCTTCCAAGCCTCTTCTATGTTGTGAATAGACTTCATAATGTTGTATGACTTCCACCACTCTCGCATAGACTGTCTTCCTTCCCCGTCAGTTTCATGAATTAGTTGGCTAAAAGTGCGGCGATGGTAATAAGCTTTGAAGTTTGCTATTGCTCCCTGGTCCATAGGTTGTAATATTGACGTAGTGTTTGGTGGAAGGAACTTTACGTACACTTTTAAGTCTCTGGGCGTATCAAGTGAGGTTGGATGTCCTGGGGCATTGTCTAAGAGTAATATAACTTTAGGTTCAAGCCCATTTCTGTCACAGTATGATTTGACTGATGGGCAAAAACTATTAGAATACCATTCTTGAAAAATTTCCCGTGTAACCCACGCCTTTCTGTTTGATCGCCACACAACTGGTAGACTTGTCTTGTCTGTGCCTCGCATTGCACGGGGTGTTTCTGAATGGTACACTAGTAAAGGTTTCAGTTTGAAATCACCAGTGGCATTACCACCCAGCAGAAGTGTTAGTCGATCTTTCGCAGCTTTGAAACCACTGGCTTGACGTTCTTCCTTAGAAATGAATGTTCGAGATGGCATTTTTTTCCAGTAAAGTGCGGTCTCATCAACATTGAAGATGAGACAAGCAGGAATTTTCTCTCGTCTAACGAAGTCTTGAAACTTGTCTGGAAACTCAGCTGCAGCTTGAATGTCCGCGCTGGCCGCCTCGCCTGTTATGTGGATATTGTGAAGATTAGAACGCTGCTTGAACCGATGGAACCAGCCTCTGCTGGCAGCAAAAGTCGGAGTGGCACTCCCTTCTCCTTCTTTTGTTTTCAGCATCTCATACAAAGATTTTGCTTTTGTGCATATGAGATCTTGACTTAGTGGTGTGTTCTTCTTATTCAAATCTTCGATCCAGACTGACAGTAATTTCTCCATTCTTTCTAAGATAGATGATCTCGAACGAGAAAGTTTTGTTGCACTTATAGGTGTTGAACCTTCGCTGGAGATTTTAATTTTTTCCCGATTTTTATAAATCGTTCTCACAGTCGATTCTGAGAGTCCAAAATCTCTCCCAACAATTGTTGCTTTGCCTCCATTTTCCATTCTTCTTAACACTTTCATCTTCAATTCCAAAGTGACGCTTTTACGCTCTTTTTTCTTTACAGGCGGCATTTTTAACGTAGGGTTAAATTATGTATGTATGTATCTCCAATAAATATTAAAACAAAACTGCCAGCCGACCGAACTAACATTACGGAACAAATGAACACACGAAACGAACGAGGAAATCCCCATAGAACAAAGTCGAAGGACAGGGAATTCCCAATTCTTCAAAGAGAATATTCAGAGAAAGCGGGGATCCCCCCGCGACCATAGAGAAGTTAATGACTACATGAGCGCGAAATTTGAAATTCGCGTTATAGTGAAACCGCGCGTAACGGGGTCGCGCTAAGCGGGGTATTACTGTATACATAAAAAAATGAAAATAACATTTTTTTAAAAATATTATCCATCTAAGAATTATTAATTTGTTTTTATTTAAGTAGCTTAACTGAGGTAAATTACTTTTGCTTGATCGTCATTAGGAATATTTTTTTTACAACTGGGAAAAATAATTTAAATAAAACCGGTCAAGTGCAAGTTGAACTTGCACAATTAGTGTTCCGTACGTTGATTGTTTTTAAAATAAAAATTTTTGTTCGGGTGGTATAAAATGATCAGTGACTTCACAAAACACACCCCAAATGAGTTTTCAACAAAGTTTGTTTCCAATCGTTACTAAAAACTGGTGACCTTGAAATTTTTGTTTTTTTTATATACCATATAAATTATTAAAGGTAATGCACTCGTGATAATTTTCGTTCAATCTACACCCCGTGGAGAATATTCCAGAATTTTTTTCGAAATTTTTTGATAAGTACTTTTTCGAGATAAGGCCCGGGACAGCGATTTTTCGCGAATTTTTAAAAATAATACAAAGAAAAGTGCGCGCAAGTATAATATTATATATATATTTTTTACTCGTGTTTTCGCAAGCTTTCATTTGACACCACACCCGATGACCTAGTAAAAAAATTTTTTTTTCACTTCCGACTCCACCCCCCAAAACTAACCCCTTAAGTCAAAATTTAATTCTCAAAACTACATGGCTCTGATGAGGCCATCAATTCCTATATTATTACCAAATTTCACCTTTCTATATCAAATAGTTTCGGAGAAAATCGGGTGTGACAGACAGCCAGACAGACAGACAGACAGACAGACAGACAGACAGACAGACAGACAGACAGACAGACAGACAGACAGACAGACAGACAGACAGACAGACAGACAGACAGACAGACAGACAGACAGACAGACAGACAGACAGACAGACAGACAGACAGACAGACAGACAGACAGACAGACAGACAGACAGACAGACAGACAGACAGACAGACAGACAGACAGACAGACAGACAGACAGACAGACAGACAGACAGACAGACAGACAGACAGACAGACAGACAGACAGACAGACAGACAGACAGACAGACAGACAGACAGACAGACAGACAGACAGACAGACAGACAGACAGACAGACAGACAGACAGACAGACAGACAGACAGACAGACAGACAGACAGACAGACAGACAGACAGACAGACAGACAGACAGACAGACAGACAGACAGACAGACAGACAGACAGACAGACAGACAGACAGACAGACAGACAGCAGACAGACAGACAGACAGACAGACAGACAGACAGACAGACAGACAGACAGACAGGCAGACAGACAGACAGACACCGAAGTGATCTTATAAGTGTTTCCGTACGGAACACTAAAATGAGTTTACGCTTGATTTGCCATGATTTGTATCTAATTGCTATTTCAGTGTTTTTACAACAAAAATGTCGTCAAGTTTTTTAAAATGATTTCTGATCCTTGTTAAGTTTTACATAAATTTAAAACATAAATTAGACATTCGCTGTTGTAATGATTTGTATCCTATTGGCCTTATCGACATTCTATAAATCAAAATACTCCTAGATGCGAGAGCCAAAATTCACATATTTTAACAAATGTTTTAACGTTTTGTTCTAATTTACTTTGTTTTATTGGCTACAGTGGCGGCTCCTCTATAGGAGCACATGAGCACGTGAATCCCTTGTCAACAACAAGGCAAAATTCAAGTTATTTTATATTATACCTTAGTCATACAAACGTATTTTAAAGAAGTGAACCTTCCCTACAAATAAACAAGAACAATTTATAACAAGCCTAATACTTTACGTACCGTTAAACCTCGAGTTGTCACTGAAGCTCCCTAAGCGCACAAACTACAAGAATTGGATGTAAAGCAAGGCGGTATATGGTGCTGTCTCGTTTTATACGTTTTTGCGTTCTGGCAAACTGTGTCTCTCTCTAATACGAAAATGCAAATTCGTCGTTTTTCTTTCTCGATGGTTCACACTTACTTGGTGATCTTGCGGATTTGGATTGGGATAGAAGCTTTGTGTTGATTCGATTATATTTTACATCTAATCTAAGCGGTTCCAGTCAGAGTATTGGTTTTGGCGCTTAATATTTTGCAACGAAGGGTGTATTGTTAGTATTAAGTCGTGAATGCAATTACATACAGACATAAACTGATTATAATTGATGTAATGACCGAAAAAATGGATGTATAGCCGGAGTGTAGTAAATTGTTAGGCGTTAAAAGAAACTTTGAATATACAGTGATTATTTAAAACAAAATTTTTCTAAGTTGCCTTTAGAAGACAAACTTAAAGTGAAAGCTGCGGAAAAACCAATTCCGAATCTTAGTATTACTCAAGTAAGTAAGGGACAAAACGCGAGTTCAAAAGAAGTTTTAAAAGCGAATTATATGAAAAACATGAATGGCTATGCGGATGCAATGTTAAAAACAGCTTATTTTGCATCTGAATGTGCTGAAGCGAGTTGGGTGAAAAGGGGGGTAGTCGATCTGGCACACTTATCACAAAAAATTAAAAAGCATGAAAGTTTGCAGGTTCATATAAATTCGCAGTTAGAACAAAGACTTTTGGGAAAAGTTGATATAAAACAAAAACTGGATAGTGCCTACAGAAGAGCTATCGAAAAACATAATGACAATGTATTGAAAAACATACGTTTTGTCGAAAATTATAAATTGTGTAAAGTTCTGTGGATGTTTCGAATTAGCTTTGCGAGGACACGATGAAAGGGATCCCGGCATTTTCAAAGGTGTAATCAATTTTAGTGCAGAGTTGGATCTGGCTTTAAAAGAGCATTTTGAAAAATCTACGGTCTTCAAAGGAACTTCAAAACTAATTCAGAACGAATTATTAGATTGTATGCTACAGGTTTGCCACGAATATATAAAGAATGAAATAGCAGACCCTCAATTCATCACTGTTATAGCAGATGAGACCACAGATATTTCTTGTAAGTTTCAAATGGTAGTAATTTTCAGATACATTTTAAAAGATGGTACCCCAACTGAACAATTTTGGGCCTTTTTGAATCCACAAGATCATAATGCAATTAGTTTAGCAAAGTATTAACAGGTTGACTGCCGACCACTCCGATCGGAGTGCGTCGGGTCTCTTCGCCAACGCCGTCTACTCCGATCGGAGTTCGACATGCGTTCTTACGAAACGTTTTAGTATTCCATCGGCGTTGTATATGAAACGTGTTTCTAGTGGTGGCGTTGCTTAAAAACGCAAGTTCTAACAGGTGCTTAAGTGGTTCCGCGGATTTGCTTTTGGTTTGGTTGTAATCTGCCGTACAATATGGACAATCAACCTGGGCCTTCTGGTATTAAAAAAAGACATTGTAGTGATGAAAAAAAGGTATATGATAAGAAAAAGAAGCTAACTGACACTGAATTATTGCAGCTATTGGAAGAAAGCGGAGGTAGTAGTGACGAACATTACGTACCAGACACAGACGATAGTGATGTAAATTCAAGCTCCGAGTCCGAAGAAGAGAATTTTATAGACCCTATTCGGCCACATCAAACACTTCCTAGCCTTGATGAGATAAAATGGAACGACAGAGGTGCGTTAAAACAAATTTTGTTCCAGAAAACCCAGGAATTATTGGTGCAAATTCCAGGACAGGGTGCACCTATCGATTTTTTCGAAATGATCATTAATGATGATTTTTTACAAACTATTGTAGAACGAACGAACTCTTACGCAGTCGAGGTTTTGCTGCGCCCAGAAACAAGTACAAAATCACGTATTACTAATTTTAAAGATCTTACTCTTGACGAACTAAAAATTTTTTTGGCCCTGTTACTTCACACTGGCACAATATCCTTGAGCCGTCTTAACGATTATTGGAAAACTGATCCGCTATTTAATCTACCTGTTTTTTAGAAAATATATGTCAAGGAATAGATTTTTGCTTATCTTGAGGTGTTTGCATTGTACATCTCCAGATATGGATCCGGCAGATCGGCTAGGAAAGATTAGATTTGTGGCAGATTTTTTTAACAACAAGATGGGAGAAATTTACTATCCTGGAAGAGAGTTGTCTTTGGATGAAGCTATGGTACTTTATCGGGTCGTCTCCAGTTTAAACAGTATATCAAGAATAAGCGTCATAAGTATGGTATGAAGTTATACATGCTGACAGAGCCTAATGGACTTATTTTGAAATTTCGTGTCTACGAAGGTGCGACAGATGTTTATGGTGGAAGCGGACATACTGAAAAGATTGTTTTACATTTATTGGAGGAACAATTGGGTGTGGGACATGCTGTTTATCTAGATAATTTTTACAATAGTGTTAATTTAGCTAGGAAATTACTTCAACAAAATACATACTGCACTGTTACGCTGAGAGCTGAGAGGAAAGATAATCTGAAAGAGGTAATGAGTGCAAACTTAAAACGTGGTGAGAATAAATCTATGTTTTGCAATGGAGTGCATGTCGGAAAATGGCGCGATAAACGCAATGTTTAATACATTTCAACAGAATTTGGAAGCGAAATGGGCATTTTTAAAAACAAAAGAAATCAAAAATCTGAAAAACCTTCCGCAATCATTGGATATAATGCTTTTATGTCCGGTATAGATAGACAGGATCAAATGATGGCATATTATCCTTGCAGCCGTAAAACCATTCGGTGGTACAAAAAGTTATTCATGCAGTTACGATTATATGACTTCCGATTGGATGTCATAAGAAATTTACTAGCCAGACGACCAATTACTAATTTGCCGCAAATTCCTCCAGGCCAAATAAATGTCCACAGCATTAACAAAGTAGAAAAAATTGTTAGTGAAAAAAAATGGAACTAAAGAAACAAAACGGGTAAGCAGAAAGGAATGCAAAGAATGCAGGAAAAATAAAATAAGAAAGCAAACAGTGTATGAATGCAAAATGTGCCCTGGACAACTAGGTTTTTTGCCTTAATTGCTTTGAGGATTACCATAAAAATGTACAAAAATGATTTAGAAATAAATGTTTTGAGTTCATGAGTTCGATTTATTATTTCTTTACTTATTTAATTGGACACTCCGATCGGAGTGTTCGGCATCTAGTAAAAATTTTCACTTGCAATGCCGATTACTCCGATCGGAGTGAAATTTTTTTTTTCTAATATTTTGAATGGCGCATAAAAAAAACACATCCAAGACTCATTTTAATTCATATTTACCACAATAAAATAAAAAAATTTTGGAAAAATCTTACCGGCGTCAACCACAAACTCAAAAATATAGATCGGCAGTCAACCTGTTAAAGACGTTTTGCTCAAAGTTACAGATACACCAAATAAATTAATTTCACAAAGCTATGATGGAGCAAATGTTATGAGTGGCCGCCATGGTGGAGTAAATAGAATTATTCAAGATGATTATAAATACGGCTACTATATTCACTCTTATGCTCATCAATTAAATTTAATTTTAGCTCATGCAACTAATAAAATCTAATATGACAGACATTACGATTTTTTTTTCAAATTCTCCTTAGCGAGTTGTACGCTGTCATATTTCAAGGTATAGTATTGTTAGTCTTGTAAGCTTTGTTGATATTTTTTTGATTTAAAAATGTTCCCAGTTTTTTCCGTTGGTTTGCCGAAATAGGTTAAGCATTTAAATGTGGTATTTCTGTCCTTAAAACGTGGGTATATCACCACCTTTAAATGCTTAACCTATTTCGGCAAACCAACGGAAAAACTGGGGAAATATTTAAATCAAAAAAATATCAACATAGCTTACAAGACTAACAATACTATAGGGAAATATCTTAAAAACTACAAACCACAAATCAATAAAGACAATAAATCAGGGGTTTATCAATTAATATGTGGGTCATGTCCTAAAACATACATCGGACAAACTGGACGTACATTTAGACAAAGAATTACAGAACACGAAAAAAGTTTCATCCATAGAAAATCTAATTCAACATATGCTAATCATCTTTTAACAGAAAATCACACATTTAACAAGAATTTCAAAATTTTACACACCCAACAAAAAGGTTTAAAACTAAACCTTTTAGAGACAATGCACATAAATCGATTAAGGACTACAGGTACTTTACTCAACGACCAGGTAGATTTAAGCAATTCCCCATTATTGAATTTATACTCCTAACTCCAAATCTGTGTGGACTTCCCAATACTATCAATGTAATTTAATTAGGTGTAATATTATAATTAAGAAATTATATAAAACCGTGAATATTAAACTTAACTTGACAGTGTAAAATGTAGATCTGAAGAAGCTGCGTCGACAGCGAAACGCGTCATCCCAATTTAAATAAACAAGTGGAAATTGACTAAAAACAGTCTTTTATTATACATTTGAAGATGTTTTGTTGTTGTAAACCACCGAAAGCGTAATTAGATACAAATCATTGCAACAAATGACGTTCAATGGTGAACTCATTTTTTGGATTATCAGGTCAGTCAATAAGTTTTGAAAGCGACACCTATGGAGCATCACTTGAACCAAATATGGAACACCATTTTGAAACTTCGTCTGTCATATGAACATATCCTAAATTTCAAGTCGATCTGTCAAGTCATTCATTGTTTATCAGCTGGTTAAAGCAGACGTGTTTGAGTATTTTTTAAAAATGGAAAAAAATCGAATATCATGCAGTGATAAAATTCTTTATTTTGGAAGGTTTATCGGCAACTGAAATCGATGCAAAGTTAGTGAAAATATTAAAGGAGTCTACTCCTTCATTTCCAACTGTTTATAGATGGACTCTAGAGTTTAAGCGTGGTTGTATAAGTGTCAATGACGATCCACGTTCAGGACGTTCAAAAACTGCAACAATAGAAGAAACTGTTGTGCAAGTACAAGATAGGGTAATGGCACCGTCGATTAACCGTGGATGATTTAGCTGAGGCTATAGGCATCTCGCATGGATCAGTACATGAGATCTTAACTAATGTTTTGGGTATGAGAAAGCTATTCACAAGATGGTTGCCGCATTTGCTAACATCGGAAGAAAAACGCACTCGAGAGAAATTTTCTAAGCAGCATTTGGCTCGTCTCACAAAGAATAAACCTGATTTTGTACGTCGATTTGTAATTATGGATGAGACTTGGCTTTATCCAGTATGATCCTGAACTGAGACAACAAACCGCCCAGTGAACTGAGCTCGGTTGTTTAGCTCCAAAGTGGTAAAAGTCGTCCAAAAAAATTATGGCATATCAGTTTTCCGGGATGATAAAGGAATTTTGTTAATTGATTACCTTTAAACCGGTAAAACAATCTTAGGAGAGTATTACTGCAATCTTTTGGATCAGCTGGAGCTGAAAATTCATAAGGAAAGGCCCGGTTTGCAGAAGAAAAAAATCGTCTTTCATCATGACAGTGCACCTGCTCAAAGAGATGTTTTGTCAACGGCAAAATTGGTCAGATTAATGTACGAATTGTTGAAACATCCACCTTATTCGCCAGATCTGGCTCCGTTTGACTTCTATCTGTTTCCAAATCTCACAAGATTTCTACGTAGGAAGCGTTTTTTAACAAATGATGAGGTGATAGCATCTGAAAATGGGTATTTTGAACGTCTTCCGGAAAACCACTTCAAAGATGGGGTAAATGAATTGGAAATTTGCAGGAAAAAATATTTTGAGCATAAGGGAGATTATACCGAAGATTAAATGTATTTCGACTAATTAATTCATCTTGTTTCATTTTTGTTTTTAAAATTTGTTGATTCACCTATATTACATCCTTTTGTGAAAAAAAAATAAAAGAATATTTCTAATTATGAGGAAAGCAAAATAAATTTACCTCCATTAAACCAGTTAGATTTAAAAAGTGAAGGTTTTTAGCTAGATAAAGAAATATTTTACAAAATATTATAAGAGTTTAAACCAAATTGTAAACACTTTTTACTCTTTGAGTTTTTTTCGATAATTAATCTGACTTTTCTTGATTTCATATTGGTTTATTCCAATTTCCCACCATAGTAGCGATCAGGTGACACATAATAAAAGCATTTTTAAGTTATCGAACATGCAGAACTGATTTTCCGACAAAGAAATTGTGATATTGTAATAATAAAAAAAAATTCTGTATGTTTGCAGGTTATCGTATATCAAGCTAAGTAGTCAAAATTTAAAATAGAGAATAAATGATAAAAAATTGGAATCGCATACTTTAAATTGAGATAGACCGAGAAATAAATCAATCATCTTAATATTTCTTCGAAATCAGTGATTGCAAGCTATATAGATGTCGTGACTGCAAAATACATTGCAGCCGATTTAAAAGTGCCTGACAAGAAAAACAACATGATTTCACCTAACACCGATATTTTCGAAATAGGTCTCATGCCGGCACTTAAAAAATGGGTTATTATCTTGCGTTCCGTGCTGCTTATGCTCTAGTATTTACATAGCATTAAGAATCACCTGGTCTGTACATAAATAATGTTGTATACAGTCGAAGCATATTTTGCATTGTAGATGATATAGATTTAGAGAATGTTATATAGTCTAGGTTTTTAGTTTACAACTAAAAATTTTGTCTACGTTTATATACTTAGTACACCGTTTCTTGAGTTGTTTCATTTTATCCAAAAAAAAAAAAATTTTGTGCCTCAAGTAACAATGTAACAGCGGCTTTTAATTTATCATTTAAGGAAAATTTTTGTTCGGCGACCAGTTTTTCAGTTTAACACACACACACACACACACACACACACACACACACACACACATATATATATATATATATATATATATATATATATATATATATATATATATATATATATATATATTAGGGCGACCGCAAAAAAAATCGATGTCGGAATTTTGTTCGTCTGGACCCCACAAAACGATTCCCCTTTCCAGATATTGAGATAGCCGAAATTTGAGCTCGATTAAACGACGTTAACCCGTGCCGCTCGTCGCTCAAAGTTTGAAAAAATCCAAATTTTTGGCCAAAAAGCTGACATATGGAGCCATAACTCCAGAACGGTAAATAATAGAAACACGCTTAATATCTCAAAAGAAAGCTAATGTTGTTCTTCAAACTTTATATTCTATACATAATTGTTGTTATTTTAAGTCAAACCGAGTTACAACAGCCTTTAGCCCCAAAAACGTGACCTGGTACCAGTAGGAGCCAGTTTGGGAGTATTCTAAGAATTTTATGGGTTTTTTACATAATGTGTCTCGGAATTAACATTTTTTTTTAAAAAAGTATTTTGGAACTCAATTTCCAAAGATAAAGAGCCTTTTGTTTAAATGTAATCTTTTATTATATGGGGATTACCTGACTAGTTTACCAAAGAAAGACCCGTTTGACAGGTAAAAAGGAGGGTGAATCTAATTTCTATTTTAGGGATGGTGATTTTACTTCAGCGTACAACCGACCTTTTATTTATTCAGTTTAGTTTCTAAAGTGCCTTTGAGCTGGTTAGATCGAACAATTATCTAGTGAAGATATTTTAAGACACTGAAGAAGACAGCATCTACCAGGAACTTGAGAGCTTGGAGGAAATGGACATCCCTGAAGAAGCTGCAGAAGATCCAGGACCATCTGAGAGCAAGAGAATGAAAGTTTCATTTGCAAGGGGCGTTAAAGAGATTTTAAACATGAAATTGTCCATTTTATTAGATCGATGTAAGGTATCCGACAGAAATGCCACGAGAATTTTAATAGCTACTCTAGAAGCACTAAACCTTGATCCTCTTGAGTACAAAGCCTCGAAAAACTTTATTACATGATAGAAGGCAAATGTTCAGAGAACAATATAATAAAAAAATTTTTGATAAAGTAAACATTCCTGAAAAAGAGCCCGTGGTTGTCCATTGGGACGGTAAACTTTTACCGGGTGTTTTAAAAAATGAACAATGTGAGCGAATAGCTATAGCTACTTCATATGGCGAAAAGGAACAGCAGCTGGGAGTCCCTGTAACAGCAAACAGCTCTGGAGAGGAGCAAGCCGTAGCCGTATATGAATGCCTACATGAATGGGGTCTTCTCAACACCGTCAAGGCGATGTGCTTCGACACTACAGCATCCAACACGGGAAGACTCAAAGGAGCATGCGTCATATTGGAGCAAATGTTAGGAAGAGAATTGTTATACCTAGCTTGCCGTCACCATATCTTGGAAATTCTGTTAAGAGGCGTATTCGACACAAAAATGGGATCAACCACTGGACCTCATCCAAACATTTTCAAGAGATTCCTCACTGCGTGGCCCAAGATAGACAAAGGAAAATACGACACAGGTATCAGTGACAATCTAATACAAAAGCAGCAAACTCCAGAAGTAATTGCAAATGTTACTGCTGAATTCGAGACCAAATTAACTGAGAGTGGATGTGCAAAGGCTATTTACTGAAGAAGCTGCATCGACAGCGAAACGCGTCATCACAATTTAAATAAACCAGTGGAAATTGACTAAAAACAGTCTTTTATTATATATTTATAATGAATTTCCATCAAGTAGAAGCTACAACCATCCAAAATTTCCCACTTAAACAGATTTCTTTAGTTTCCCTATAAAAAAATCATCTCAGTCTTATTGGTGTGGACAGGCATTTTCCACCAACCCTCCTATAGTAGTTTAGCGGTAAGAATCAGGTATAAATTGAGTCCAAACTTGGGCGTGCATATAATTCTATTTGAAAGCGAGGTGAATAGTAAATTAATCTTAATTTAATCTTGCTGCCTTTATAAGTAAAATTATGGCTTGTTAATTATAGCCTACAATAAATTTATTATTTTAGCGGCAAGTGTATGGAAGAATTAACCACAAAAATCTTTTTTGTGTGTGTGTATGTGTGTGTATTTTTCCTTAAGGCTGCGTGTAAGCATGCGAGGGGACTGTTATGATTAATGGGAGCTAAAATGTTGATTTGAACACTTTGTTCCAATCTGGTATAGTAGTAGGTTATAGTGGTAATTATTTCAGGTAGGCGCCAAAATTGTTTGTCTAAAACTTAGTTGCGTTACCATGTTCATGTAAGACATAAGCGTACGCTTAAGAGTATACAAGCAAGTAACTTATAGATATCTTGCAACGCTCCAAGGATTAGAAATGTATAGTGGCGATATGATCGCTTAATTTTCGTTAACTGATTCCTTCAGAATTAATAGGAGAGAAAACTACCTTATGAATGGACTGTACTATCGTTTGATATTTGTGTATTTATTTATTCTAATAAAGATGTTTATTATTATTATGATTACCGGAAACGCATGTTAAGAAATAGCGCCCGATTTTGTGGAGCGCAATTATTGAAAGACCTGTACAAGAAGAAGTTCGATTAGGATTGAGTCACATGCTTCGCTGGAATACTACGAAGATGTTCATGAAGTAAAACCAATGGGCTGAGGGAGGGCCATCTGCTCATCTTATACTTCGATTGCATGTTATACTGTAGGTCGCTCGCACTCGGATGCGAAGCACTCGCGCTGGTGCTTCGCATCCGTATGAGGTTCAGCTTGTTACTCCGCGTACAACGCTTTTCAAGCAATCTTTTATATGGAGAACGTCATCCCTTTGGAATAATTTGCCCAGCGCTGTGTTTCCCCACCGAGTACAATTTACAGCGATTCAAGAACAACGTGAATCGCTTTTTCCGCACTCGTGCCGCTCCTGGAGCGCTTTAGGGACTTCTCTGCAGCACGTGTGCTAGACCAATAAAAAAAAAAAAAAAAAAAGGTCCTGTTTGAGTGCCATTACTCAGAGTTTCAAGTGGGCTTACCAACAAGGATCTCTGTAGTTTATATATAAGTATACTACTATACTTGGCCCCACTTATATGTAAGTATTGGAATACCTTACTTCAGCAACAACACACCTTCTATTTAAAAAGAAATCGAAATGCTGGATAATAGTACCTCCAACTGTTGTTTTTCTATTCTGGAAAGCCATAATCGTTGGTTTGCTGTCAATAGTTTTACGATACTTATTCCGTCATATGCGTAAGCAGCGATTAACTTTCATCTTAAACTTAAATAAATTTGTTGGGATTTTTCTGAACTTTTTACGTGGCGATTTTCGAGACGCCATACCTTGAGAGCTCTTCCTAGTCCAGTCAATTATGAATAATTGTCGTAGCTGGGGGACGTTATTTCCTTGTTTACTGTTCAAGCTTTACAAAAGTCCCAAAAACGGGAAAAAACTGAGGAGGTAAAGGCTTTCCTTCCCCATTTAAAAGGGACTACAGACAAAATCGGAAAACTTCTTAAGAAACACAATATCACAACAGTCTTCAAAACAGACCGAAAAATCAAGGATATCCTATCTTCAGCCAAGGATAAAATCTCGTTAGAAGACCAAGGAGTATATGAGATCCCATGCGGCGACTGTAATTTGTCATACGTCGGTCAGACTAATCGCAGGATAAGTACAAGAAAAGACGAACACATAAATGCAGTTTTTTTTTTTTTTTTATGGGTCTAGCACACGTGCTACAGGGAAGTCCCTAAAGCGCTACAGGAGCGACACGTGTGCGGAGAAAGCGATTCACGTTGTTCTTGAATCGCTGTAGATTGTACTCGATGGGAAACACAGTCCTAAACCATTCCAAAGGTATGATGTTCTCCATATAAAAGACTGCTTGAAAAGCGTTGTACGAGGAGTAACAAGCTGAACCTCATACGGATGTGAAGCATTAGCGCGACGTGTACTTCTAATATGCACCGCTCTGGGAGGAATTAAACGGGCCACATCTTTCGAACACTTTCCATGAAAGTACTTGTAGAATAGGCTCAAGTCGCCAACCGTTCTTCGATGTTCCAGCGAATCAAGGCCGTCGGTCAGTTCCGAGTGTCCAATCAGACGAACAGCTCTTCTCTGGATAGAATCCAACAAATGCAGTGCATGTTTGGGAGCGGAGCTCCAAACATGGGAGCAGTATTCCATAGTTGGTCGAATTTGAGCTTTGTAAAGAATTAACAGTTGTTGTGGAGTGTAAAGCTTTCTGGTTCGAAACAATATTCCCAACTTTTGAGAAGCTCTTCTTGTTATACCTGCAACATGTTCATGCCAGGACACATTTGCTCCCAAACTAACGCCCAACAGATTGAGTGACGATGTCAGAGGGATGGAGTGCCCCGACATAACTATGTCGGGTTCTGCAACGTTAACTTTTTTAGAAAAAACTGCCGCCTGGGTTTTTGTAGCGTTAAATTCCACTTGGTTACTGTCACCCCAAGATAGAATTTCTTCCAGGTCTTTGTTAAGTTGAATGACTTCCTGCTGTCTGCGGATATTCGTCTGAGTAGTCGATGTCCGAGCGTTCAAAGTGAATGAAGAGATAAGTGTACTGTCATCTGCAAAGCTGTAGATTGGATTCTCGGTCTTTTCCAGCAGATCGTTAAAATAAATGAGGAAGAGAGTAGGAGACAGTATGGAACCTTGGGGCACACCGGCGTTGATAGTGAAGGTGTTAGAAAGAAATCCGTCAACCGCCACTCGTAAAGAACGCTCTCTGAGGAAACATGAGAGCCACAAACAGAACTTTTCAGACATACCATAAGAACGTAGCTTAGCCAACAGCCCATCGTGCCAAACACGGTCAAATGCCTTGGATATGTCAAGAGCAACCGCTCGAGATTCTCCAAAGTGTTCAATTGCGTTGTTCCAAACATGTGTTACATAAGTCAGAAGATCTCCTGTTGATCTATTTTTACGAAAGCCATATTGGTGATCACTAATAATGTTGAATCCTTCAAGATATTTTAGAAGATGCTGATTGATAGCCTTTTCCATGACTTTCGATATTATTGAGAGTAGTGCGATTGGTCGGTAGTTATTTGGCAAGGTCTTCTTGCCTTTTTTTAGGTATCGGCTGAACTGTGGCACATTTCCAGCAGGAAGGAAATATTCCCTTTCTGTAGGATAGGTTGAAAAGTCTACAGAAAACTGGTGTTAGTTCCCTCGCACAGTTCCTGAGAACTATGGCAGGTATTCCGTCAGCGCCTGAAGCCTTTTTGGTGTCTAGCTTCATCAAAATACGTTTTATGATACGCTGTCTGAAGACAATATCGGGCATCCTTGACTGCACTATGGGAATAGTAGGTGGTGTTTTTCCTTGGAAATCGACAGTAGAATGTGAAGCAAAGAGTTCAGCCAACAAGTTCGCTTTCTCAACAGGTGTCGTTGCAATAGAATTATCTGGCCGTGTGAGTGGCGGTATGGTGGATTTGGTGAAATTTTGACTAATTGCCTTAGCGACCGACGAAAAGGACCTGGAATTGCCGGACAAGCGAGAAGTTTGTTTCTAATCCCTTGATTGTGTACCTCCTTGGTTTCGTCGATAATTTCTTTGCATCTGTTCCTGGTACGAACAAAGATGTTACGATTTATGGTGTTAGGATCTTCACGCCACTGTCGGTATGCAAGATGTTTAGAAGCAACAGCTTCTTTGCATTTTAGGTCAAACCAAGGCTTGCCGTTGGAAGGGCATTTCTTCGAAAAAGGGATGTAAGCATCCATACCGGCCAAAATAACATCGGAAACCTCCCTGGCGCAGTAAGATGGGTCGTCGGATCGAAAACAAACGTCCAACCAAGGAAAAGTTCGAAAATATTCCATGAGATCTTCCCATTTAGCAGATTTGTAGTGCCAAATCTTGCGCGGTTTGGGCGCCTCTCTGTCACTGATTGGTAGAATACTCGATGTCGAAAGCAGTTTATGGTCGGGAGAACCTAACGGTGGATTTACGCTGACCGTGTAAATCTCCGGATTGGTGGTTAAAAACAGATCAAGAAGACTAGCGAACTCTCCGTCTCGATCAGGGATCCGTGTTGGTTCATCAATAAGCTCAGTTAAGCCACAACTGATTGAAAATGATTCGGCTTCACGACCTTGTTCGTCGGTAGTATTTGAATATTTAAGCCAGTTGATGTTGTGGACATTAAAGTCGCCCAGGATGGCAATTTCGGCATCTGGATAGTTAATTTGTAAATGATCTATGGTGTCTGCAAGAGAAGCGAAAAGTGTTCTAAAGTTTGTATCACTTGGTGGTCGATAGAGGATACAGACGAACCTTGTGGTTGGTTGAGTCGCTATTTTTAACCACATAACATCAAAGTTTGGGGGCTCCAGAGCCTCTTCTCGTTGGCAAGAGAGGTCGCTTCTGACATAAAGACAGACAAAATAATAACATCATCGCTTTTTCAACACGTCGCCAAGACAGGATATAAAATTAATTTTGCTAAAACGAGGACTTTAGC
>CM032455.1:171487598-171500098 GCA_019049505.1 Pachyrhynchus sulphureomaculatus | reverse complement strand
AAAGGTACTTGTAATTTAAATATATTACTGGAATGTAGCATTTATTTTTATCTATTTTAAACCCATAGAAGTAGAATGCTTTTTTATGCTAGTGTATTTTCTTTTCTTTTATTTTCTTTTTAACTCTTGTTCTTATATCAAAATTTAGAGTCAATAGAACATAGAGTAACTATTAGAGTGACTAAGTATGGCTCGAAAAGTTTTCGAATCATTAAGGCGAGTATTGTATGTGGAGAGATACAAGGTACTAAATATTATTTACTTCAAAACTTCTGTTACGATATATCTTGTAATGGAGTCTTAATAACTTAAAACCTTCCTATCTGGAAATTTCTTGCATTGTTTAAAGCAACTTTAAGTGACACTGAAAAATTTGTGTATCATTATTTTATAAATTGTGATTAAGTTTACCCTTTATCTGTAGCAATCATAATTTGTGAAATTATGATACACGTTTCTTTTCAAAAGCTGAACTTTTGGGATGTTTACACTCGTATCTCTTTGTTGCGCCAGTAAATGGCGGTGTCGTCGCTGGGATTTGAATGTTGAACGGGATATTCAAAATCACTGTTGCAGCCGGAAACTGCTGGACACTGTCGCCAGTCTGAAAAGTTTCAGCCAAAAATAATTGTTTTAAATAGGACAGTGACTTTTACCGACGACTGATGGACTGGTTCATGTGGAGGATCATTGAGTCTTTGATAAATATTGATTTTAAAACTGAAATTTTATAGTCATTTTAAACTGGTATGGTTAGTCAGATCGCAAAATATATGTTATTTACTGTGAGTCATATTTAGGTTCTTCCATTTATGCGAAAAAAATAGATGTTATGTAAACACTTATTCTGTAATATATTGTTTCTTGGGCGGTTTTTTACACAAGGGTTTATGATTATGTACAATTAAATAAATTAAGGAATAAACTATAACTGTTTTGTTCAGGTTATCTAAAGATATGTATACAATTTATTTACATTTTTTAATGAAAATATATTACAAGATGAAGTATATCACAAAATAAAAATAGAAATATACATTTTTTTTACAAGGACGCTGTAAAAGTACGGAAAATTACACAAATAAACGTAAGATCAAGGAAAGAGATCTTTTTCTTTTTATTAATAATTTATACTTGTATAATAAAGTATAAAATAATGTTATATCACAAAAATAAAAGAGATATATTTATTGCACATTTATTGTTATTATTTTTTCTGATTGATATTTTTTAGCAAGAGTATTGAAGAAGCATACAAACATAAGAAATTAAGTTTAAGCGTCCATATATATATATATATATATATATATATATATATATATATATATATATATATATATTTATATATATATATTTATATATATATATATATATATATATATATATATATATATATATATATATATATATATATATATATATATATATATATATATATATATATATATATATATATATATATATATGTATATATATATATATATATATATATATATATATATATATATATATATATATATATATATGGGACATTCTTTTTAAACTCGGACCCCCCTCTGCCCAAAAATAGAAAGCATTTCCAGTGCTCGGGTTGGTCGCAAATTTTAGGTTTTTATATCTTAATTTTGCAAGTTACATGGCCTTTTTACAAAACTGGGATGGTTGAGTCATTGTGTTGGAACATATTCGGTAAAAAACGCAATTTCTTTAATTCTAGGCTACTTTATTTGTGAAATTTATGTCGGCATTGCTAAAATAATGATAAAATTTTGTTAAATGATGCTGTCATTGATTGGTAGACACTTTCGTACCATTCGGAACCCAAAATTTCCCCCATTTAGTTCGGGTTGTTGTATAGAATTACTGATTCCGTTACACTTTTTTCAGGACTTGACTGTACAGAAACTTTTAGAAATCGATCCAAATACTTACATAATGCAAAATTGGATAATTCTGGCCCATTTCGGACCATTTCTTAACCTCGCAAAATTATTCGCTGTTGTATCCAGAAAATATTCTGATCACATTCTAAGAGGTATTTTAGCCGAGAGTCTGAGTTAAAAATTAATAGAACTTATAGATCAGTGGTTTTCACCAAATGACGGAAATTTGGGATTTCTTAGGTTTCGAATTTTTTCAAAATGCCTTGGCACATTTTGAAAAAATTCGAAACCTTATACGATTTTGTATTCCATCGATATTACATATGAATTTGAAGAGGTATTTCAGTCCTCAGTCCTAAATCAGTAACAGAAAAATCGGTAATTCCAATTTTTCTACGTTATTGGCTAAACTAGAGTTCTGGCGGGTTTTGATTTGGTCCAAATTGTTTCTAAATTTTTAGCCACTCTGTTCAGACCATAGTGTTCAAAAGGAATTTTAACCGTGAATTCTTATTAAAAATAAATAGCATCAACAGACCCTTTATTTACAATATGGAGGTGATTGGGGTTTTTGCGAGGTTAAGAAATAGTCCAAAATGAACCAGACTTATCCAGTTTTGTATTATGTAAGTATTTGGATCGATTTCTAAGAGTTTCTATATAGCTAAGCCCTGAACAAAGTGTAATGGCGTCAGTAATTCCACATTTCTAACTATATGGTGGAAATTTGGTTCTGAAGGGTTCTGGAGATTTCGAGTATGGTCACAAATGGTACGGACGTGTCTGTCAATAAGTAATAGTATCATTTAACAATATTTTATCATTATTTTAGTAATGTCGACACAAAATTCACAAGTTAAGTAGCCTAGAATTAAAAAAATTGCGCTTTTTACAGGATATATTCCGACACAATGACTCAACCATCTCGGTTTTGTAAAAAGGCCATGTGTCATTCAAAATTAGATATAAAAAACCTAAAATTTGCTATCAACCCGAGTAGTGGAAGTGCTTTCTGTTTTTGGGCAGAGGGGGTGTTTGAGTTTAAAAACAATGTCCCATATATATATATATATATATATATATATATATATATATATATATATATATATATAATATATATATATATATATATATAAAGATTTGTTGGATCAAGCATTGAGGCTTCAGAAAAAAATAATTCTACCTAAAATACTTTGATACGAACAGCTTAGTTTCTATACCAGAGATATGGAGGATTAATGAAAAAAAAAACAAGCAAAAATATAAATAAATTAATGAATAAGAAATAAAAGCCGAGTTTACAGAAATGAATTTGTTCAGATGACCATTTAAAATATTGAAAAGGACAGAATTCGACAACGATTTGAAGTGTTTGGTTCTTTCGTGATGAACTTTGAAATAAAGCAACTAAAATAATCATAAAAGTATCAATGTACAAAGACTGAACGAATTAAGATTGCTTAAAATAGTTATAAATTTGGTACTACTCAACTGCAGGGCTTATGGAAGACCAAAAAAGACTTGGAATCTCCAGAGCAAACGAGCTTGAAAGCTAAGATGGTATGATATAAAGGCATTGAAGTGAAGCATCGGGTAAGATTGAACGACGTGTTTATAGTGCACTAAAAAAGCATTTGAAATTGCACAATCTAGATACAGCAATATTATAATTTTGTCCTCTCTGGGGTATTACCAGGAGTTTTGTCCTGAGTTTTGGACCTCGAAAAACTTGTGTTTTTTTTTTATAAAATAATTTAAGTTTTCAAGACGCGTTTTTTTTAGCTTAAAATGTGAATAACTCCGATTATATAAGGTGGATCGAGACAAAAAAAAATTTAAACCCTTCGTAATGAAATTTCCAACAAATCTTCATTAGTTTTTTAAGTCGCTCAAAATTGTAAAAACAGGCAAGAAACTGTTTTTTTTTCATTTTATTTATTGTACAGGTCGACTAAAAAAACCAATCGGCTTGAGACTTTCAGAAAATATGCCTGTTCTTATAGCAAAGATACCCTAACAGTTTGGTACAAAAATATTGAACCCAGTGGACACAATTGAATTTGTTATTTGAAATTTGAATTGCCTGCCATTTTATGCCATTTGGTCCAAAATGGATCTTTTTTTTTTAAAATTTAGATCTCGACGTCATTTTAAAAAAAACCATTTTTTTTAAAATTTATTTATTTATTTATTTGAGAATATAGGGGTACAACCCTTTTTACAATGTATATATAATACTTTACAATATAACCATATAGGCTCAAGTCGCCAACCGTTCTTCGATGTTCCTGCGAATCAAGGCCGTCGGTCAGTTCCGGGTGTCCAATCAGACGAACAGCTCTTCTCTGGACAGAATCCAACAAATGCAGCGTATGTCCGGGAGCGGAGCTCCAAACATGGGAGCAGTATTCCATAGTTGGTCGAATTTGAGCTTTGTAAAGAATTAACAGTTGTTGTGGAGTGTAAAGCTTTCTGGTTCGAAACAATATTCCCAACTTTTGAGAAGCTCTTCTTGCTATGCCTGCAACATGTTCATGCCAGGGCATATTTGCTCCCAAATTAACGCCTAACAGATTGAGTGACGATGTTAGAGGGATGGAGTGCCCCGACATAACTATGTCGGGTTCTGCAACGTTAACTTTTTTAGAAAAAACTGCCGCCTGGGTTTTTGTAGCGTTAAATTCCACTTGGTTACTGTCACCCCAAGATAGAATTTCTTCCAGGTCTTTGTTAAGTTGAATGACTTCCTGCTGTCTGCGGATATTCGTCTGAGTAGTCGATGTCCTAGCGTTCAAAGTGAATGAAGAGATAAGTGTACTGTCATCTGCAAAGCTGTAGATTGGATTCTCGGTCTTTTCCAGCAGATCGTTAATATAAATGAGGAAGAGAGTAGGAGACAGTATGGAACCTTGGGGCACACCGGCGTTGATAGTGAAGGTGAAATCCGTCGACTGCCACTCGTAAAGAACGCTCTCTGAGGAAACATGAGAGCCACAAACAGAACTTTTCAGACATACCATAAGAACGTAGCTTAGCCAACAGCCCATCGTGCCAAACACGGTCAAATGCCTTGGATATGTCAAGAGCAACCGCTCGAGATTCTCCAAAGGGTTCAATTGCGTTGTTCCAAACATGTGTTACATAAGTCAGAAGAATCTCCTGTTGATCTATTTTTTTACGAAAGCCATATTGGTGATCACTAATAATGTTGAAATCCTTCAAGATATTTTAGAAGATGCTGATTGATAGCCTTTTCCATGACTTTCGATTTTATTGAGAGTAGTGCGATTGGTCGGTAGTTATTTGGCAAGGTTTTCTTGCCTTTTTTAGGTATCGGCTGAACTGTGGCACATTTCCAGCAGGAAGGAAAATATTCCCTTTCTGTAGGATAGGTTGAAAAGTCTACAGCAAACTGGTGTTAGTTCCCTCGCACAGTTCTTGAGAACTATGGCAGGTATACCATATACTTTCATGAAAAGTGTTTCGAAGGATGTGGCCCGTTCTCAGAGCGGTGTATATTAGAAGTACACGTCGCGCTAATGCTTCACATCCGTTTGAGGTTCAGCTTGTTACTCCGTACAACGCTTTTCAAGCAGGTCTTTTATATGGAGAACATCATACCTTTGGAATGGTTTGCCCAGGACTGTGTTTCCTATCGAGTACAATCTACAGCGATTCAAGAACAACGTGAATCGCTTTCTCCGCACACGTGTCGCTCCTGTAGTGCTTTAGGGACTTCCCTGTAGCACGTGTGCTAGACTCATAAAAAAAAAAAAATATCAATAATAGAACGGCCGAAAATGTGGAATGAAACACAAGAACGGCTTACACTCCTACCGTGAAACAATCAGCACCAGAGCATCCCTTCTGAAGGAAGAAGAGGAACCTGAGAAAATGTTCAGCTCCCGGTACCGGTTCATGAATCTCAGCCCTCAGCAGTGGTGAATGATAACTATAATTAGTTCTGTGGAAGCCGCCAGTAAAGAACAATTCAGTTTGCCTTAAATGTCTTTGAGGTACATTAAATTTTACAAATGACAATAAAGTAGGACAATCTATCAACCCGTTAATTATCTTATACAGAAAATACTGATCACTCACCAAACGTCTATGAGCTAACAGATTCAAGTTCATATGGGCCCCTAATTATAGTATAATCATGGTCAGCTTGTAACATTCATTTTTTCCTAGATTTTAAGACCATGTAATGTTACTGATTTTTGGCTTTATAATGTACTTCTTTTCATTTTTGTATCTAGCAGTATATTTTATCAGAAATTCCTAGCCGCTCGTTATATAGTGTGCAGTGCGGGTTTCCGACCGAAACTATCGAATTCGTAGTACGCCGGGATTGGTGAAATGTTTGTTTCCGGAGTTTGGTTCCGGCGTCGCCATATTAGAGACGTAGTTCTCACGGCTTATTTAAGGGTCCGGAGAGCGCGAATCTTGGCTTATTTCCACCAAGCCGCCGTGAGGGCTTACTTCCACCCGAGCCGCAGCCAGGCTTAGTACCATCAAGCCGCCGTGAGGGCTTACTTCCACCGAGCCGCCAAGGGGCTTACTTCCACCGAGCCGCCAAGAAGGCTTACTTCGACCGAGCCGCAGTAGAGGCTTCTGGCAATATTTTCGAGAGCCAAGTTAAGTACGAGTTTCTAACGTAAAGCCGTAGTGGGCTTAGTGTGTTTTTTCTACATGGAGTAGCCAAAGTAGGCTCTTCTCATAAGTGATGGTATGTGTGAAATCGGTTTTTGTGTTCCATCGAAGGCCTAGAAGCCCGTAGGAAAACCGTAAGTCACCAGAACATACATCAATAGATCTATTTCCCGCAAATAAGTGTTTTAAAAAACAGCAATTTGAACTTATAAATCGTGAAGTGAATATCACGACTCTTTTGATTTCGGGTGTAGTAAAGTTTTAGAAGTAAAATGTCTGATTTAGGAACTCTAATTTTAATAACTACTGTTTAGGCTAGAATTTTTGTAATTCTTAAAAACTGCAAGGGTTGGAACTTTTATTTTAAAATCATGAATAAATTTTCTTTTTGTTGGTTAAAGCTAGTGTTTCACTGTACACCTATTTTTCTTTTCAGGATAAGAAAGGTTGTACTAGACTAATTCTTTTTAGTAATAACTGTAAAACACTTCAGTATTTTTTCATTTTTTTAGCTGAAATTAGATCCTTTCTATTTTAAAATGAATGATGCCCAAAATTCGTACAACTAAAGCTTTTTAAAAATAGAAAATAATTCCAAAAAGACGTACAACAATTATCTCTTACCCATATCTCTCTACCAAGGAAAACTGAGCTAGTGTTTGTTTAATTTCTTTAGTTCTTTTAAAATCATTATTCACTCAATACCTTCTCAGAAATTAAAGCGGGGCAGCAAGAAAATTGCGCTCAAGCGTGGGACAAGCTATTGACATATCACACTTATAAGCATATAGTCGTAGAAACCTGTTCTAAATTTTTTCGAGATTGTACTTATGTACTTCAAACATTGGCGACCAGACAACCGCGGAACACTTCAGAACAGACTTCACCATCGTGCAGTACAGGACCCTTAATGAGGACAACGATAAATCCCTAAGATTTCTACCCAAAATCTTACTGAGCTAATATATACGTAATGATCACAGAAAGAGAGGCGATAATCAAATATCACTCCTAGATCCTTCATTTTGCCCAAACTATCCAAACACTGTACCACTAATAACATTTTACTATTCGCATTCTTATGTCCTCTAAAGCAACTAATAGATTTACATTTAGATGCATTAAGCTGTAAGCAGTTGGCCTTAGCCCAATTTACAAGTCTATCCAAGTCCGCCTGCAAGTCCCGGACGTCCTGCACATTCAAAACCTTATTAAACACAAGATCATCGGCGAACATAAGGAAATCAGAGCTCAGTATATGACCGGTAATATCATTGACAAACAAATTGAAAAAGAGATCGGGAAAAATTGTTTATTAATCAAATAACAACAAATGCGTTTTTTCGGACAATTTGAAAAATGGAAATTTTTTGATCACAATTGAATGCCTTCATTAAAAGAAATCATTTTCTTTAAACAATTTTCTTTTTCAAAAAAATGCATTTGTTGTTATTTGATTAATAAAAAAATGGTTAAAATGACTTCAAAAAAAATTTTTTTTAAATGCATGGGAAAGTTGGCGTCGAGACCTAAATTTTGAAAAAAAAAATGTTCATTTTGGACCAAATGGCATAAAATTGGCGGGCAATTCGAATTTTAAATAACAAATTTAATTGTGCCCACTGGGTTTGATATTTTCATACCAAAATTTCAAGGTATGTTTGCTATAACAAAAGGCATATTTTCTGAAAGTATCAAGCCGATCGGTTTACTTAATCGACCTGTACAATAAAAATGAAAAAAAAAAGAAAACAGTTTTTCGCCTGTTTTTTTTATCAATTTTGCAGGTTATGTAGGCACTTGAGCGATTTAAATGTAAGATGATTTATTGGAAATTTCATTACGAAGGGTTTGTTTTCCTGGTAATATCCAGAGAGAATAAAATCATAATATTGCTGTATTTAAACTATGCCTATCTCATCATTATTTTGACCTTTTTTTTACCGCACTATTAAACCCGATGTCATACATATTTTTAATTGGTGAAGAAAAATTTTCGAATGTATTTTTCGAAATAAACTTCATGAATTTGTAGAAACGATTATTTGGCTTTATAAAACCTATAAATTATGCGTAAAACTGTATGCTTCTTTAATGCAAACTCATTTTTTTTGCTTTACTGGTACCCGTAAAAATAAATCGAAATTTGATATTAGGACAAAGGTCACTTTTACTTAGAATAAATCTAAAAATTAAAATAAAAAACATAAAATTATATTTAAATTTAAAAACAACAATGCCCGAACATAACCACAACTTTTATGTACACTCAGTAACAAAAAAAAAGAATTCTTCACGCACTAAATGATTTTAATTTCAGGTGTTGTTGTTGAGTAACGAATCTATACTACTAAACGGATTCGGCCTCTGTCGGCTTTTATCATCGTGTTCGTGTGAGCTCGACGTGAGGTCCATTCCGTTACTACTGTTGTCCGTCACGGAGGTATCGAACATCGAATTTTCACCCACGAAATTTTCCGTTTCGGCGCCCGAATCACCCACGACATCAATGTCACTGTCACTGTCTGCTCCGTCGGTTCCTCGTTGGGCTAGGTATTCACGTTTTAGCGCTACAAAGTCTACTGCTATTCCTGTAAATGAAGAAGCAAAAATTAGATTTACGATGTAACAGATTACAATTTTTTTTTTGGATTAACAATTAATAAAGCTCCCATTTTTACGGTTTCGTAGCTCAAAGGTAATAACGAAAACTCTCGTGGCACTACCTATATGTCCATCTGTCTTTGTATCATAGCTTTGTTCATCTATTTTGAAGAAATACTATACTGTATGAAGAAGAACAATCGAAATGAGAGAAAATTTCGTTAACAGACATAAGGACATCGAACGAAGATTATGAAACGTTCTTTGTTGAAAGCGGAGCTTAGTTAGTTTTAAATATGTTGTAACATTCATTTTTTTCCTAGATTTTTAAGACCATGTAATGTTACTGATTTTTTCACTTCAAATGGTACTTATTTTCATTTTTGGGTATCGAACGGTATATTAAACAGAGATTCCAAGACGTTCGGTATATAGTGCGCTGTGCGGGTTTCTGACCGAATCTACCCGCTACGCCGCGATTGGGCGGAAAATGTTTATTATCCGGATTTTTGGTTCCGGCGTCGCGATATTACCAGGAGAGAGTTTGCACGGTTTATTTAAGGGTCCGGGAACTACTGTCTTGTCTAATTTCCATCAAGCCGCAGCCAGGCTAATTTTCATCGGAGCCGCCAAGTAGAGCTTCCTGCGACGGAAGCTACAGTAAAGGCTCATAACAAACAATCATGAGAGCTAAATAAGCACAAGTTTTTTTAACGAAAAGCCGTAGTGGGCTCTCTAAGTGTTTACTAGAAAAGTGTGAAATCGGTCGTGTTCCATCGAAGCCGGAATAAGAACAGTAAGTTACCAAAACATCCTTCAATAGACCTATCCCTGAGTAGTGCCTTAACAGCAATTTAAACTGACTAAAAGTGAAGTGAAAAGCACTATTTTTTCGTCTTCGGGGGTAGTCAGAGTTTAGAATTTAAATGTCATAACTACTAGTTAGGCTAGAATTTTTTTGTAAAACTGCAAAGGTTAGAACTTTTTTATTTTAAAAACATGAATAAAAAAATTTCTTTTTGTTGATTAAAGCTAGTGTCTCACTGAATACCTATCGTACTTTTCAGGATAAGAACGGCTGTACTAAACTGATTTTTTTTCATTTAACGATAATACATTCTTTTTAAAAATAGAAAATAATTCCAAAAAGACGTAAGACAATTATCTCTTACCCATATTTCTCTACCAAGGAAAACTGAGCTAGTGTGTGTTTAATTTCTTTAGTTCTTTTAAAATCAGGATTCACTCAATTCAGTATCAGAAATTAAAGCGGGGCTGCAAGAAAATTGCGCTCAAGCTTGGGGCCATCCAATATTCAAACGGTACAAAAATTGCGCTCTCAAGCGTGGGACAAACAACTTCTCACAGGGTACAAAAAAAGATGCCTCAAACTGAGGACAGTTTTACAGGTTACAATGTTCAGAAATATTCAAAATGCGAGAAAAGCTGGTTGGGGGCACGAAACCCAGTTTAAATGAACACAAGTATATGAGGATCAATCTAAAAGTTCTCGACCTGACACACATATGGCGCCATGATGACCAAATTATTATGGGTATTTGTTAAGTGTCATCTACTAGAAGCCGTGCTGTGAAGTTTCAGGCACGTGTGTTTAGGTTGTTTTTTTTTTTGTAGCGATCGTGTACACAAACAAGTTGCAGCGTTTTCTAAAAATTGATAAAATTGACGTGCGAGCTGTTATAAAAAATGTTTAGTTTTAAAAGGTTTTAGTCCCCTACGCAATTTAAAAATGATTAAATGTCACATTAAGTGATTCTTCGTCTGCTGTCTTTAAATTTGGTCGTACATCCATTCAAGTATGATAAACGTTTAGGACGCCCCAAAACGTCTACAAACCGACGAGATTGCGAAAAAATTCACAATAGCGTAATTAAATGATCATTAACTTAAGGTATATCCTAAATATCTAAATAGGCCATGTTCATCACATTGTTCACTGTTAGAGACATGTTTTTTTTGTATGAGGAAGTTTTCCGCTCGATTTCTCGGAAAAGAATTGACACCTGTAAAGCGCAACGAACTTGTACAAAATTTCGTCGAAGTATTTAGAACAGTAATTTGACAATCAAACAATTTTTTAAAACGACAACATTTTCACGCTAGGTAACTTAATAAACACCCTCACGATGAACCCCCCCTCTCTCTAATGTTATCTTTCTCCTTACCTTTAGCCCTAAGCTTCCTAGCCTGCCTCTCTAAGGCTTTCTGCAATTTTTTTTCCTGCGGCGCGCCCTATCCCTGGCTCTTAGTTCGGCAGGCGGGATAGGTTTCTCCCGAGCAAGATTGAGGATGAGCGTTGTGTGCAGGTCGGCCTGGTCCTTTTTTAGTGTGCTCTTTTTTCCTCCACTTGGCTCTTCTGTTTTGAAACCATACCTGTAACAAAAGCAAAAAACGTATTATTATTATTTTACCCAAATTATTTCTATAATATATATAAAATGCAACCTCTCTCTGTCTGTCTATCTGTCTGTCTGTCTTTCTGTCCGTTAGTGGCGCTTATCACTGGAGAACCACTTATCCGATTTACGTAACTTTTTTTTTAAAACATACATATGTTCTCTGGCCAGGTTATAGGCATTTATTTTATTACGATAGGTAGCATAAAGAATGAGCAGTGACGATATTAGTCTGAAATGAAGTCGGAAAAAAGTTGGCCGTTAGCGCGTTCCCTTGCAATACACAGCCTAAACCATTAAATATGGAACAATATTATGTAAGCAGAGAATATCTATAATCATCTTATAATATATATAAAATGTAATGTCTCTTTGTCTGTCTGTCTGTCCATTAGTGCATTTATCACGTGAGAACCACTTATCGGATTTATGTATGTTTTTTTCGTAAATTCATACATATATTCTTTGCCCAGGCTTATATAACAATAATAATAATCTATACCTATAATATATATAAAATGCAACGTCTCTCTGTCTGTCTGTCCGTCCGTTTAGTGAGCGCTTATTCCTCGAGAACCACTTAATCCGATTTATATGATTTTTTAAAATTCATACATATGTTCTCTGACCAGGTTATAGATATATATTTTATTACATCTATAATATAAATAAAATGCAACGTATTTCTGTCTTCTTTTCTGTCTGTCTGTCTTTACTGTCCGTTAGTGCGCTTATCACTTGAGAACCACTTATCTGAATTACGTTGTTTTTTATAAGTTTTACAAGTTTATATGTTCTATATAATTCGATATAATGCCTAGATAATGGGTAGATAAAAGTATAAATAATAGGAGAATAAGAAGAAATAATGGGAGATAAGCAAAAATAAGTCTAGATAATGGGAGTTATGGTGAGATAATGGGAGATAAGGAGAAATAATGGA